>CM040452.1:508858-577533 GCA_022749755.1 Azadirachta indica | reverse complement strand
TTTAGTTTGCACCTTTAAATTAAGGGTATCACTACACGCAATATCTAGACTTTTTGTACCATGTCAAAATGTGCAATCCAATTACAAATTCTCCCACTCAAATTTTTTGCAACATCATAAAATTTTTAAGATTTTTTTGTATTTACTTGACAACTATGATTACTCACAAAAATTAAACTACATATGCAATGATATAAGTCAATAAATATACATAGATGACAAGTCTAGGCTTATTTATACACATGACCTATCTAAAACATCAAATACACACGATCCCGTATCACATGCTATAACTATAGTTCTTACTATCAAATGACACCACAGTTTGATTGTCTTTTTGGGCAATCGGAGCCATTAAATATTCAGATTTAAAGTTTGATGATGATTCACCTAATAAATGCTTGGTCTCTTCGATGTTCTCTTGAGCCCATAAATTGTCATGCAATTTTTTCAGCTTGTCAAGCTCTTCTGCAACTTCTTTCATCGTTGGCCTTTGTATCCCATTACTACTTACACACTTCTTTGCAAGCTCTGCCACAATTTGTATCTCCTCTATTTCACTTTTATCGGTTACTTTAAATCCCAGAATCTGAAATAGACTATTGTTTTCTATGCAACAGAGAAAATGATGAACCATGTTAATCTTTTGATTGTTGGATGCCAAGAAAAAGCCAGGCTTCAATCCTGTTAACAACTCAACAAGGACAACTCCATAGCTATAAACATCACTTTTCTCTGTCAAAATACCTGACACGACATATTCGGGGTCTAAGTAACCAAGAGTACCTTGTATTTTTGTTGCCATTGCTGTCTGATTGAGCGAAATCAGCACTGAAGCCCCAAAATCAGCAACTTTTGCTGTGTAATTTTCATCCAATAGTATGTTAGTAGACTTAACATCTCCATGAATGATTGGAGGGCTTGCTAAAGAATGGAAATAATCTAGTGCAAGAGCAGTTTCCATCGCAATTCTTAGACGATGTTTCCAGGTGCTTAGGATCTGCGAATTTTTATCACGAATGTGATGATACAGAGTACCATTGGAAATAAATTCATAAACCAGTAATGGTACTTTGGTTTCCAAACATAACCCTAATATCTTGACCACATTCTTATGGTTAACCTGAGAAATAATGCCAAGTTCTTGTTGGAATTCCTTATTTATCTGGATCTTGTCTGCCTCCCTAGGCTTCTTCACAGCAACTTGAGTATTATCGGGTAGAACTCCTTTGTAAACAGAACTGAAACCACCCTCACCAAGGAGATGGGAATCGTTATAGTTTTTGGTAGCTTTTTCAAGCTCTGTTGCTTTAAAAATCCTTACTCGCTGGTGCTTTAATATGATACCCCCATTTTTCAGAAAGTTTCCCTGCTTTCTTCTTTCCTTGTGTATAATCAAAATCAGAATTCCGAAAATCACAGCAACTATAATTGCTCCAATAACTGCGTATGCAAGAAATAGCCACAAATAAAACTTTTTTATACAAATTAATGTACACAAAATGATATAACATAACAAATTTATGTAATTAAACTTACTTGTGAAAATTTTGGTGATACCAAGTCCTTCACAACCAACTTTACCATCGCCATGCTTGCCAAGTGGACAATGGCATGTATAATTCCCGATTGTATTCTTACAAGTACCATCACATTTGTATTTAGTAGGTTCTTTGCACTCATCAATATCTGTCATATAGTGAGCTTTTAAGAGGTATACATGTCTATTTATTGGTAAGGAATATGAAGAAATTAAATAAGTGTTAAATGGTAGAATATATAAAATGATGCCTAATTAAAATGATTTTAAAAAAATGTTTACTCTTCAAGTTTGGCGTAAATACAAATGCGTTCAGTAGTTTAGAGGATTTCATATATTACTTCTTCAACTTTTAGAAATGGAGAGGTAACTCCTGATCCCTAACAAGTAGTTAGAATCTGTTTAACTAAATTTTATGAATCTTCCTTAAACTATTATTTTAACAACTATTTAAAACAAAAACTATTAATTTTAATTAAAGATAAAAATTAATTAGTTAAATTAAAAATAATAATTTTTTTGGATTGATGTGACAAATTGTAAAATAATTTTATTCTATGTATTTATCTTATTAATATTTGTAGATAAAAATAATATTTTATTTTGATTAAAATTTTCAAATAATACTATTTTGCTAGGTATATTGATTGTTATTAGTTTTAAATACAAATAACAATATTATTTGGTAGATAGGGAAAATGTATTAGAATTTTTTTCTACATATTATGAAAATGCAAAACAAATATATTACTGAAAATAAAGAGAGTTTTATTAGTTATGATCAGAAGCAACAATTTCTCATTTTTCAATAAACTCTAATAAATAAATAGATATAAACTTTTATTGAAAATACGAGAGATGACGAAATTGTCCATGGGTTTGGGTCCCATGGAAATTTGTTTCAAATAGGTAAATTAATGAGGGGGAATGAGGCGAACAATAAAAGGAGATCAATTCACATATTAATAAGGTAGAGAACAGCTTAATTAATACTTCTCAATTCATCCCTACCCCAATTCACATCCACATAAAATATAATATATCTTTTTAAAATAAAAATAAATGTGTGAACATTATTCGATTAGAAAAAATATTTAATTCTTAATATTTTTATCCTATCAAAAAGTCAAGTTTATATTATTAAATATAGTAATTGCAATAACTTATATTGTGAAATATTAATGATATTTTTAATTAATATTTAGTATAAATAAATAAGAAAATAGAAAAGTAAGTGAGGATGGAGAAACTTTCTCCAACATGAAAATTCTCTATCCCTACACCATTAAATTTGTTAGGGAATGAGACATAGGGATCAAAATGAAAACAGGATGGGAGATGAGAATGGCGTATTACCATATGTAGAAGAGACTAATGTTTAACCAGATTTTCGGGAGAGAGGAATAACATGAGGTCAACGGTAAGGAAAAAGTCGGAGAGAGAGAGATTGATGAAAAAAGTAATAATGTGTATCTTTTTTAATATGATCTCTAATTTTACCTTAAATTTTCATCTAAAAGAAGGTTGCAAAGTTTTTAATATCATTAAAAAAATATAATAAATGAAGAGAGAATGGAAGAAATGAAGTTACCATAACATCCAAGATAGGGGTTTCCTTGAAATCCTTGCTTGCATAAGCAGCGATATCCTTGTCCATTTTCAGAGTAAATGCAATCAGTGTTATCTCGACAGGCATAATCTGCTAAATGTATGCTTGTTTCGCACTTCTGCTCCTTAACCACCCATTCAATTGTAACATTTGAAAAACTAAACTCTTCTTCGACAGAACCGGAGGGCAGCAGCATATCAAAAGTTTCATCCATTAAAAATGCATAATCACAGGGCCTGATATTTAAAGATCGAGTGTGATTATAGAAGCTAGAAAGACTAATATTCAACGTCTTGACACTTCTGGGAAAAGGAATCTGGCAGCAACCCAGGCCTGAGCAGAAAGCTTTTGTGTATTCACAGATTGGGTTTCAGCTGCGCAAAAAGAGACACACCCACTGATATAACCCTGAGTGGCGACACTTATCAACGCCAAAGTATCACACCCATATCCTATCAACTTGTTTCTTGTGTCTGAAAATCTGACGGTCCCTCTCCTAAATTGGTAGAGGAAACTATGTTTATGAGAGGCATGGCTCTCGAGCTACGGTAGCAGCGCTTCGCTGTTGGAATGCTACCAAACATGGTGCCATTGTCAACTGATATTTCGAGAACAGGAATGTTACTTGTTCCCAAAAGCAGTTTGGAATTGTGATTGCATTTTAAAATGAACTGCTTGTTCAAAGCACAGTTTTCACCGATTCCAAAAGGATAAGGAATAGTGACTTCCCCACATTTTTCAGTACAGTTAGGCTTTTTGTTTAAACCTGTTGCTGCTGCTGCTTTTGTTGTTGGCCATAAGAAGATTAGCGTGAACCAAAGCAGACAATCTGTTTTGGTAATCATCGATTCTCAGATGCAACTCAATGTTAGCTTTTATTGTTTTATAAAGAAAATCATTTTATAGACGTCATTGAAGGGTAAAATTGTATTTTTTATTTTAACCATCCACAAACTATATCAAATATAATAAAAAAATTAGATATACAAATTATTGACATGAAATAATATAGATTCATGATATTGTTAAAAAAATTGATTGCATGAAATTTCAAAAAAATTAAAAGTTTTAAAATTTTCCATAAAAAAGTAAAGGTTATGGTAATATATAAATAGATAATTCTAATGAGATCATTGCCGCATGCAAGACTTTCTTTTGAAGATCACTTGTGGTCCAAGTATCATGATATTGTAACCTCAAGACGACTTTTCTAAATTAGATGTGTCTGCTAAGAATTCTTCTACTATATCGAATACGACTTGAAAACCAAATCATATGCGTACAATTTTGTGGAAGTTAAGTCCAATAACGATGCAAAGGAATGGAAACAATAATGGTGGGTCGCAAGTAAAACTGAATTGCTTGACTTTTATAGGGCATAACGTGATTTATATGATATATCTGGGCAATAGGTCCGCGACATGACAGTTTATGGCTGTAGGATATAGATGTAGGGCTGGTGATAGGTGACACTTCATTTTAAGGGAAAGAGTGGCTAGAAAACAAGATTGTGAAGGCTTTGTCGTGTTTGCAAATTGGAAGGTGGTGACAAATAAGAATAAGCTTTTGCTCACTAGAAAGAGATCTCTAGTGTTGACGTACGTTAAGGTTAGGAAAGCGATAACAATGAATTGGATCTCTTTCACATTGTAAAAGTCCTCTTATAATTTGTTTGCATGTAAATGTGGTAGAATCCCACTTAGTGACATTTCCTTGTCTTAAGTCTAATTTTTATTCTTAGCATAAGACTTATAATAAATTTACATATGTTTTAATCTTAATCCAAAATATCATACTAGGAATAAAAGAGTTAAATATCAAAATTGTAATGTAATAAATTCATTTATTTTTATTTTTTTAAAATTAGCAAAAGAATCAAATGAAAAAAAAAGACTAAAATCAAACTCTTTATGTAAAAAACTTGTTATAAAAACAATTTTTTGTGATCTTCTAATTAACCTAAAAATATATTATTTAATTATTATTCTTGTAAATAACAAGTAAAGAACAATTACATTTTTAAAGCAAAAAATTCACTATTTTCATTTTTTTCACATTTAAATTTTATTCCCTTTATTTTTTCATTGGAATTTATTTTTTATTACATCTGTTCTTATTATTGTCCTGAGCTTTTTGGAACTAATATTTGTCTAATAATAAATCTGATGCTTACATAGAATATATTTTGCAATTTACAAATTATTTATAAGCAATGGTATGATTTACTGGTTAATACTTGAACATGAGGTATAAAGTTCAGGTTTTTATGTATTCATATATTATTTATTTTTCAATTAAATAAACTGGGTCGGGTTGGGATTTAGGCTCAAAATAGGTTTAGATTTATTACCCCTAAATGTATCAAATAATAAAAAAATTTAACAATTATCAAAAAAATTATCACAGTAGCGAGATAAATGAATCTTCAAAATAATAGCTAGATAAGTTGTAATGGGGTCAAAATATATAGGGTAATTGCTATTTTTTTCTAATCTTTTTTTTGGGTAATAACAAGTATTAAGTTTGTGTTTAATAATCATGTTCACCTCAATATTTGCAATTGCTGATTGCTCCGCCCATGCCATTATTGCATGCACATTTAAATAAAACATATATAGAACACATATGTAATTAAAGAATAAAACATTGATGGGTATGTTTTTATTTAAAGAATTTCAATTATGTGAGACTAGCTAGTGATAATTACATGTATAATTAGTAGTAATTTACTTCTTAATTAACTTTTATTATAATTTATAAATATATATAGTTGTGTAATAAGATATATAATATAAATAATGGTATCATTGGTTATACATAATGCAGACTTGGTAAATAAATTGGATTTAGGAAGACTTGAGAAACTTGACTAGCATTATCAACCGTCGACTTTGACAGTCATATGTACTAACTTATGGATGTGGAAATTTATAAGTGCCAAAAATGGACAAAAAATAAAATTCAAATTTTATATTGTTTTAACTTTGAGTCTTAATAATGAAAGGTGTTGTATTTTTAAATTTTTAAACAAAAATGAAAATAAAAAATGGGATTAAGTGAAAAATGGGATTAGAATTGTCTATTTTGTGGAACTTATGGCAATTATTTTAATTATTGAGTTAGCAAATTCTAATAATGGTGTAATTTGTGGTTATTTTTGTTCTAAAGAATTCCTCTTTGAATGCTTCTTGGAAATTACGTAATTTATAGTTTAATCACCTTCGTGAACTTTTAGGGAGAAAACTATGGTTGTAGAATTGGTAAGTGATTTCAGAGTTCACTTAACAGGACTTACCACCTTTGAAAATCAAAAGAGTGTAAAGATAGAAACTAACCCTTTCTGAAAATTTTTTTGCAATACATGTACTACAGGGAATGGGGAGGTTTAATGAGATCCAGTATGGCATAATATTGTAGGTAATTCTACATTTGATAGAGTTTGAATTTAAAGAAAAAAAATTAGATACCACAATATTATGGATAATCTTACGCTTGGTAAAGTTTGAACACACTTCCTCTAGAGAAGGGAGTGTGTACTTTTACTACCAAGGGCAAGGTCTTGATGGCAATCTATATTAGTTTGTAGAGAGTAAAGCTTGTTATGTATTCTCTAATTTGTTGTTTTATTTAATAACAAATGATTGTTGAACTCTTCACTTTAACTGACAAGTGAAGCAAGCGCACATGCACCCATGCTTATTTTCAATATAATCAGTAGTGATTTTACTCTCAATATGATGAATAGCTCTTTCTTGCTATGCATTGATAATCAACAATCATTTCTAAAAATAAATTTATCCAAAAGTAAGGACTTGAATGGGACATTTCAATAACAAATATTAAATTATTATTTTATCAATAAAAAAAAAAGAATATAAATATCAAAAAGAAAATTGTATTATAGGTTAAATAATTAATTTGTAATACTATGCATATAAACTAACCTTGCACAGTTGGACTCTAAGATAAATTGATATGTAGTACAATATTTATTATTGTACATGTTTTTTGTCTATACAAACAAACATTTTTAATATTTCAGCATATTTTAATTAGTTTAAAAAGTCCAATAAAAGTCGTGCATAAACTATGGAATGCAAATCAAAACATTTACAAATATGAGATCATTTGGGATATATCACCACCCCACCTCTAAAAGGAACTTGTTTGGAAAATGCCTGAGCACAATGCATTCGACATCAAATGAGGATGCTTCACATAGTGAGGGGACATCGTCACCCATGCTAAGGTCTCCCATAACCCCAAGGTGAAACATCATTGCCCGAACATAATTCCAACACCAAAGGGAATTTATAACTGTGCAAAAAATACAGCCCAAGTCAGGTATCAAAATATCGCTCGACCAAAAACAACATGGATAATGATAACCAATCGTAAGTTTCACCCATTAACTTCGCATCATCGATCTTCCATTGTAGGGGATGGTGCTTAGAAAATTTGTTGAAATGTTGGTTTATAAGCCTATAAAACCTTGGCAGTTGGAAGAATCATTTACACAATTTGAATTAAGGCAAAATTTTGCTAAAATCTTATCTCACTCAAACTTTCTCCTAAGCAATCTTATCGACTTAAGCATTGGAGATCACATACTAGGAAGACCTGTTATTTTTCTAGTCATTGTTGCGTTGTAGGCAAAGCAAGGTACCTAGTAGACTTAAAGATTGAAGATGCTTGATCGAGGTTGAATTAAAGAAATTTTTGGCATCAACAGCTGGTGTCTTTTGTAGGAATTGAATAAGAAGCAAATTTCCAAATTTTCGTAGTTGAGTTTGACATAGCTGTGCAAGATAAGCATCATCCATTGAGGCTCCATACGATAGGAAGGAACCTTTAGCAAGACAAATTTGATGGCTTTCATCAACATAAGGAAAAACGCTTGGAAATTTTGGTACAGGAGGAGTCGAAGTTACGAACTGTTTTAGATCCACAACCATCAAGCCAAGCAACAATGCAGTTAGATCTTAGAAAAATTGGTTGCAAAAGGGGCTGGAGGACAATCACTAATCATATACAGAGAAAGATAAGAAAATGATGGGATTAGAAAATACAATAGATGTTTTACAAAAGGAGTTAGATGATTTTAAGCAGTGGCTTACGCAAAATCTAGAAAAGCACTTGTGCGCAAAACAAAAATTCGAATAGACCTAAAGGAAAGTAGTACACTGACACCTAGGCATAATAAAGAAAAAGATGATCATCCACAAAGGTTTGTATCCAAAAGCATACTGAAAGGCCAACATTTGTCCGAAATCAAACCTTTATGCAGAAAAGATATACTGTGTCACAAAAAGGTAAGGAAAGGTCGCGGAACAACCAGCATAAGAAAGATTGTGGGTTCCCAATCTTAATGTGCCTATAATGATTCACAACAATCTACCACTAAGACCATCACGTGCACAATGAGATCAGAGAAATTATTCGAAGCATACTAAGTATACACTCATATTACATCCATTCATACTTGAACTAAAAATGGTAATGGGAGTGACAGGTCTCTGTGCGTGTAGCAGCACCTGAGATGAAACAAGAGGCAAGATTTGAAAAGGTTTAAGAAGAAGGCTATACTCCTCAGATTGTAAACAGACACAGAATAGAGTAATGCCTAAAAAATTTAGTAGAGAAATATAAGGTAAGAAAGAGACAGGATTAGCAAGGGGGAGCCTTTATGATGAAAATAGGTCTCAAGTCATCTTTTACTAAAGAAAACCAAGATTTAACTCTCTCCAAGAAGTTCAAGATGCCACAAATCACCTTATAGATGGGAAAATTGACCCGGCTTCTTATGTTGAGTTTGTTAAAGAGATGATGCATATTTAGGGTTTAACTAAGCTTCAAATATGTTGTCCCTTCCCCTAATAGTAGAAGACAAGCCAAGAAATAATATAGGAGTATGAAACTGGGCACAATCTAAAGCTTATCTTAATTGTTCGAGGTATTCACCAATGAATTTAAGCTCTGATGCATAAGAGTATGAGCTCATTGTTAATATTGAGGCAAGGTCGGGGAGAAAGTTTGAAAAGCTTTCCAAAATATACTATAACGAGATCATGGAATTAGAAGCTTCACTCATCCTTTAGCATTAGAAGGATTAAGGAGGATTGTGAATAGATAGAGCATAGTACATAATCTATAAGCATGATGTAACGATGTATGAGCAAGCACACAAGAAGTTGTTTGACAAGATCCAGATTGAAGATCAAATACTCCTCAAGAAAAATGAGGAAAAGATAAGTAGATCTCGAGATAAATTGAGCACCTTTCAAATAAACAAAAGAAATAAAGAAAGTTTCTATTACAAGAAATCTAAGAAAAGAAGATAATAGGATTTTCTAAAACCTTGATCTGAATGGTAGAGCAAAAAAGTACCAGAGAAAGAGAAGCTCTCAGCATCACCAAAGGAGAAGGCAAAGAGTGTAACTTAAGTATAGCATAAATAGTGATTCACACCACTTAATATGTTTATGCTGATATCTCTATTAGGATATCAACGATTCAGGCTTACTGGTGTTAAACCCTCGCCCGTAAGAGTGGCTTCGGATAAGAGACCTCAAGACAAGGTTTGTGTGTTCCATTGAGACCACAAGTACTAGACCAATAACTACCTGAATTTAAAGAAATGAATAGAGATTTTAGTGAGGAAAAGTTACTAGGACAAGTACATGGACCATATAGGAAGAAGTTAGGGCAACATTGATAAGAAGGATTTGAAAGAGAACCAAAAGCATATAAACTCTGGTAATCTCCAGAAGGCCTATCTTAGTGCGAAATTCGAATAAGGCCTGAAAAAATTATTCCATATACTCTTTGCCAAATCCAATAGTAGGCGTTAACATCATGAACGTGCTCGTAGTAAAGAAGCCTCAAATAGCCATAGTTCTAATTATGTTTACAGACAAAAATGAGGTAAGAGTGAACTATCTACATGATGATGCTCTTGTAGTCACACTCGGCGTAGGTCTATTCGAGGTTAGTAAAATTATGATAAACACAGCTAGTTCAGTGGACATCATATTTGAAGACACACTAAATTCTATGAAGATAGAAGACCTGAGGTTGGGACTAATAGATATCGCCCTTTATGGATTTGTAGAGTCTTACACCCTCCTTATCGAAATAGTTTAGTTACCGATGATAATAGAGAGCTTGCCATATCAAAAAACCACCATAATAACTTTTCAAGTAGTTGATTTACAGATGCTATAGTCAATGATTTTGGGAAGGCCATTCTTGAGATTAATAAAGGTAGTTGAGAGTATCTATTACCTGAAGTTAAAGTTTAGAGCAAATGATGGAAGAAGTTATTCAAGGAGACCAAAAGTAGGCAAAAAGTTGTTTTGTAGTCTTCTCAAGACATATATACTACATCACTTCCCAACGTTAAAAGGAAAAAGCTTAGGTATGAATGTGGAAAATATCAAGCAAGAGATAATTTTATAGAGGCTTGGAAGGAAATTTGGTCAAACGAAGATAAGACTAATAGTTGAACTTGTGGAGAAGTTAGAGAAAGTGATATTAGATCCAAAGAATCTATAAAAAATAGCTAAGATCGAGTCACAATTGCCCGAGAATGAGAAGAAAAAGCTTATGGAATTTTTAAAAGGGATTAAAATTTTTTCACTTAGACGTACAAAGATATGCCTAGTACTAACCTTAAAATAATATCCTATCGTCTTGTAACAAACCTTACTTTCAAACCCATCAAATAGAAAAAAAAGAGTCATCAGTCAGAAAAGAAAAGAACAATTCGGGTAGAAGTGAATAAACTCTTGAAAGCAGGTTTTATTATAAAGGTTCATTATCCTAAATATATCGCCAACATAGTCATGATCAAAAAGTTCAACGAAAAAAGGAGAATGTGTGTGAACTTCACTTGCCTTAACAATGCCTACTCTGAAGATGAGTTCCCAATTCCAAGGATATATCAGTTGGTAAATTCAACGGCGAGTCACAGGCTCTTAAGCTTCGTGGATGCTTTTATAGGTATAACTAAATCAAAATACTTGAATCAAATAAAGAGAAAACATCTTTCATAACAGATTAGAGGTAGTATTGTTATAAGGTAATGCCATTTGGGTTAAAGAATCAGAAGCCATATTTCAAAAATTAGTAAACTGTGTATTCAAGACCTTGATAGAGAAGACCATAAAAGTCTATATGATGACATGATCACCAAGTCGTTGAACATGGGTGATCACATTTAGCATCTAAAGAAAACTTTCTCGCTCTTGAAGAAGTAAAGGATGAAGTTTAACTAGGAAAAATGTGTTTTTGGAGTGAGCTCGGGAAAGTTCTTGCGATTATGGTTAGTAAGTAAGAAATTGAGGCCAATCCCTAAAAGATTAAGGTGATCTTGGAGATGAAGTCGCCTTCAACATTGAAAAAGCTATAGTACTTGACAAGGAGACCGGCAATCTTGAGTAAGATCATCTCAAAAGCCACTAATAAGTGTTTTTAGTTTTTCAAGTCATGAAAAAGGAAAACACATGTGCTGGATGGAGGAATGCAATGCAAGTTTCCAAGAGCTAAAACACTAATTAGCGAATACCCCGCATCTTGTCAGTCCACAAAATAGAGATGTGCTCTATTTATATCGAACGATTTCTAACCATGTAGTGAGCTCAGTGCTAGTTAAAAATGATCATGACAAGGTTAATTGACCAATATACTACACCAACAAATCAATTCTAGATGCTGAGTCCATCTATTTGCCTTTTGAAGAATTAGCCTTAGCGTTTGTGGTAATAGCCAAAATGCTACAACCATACTTCTAGGCACACTAGATCATGGTATTGACAGATCAACCATTGAGGCAAATTCTTCACCTACAAGACCTCTTAAGAATGATTGGTAAAGTGGATTATGAAGCTTAATGAATTTGATATCAATTTCAAGCCACGGAAAAGGGTAAAGACTCAAGCTTTAGCAAATTTTACTGCAGAGAGATTTGTGGTGGAAAGTTTGATGGTGTGCTTGGCTGTAAAAACCTCAACTATTTAAGGGGAGGATGTTCCACTCGACCAATAAAAAATAACCCCACCATGGCTATTATATATTAATGGTGCTTCAATACACAAAGAAAAGAAGCAAGCATAATTCTTATAGGATTAGACAATGTAGAGATAGCCTATGCACTTAGATTTGAGTTTATAGTGATAAACAATAAGGTTGAATATGAGGCGCTGTTACTAAGTCTTAGCCTGAAACTAATAGTAAAAGTGGATCACTTAAAAATCAAGGGCGATTCGCATCTCATGGTGAACCAAGTCAACGTGGCAATTCCAAGCTCGGGAAGAAAACATATAATCATATCTAAACAAAGTCAAGTAGCTCATGAGTAGAATAAAAAAAAAAAACCATAGAGCAAGTTCTCTATGCCGAAAATATCTGTGCCAGTGCCCTTGTAAGGTTAACATCTTAATTGTAAGGAAAGATCTTTAGGTCTATTTGGGTAGAATTTTGATGCTGTAAGAATATGGACTAGAAGACAAATTTTTTCTGAGTACTCGCCCTTAAGAACAAAAATAAGTCAATATGAATAGACTCGATCTTAAAGTATCTACAAGAAGGAGAATTACTTGAAGCTAAAGAAGCTGCCAATAAGATTAAAAGTAGGTCAACTCAATACCTAATTATGGATAGAGTGCTATATAAGAGGGAGTTTGGGCTTCCTTATTTGAGATGCTTGTCATCAGAGGAGATAAATTATGTGCTTAAGGATACTCACATGGGAATTTGTGGAGACTATAAAGGAGCCCAATCGTTAGTACATCGAGTATTAAAGTAAGGATATTACTAGTCATCCTTGTATCAAGATGTAATTTAGGTTGCAATATCGTGTCAAGAATGTCAACTTTATAGTGATATAGCTAAGCAATCCCTTAAGAAGCTTACTATACTCCTCAGCCCCTAACCTTTTGATCAATTGGGATTAGACCTAATCGAGCCTTTACCTATAGGGCATGTTTAAATGAAGTATAAAATCGTAATAATTGACCATTTCACCGAGGAGATGGAAGTAGAACCCTCGGTAAAGATTACTAAGAAGAAGACCACGTTGTTTGTGGGAAAGAACCTAATTTACAAGTTTGGGATACTTCGTGCTGTAATTGTAAATAATAGAAAGCAGTTCGATAGTAACAACTTCAGGGAATTCTGTTTGAACCTAATTATAGACCTCAGGCAAGCAATTTGAGCTTATCCAAAAGCCAATGATTAGGTAAAAGCTTAAAAAGGCCTTAAAAATGAGGTTGGACGTTCATAAAAGGGCATAGGTAGACAAATTGCCTTAGTTGTTATTGGCATATAGGACCATGACAAAAACTGTGACTAGAGAAACATTATTCTCACAAGCTTTTGGTTTTGAGGCTGTAATACTGATCATGATCGAGGCTCCAATAATCTACATAAAATATTTTAATAAAGTAAAGAGTGAAGAAAACATATAAAACAACCTATATCTGCTTAAGGATAAAAAGGATTAAGCCCTACTGAAGATACTCGCCTACCAACAAAAGGTAGTTATGCATTATACCTAGAAAGACCAGTCAAGGACATTTAGGGTGATTTGGCCTTGCAAAGAGTCACCCTAAATACAAAGACACCAAGAGAGGATTTCTCAGGGCAAACTGGGAAAGACCTAACAAGATCACCAAGGTCCTGAGGACTAAAGTATGGAAGTTGCAACATCTCGATGACTGGGAAGAAAATAAGTCGTAAAACGCAGAAATATTAAAGGTGTAATACCTCTGAGTATGGAAAGTTCATGATTGTAATCTCTTTGTTCATATCAATGAAATTCCATTTTTCACATATCTTTTTATACAATTAAAAGATTAAAATAAAAATAGACTGTGTTCATTTGGCCTAAAATAAGACAAGACCCAGATCAAGAAAATACTAGTTTGGAAAGCATTGCACACAATGAGATGAGCAACATTATCGATCAATAAAATACTAATCTGTTGAAATCACTCCTTACCCTAGGTCAATAAAATATCATTGTACAATTGTTGAAAGCGTTGCCAGGTCAACAAGGATTTCTTCAGAACAATAAAATACTGACGTGAAGAATCTGACATTAATAACATTGGGTCAATAAAATACTAACTTGATGAAGCCAATGGTAGCATTAGGTCAATAAAACACAGACTTGATGCAATTAGGGTAGGAAACATTGATCGAAAAAATATTGATCTGATAAAGCCATCAACAATCCCTAATTAATAAAATATCAACCTAAAAAAGATGGTCACGCAACACTGATCAAGAAAATACCAATTAGATGCAACTCGAATTTGATCAAAATTTCAGAGAGATTCAGATATTAGGTCAGATTTTTTTTTTTTTTTTTGTCAATTACTTACAAAATTTCATATAATAAAATACATCTTGAAGTTTATTCTAAGATTTCAAATCGAGTGTGAAGTAATTAGAACAAGAAAATAAGATTCTTTTTTACTTGAGATAGACAAAACCCAAAGTATAATTACTTGAAATATTTTAAGTGATGAAATAAAACCTAATTTTTTCTAAGCGATAATTCGAGACTAGGAAATATTAGTTTGAATATGAAATTGTATGCAAATGAATTAAAGTAAAAGAAGATTCAAGCAAAAATTTATAAAAAACAAAAAGACATAAAAAACCCCAAGTTCAGAAATATTTCAAAACACAGTACAAGCTTTACAACAAAAATTAGAAGTAAACAAAAGATACTTCATTTCCTTGAAGGCAGGAAGATGATTGTCCCGAAGGTAGGCTAAGCAGAGGCGTTGGCTTTACGAAGATTCTAAGTAGTCTTGGGTAACCGGAATGGGAAGTCCTTGATTGTCACTGGCTATATTCACAACCTGATCATCACTCTTAGGAACTTCAGCCTCAGAAATGTCTACCTCAGAAGGAGCACGATGCAGTGGATCATAAATATTATAGATGCTGTAACCTGGATCAGTGATGCGAAGGATCTTGTAAACAATGTCAACACCTTCGTCAACTCCATTACCCTTTACTTTTTGAATGCTCCAATCTACGATGGCCATCTTCTTCTCTAGCTTTGTCTTTTGAGCAGCCAAATCTGAGACCACGAATTCCAATGAGTTTGCTCTAGAATCCAACTTTTTCTTTCTTCAAAAAGTTGGGCTTTTGTATGCTTTCACCATTTTTTAGCTTCTTCAGCCTTCTTCTTGAGGAACTTATTCTCCTCATTAAGCTGAGAGATGGTTTCTTCAGTTAGAGTAACCACAAAGGAGTTTCTTTTGGCCCGATCTTTATAGAGAGAAAGGTCATGGGTCGGTTGCAGAAGAAAAAGAGCATGTTAGGGAAAAGAAAAATAAGCTTCAAAATTACAAAGGAAAAAGATAAATGAAAGTCAAACTTGGCAAGCCCATTTATAGAAGAGCTCAACTGCCTCCTTTGTAGATTTGTTTTACATGGCCTCGCCATAGAAGAAATGAATGCACCAATGTCACTTATGGTCGGGGTCAGGTATGCGAACTCCTCCTTTTCGTCAGGAGGAAGATCCTTAGGAAACAACTCTTAGCAACCTTTTTTAAGCTTTGGTGCTGAGCGTTTGTCCCTTTTTAAGGAATGAGACTCAATCAAATCCCCCTATTTCTTGATCCAATCCATAAGCCACTTCCCTAGGGTCTCAAGCCCTTTGCTCTAAGTTATCATTAAGCTCTTCCCTTTATCTTGAAGGGCTAACAAATTCTTTGAACCACTAGTTTTTTGGTGGAACCTTTTTAGTTTGGTAGATGGAGGGTTTTTTGAGATTTAACCTGACCCCAAACCTATCTTTCCTTTGTTCTATTTTGTTCTGTCAAACAAGCTTAAAGGTTGCTAGAAGACCCTT
The DNA here is from genome assembly GCA_022749755.1 of Azadirachta indica. Lineage (NCBI taxonomy): Eukaryota > Viridiplantae > Streptophyta > Magnoliopsida > Sapindales > Meliaceae > Azadirachta > Azadirachta indica. The sequence continues at coordinate 561,513 of CM040452.1, read as the reverse complement.
TTGTTGTAGAGCTCTTCCCATATTGCTTTAAGGCCATTTTCTCTGTAAAAAAAAAGAATAAACTGGTCAAGAAAACAAGTACTTCGAATTGGAAACAAGGTTAGGGGAAAATTACTTTTTTCCAGTCTTAGCTTCACGTTTAGTAATGAGTAGCTCTTCACGAGTTTGGGCATAGGCAACTAGTGCTAAGCCAATCAAGGGGTTAGGAGAAAGCAACTTCCTCTGATTGGCAACAGGGGCCCTACCAGCAACAATCCTCTTTAAGGAAATGTTCATAAAAAAAGGAATTTTTCCTCACAATCAACTGAAGGAAAACAAGCAAATAATTAGATCAAGAGAAATCCAAACAAAGGGAAGCTATAATCAAAAACTTTGCTGACCTTCATTGTTGAAAATGGTGGGTACTCCAACACCTGTACCCAACCGTTTGAGAGACTAACCATAGTTTCCCCCATAAAAAAAATCATTTGTGCTTCCAATCTTTGTTACAGATCAAGGAGCTAGTTATTATCTTCTTAGTTTTGGGTCAAGACTGAAGATAATTGAATCTAAGGTTGCTCTTTGGGTTCTTCTTCAGCATAAATGTGTATCTCAGTATTCACGGAAGAGTTCCTAGCAATAGCCCATGTCACAAAAAGTCCAACAATTACTCGCAATCCATTTAAGTTCAATTAGTAAGGGAGAATGTCGAAGAAATAAAACATCCAAGCAAACTATTCTTGAATAGGTAATATGAGCTCGAAGTGGAATAGCTCCTCATAAAAAGCTATCTCACCCTCCCTTGGCTCACTAGGAACTCATCCATCTTGAGTAGGCTAAGGTAAACATCATTGGGAATTTGGTACATTTTCCTAAAACCCTGGCATTTGGAAGAATTTAATTTTATAGATTGATAATAACTAACTTTCACAATTTTTCTACCGCAAACAAGAAAACTTGTAAGTATAACAAGAATCACTTTTGAGAATCAAGACTTCACTAGATTCGTTTTTTGTTTAATGAGCAAGTCTTTACGAGATTAATTAAAAAACTTTAATTATCTTCTATTCTTGGATATTACTGCTTAAAGTCAATAAAATGACGAGAAATGAAGCAAATAAAAACTTCCCTAGAAAAGCATTGGCATATATTATTGTTTAAATACTTTTAAAATCCAATATATTTTTTTAATATTTAATTTAATGACAAAAGCTTTCTATGTCATATCGATAACTTAGAAGTTGTAAAAAATAATAATAAAAAAATTGATATACTCTTAAGGATTCAAGAAATCATTTAAATGATATTTAAATGATTTCTTGAGTCCTAAAATATATGACAAGAGATACTATCAGCCAGTGAATAGTAATAACTTAAACTAGAAGTGTACGAACCAATGTGTTTACTAATTATCAATTCAACGATAAATAGATTGAGAGAACAATATCAAACAAGATACTTTTTACATGGTTTTACAACCTTTGTGGATTTCATTAGTTCTAATTTTCTATCTCCAAAGACTTTCAATTAACTTCTTAGTGTCGATCAAATTTTGATAATACAATTGGGCTTCTAGTTTATCACTAAAATATTACAAGTAATTTTAAACAAGTGTTACTTACATGCAATAAAGAATATATTTGCTCTTTGATACTCTTAGGATGTTCATAAGATGAATTTCATCAAGAATAAGCAATACAAACTTTCAATATTTCTTCAAAGAGTATATATATATATATATATATATATAAGTATAGGGAAACCATGCCTGGTGATTTCCCTTTAACACCAATGCTTTTTTTGGAATATAGTCATTATAAAATTACGTCTATAATAAAATAATCAAAATGCAAGAAATACAAAATAGAGCACATCAAAAATTTTACAAGATATAGTAAAATCATTACGTACATTTTTGGGGACTTTGATCACTTTACTAAAATTAAAATGAAAGAAATTACAGAATTTATGTATAGTATGTAAATATCCACAAATATTTGCAAACTAATATGTAATTAATCGCAGCAGAATTTTCCGGAGGACGAAACTCTGTGTTTATTTGCTCTAGTTTTGGGATGCTAATAATATATATAGACTTAACCTCCATTGTAAACAAAGCAGATGTAGGATGTAAGGTAGATTTCCAACTCATATATGTGCTCAAGGAAGAGTAAAAGCATAAACAATAGTTGATTAATGCTTATTTGAATTACCAACATAGTTGGAATCAATGTATTTGACCAAGCGTATTATCCTTCTCAAATATTAAATCATCATCTGAGATATTTATAAAAGTCCATTTCAAAGTTTGATAGTGTCTTTTTCCTAGAATATGCATATAACTGCTTACAACTTCAACTGTCCTTGGAATAATAGGCCTCGTACACTCCATTGCATACATCAAGCTATCCTACAGCATTTAAGTAGGAGCTTTTGCCGTGCACTCTTGTTCTACATTACTACGTATAGATAAGGGTGCGATGAGCTTGAAATGAGGACAAGTAGGGTATTTACAGGTTTTGACATTTTTGTCGTGCTAAAATTTTGTAATATCTTCTTCAGATATTACTTCTAAGTTAGATAAAGCTTGATCTTCTTTAATCCTTACTTATCTCTATGCCAAAATTCTTCTTAACTTCATCCGGATCTTTAATTTTAAAATCTTGATTTAACTGTGCCTTTAAGATGCCAATTTCTTCTAGTTCTTTGAAGCTGTCAATATATTATTCATAAAAAAAAATTAAAAAAAGGTAGATGAAAATTCAAATTTATAGCTTGCGAAAATATATACAATAATCAAAACTTCTTGTTTCTACTTTTATTTTGTCAAGAACTGATCAATCACTAGTACCATTGTCTTGGGGATAGCTTTAATGTATAGAGAGACTTGCTCAGCTTACATACCCAATTTTCTTTAGTATCAACTTAAAGCCCTTTGACTGTGTCGTATAGAATCTCTCTTCTAGGTTGCCAAGTAAGAATGCAAGCTGTACATCCAACTAAACTAGTTCTAAATGAAAATGGACTATCAAGGCTAACGAAATATAAATGGAGGAACGGTTCACTACCCAAAAGAACACCTCATTATAGTCAACTTCCTTTTGAACATAGCCTTTTGCCACCAATTCTGTCCTATGGCAGACGTGAACATCATTCTTATTAGGAAATCCCTTTTTCTTTGCAAATATCCATGCAAAACCAATTGCCTTTTTTCCTTCAGTGATTGAGCTAGCTCCTAAGTTTAATTGTTTTGAAGGGGCTGCATTTCTTCATTAATGGCCTGTTTCCACTTCTCTGCTTCTGAATTGCTAATTTTTTCATGTAAACAGAAGAAAGAATGACATTTACAATTGGAAATGCATATACTATTATATTTTCAAAATAGTAGGCCTCTTAGTTTCTCTTTTTTCTTTACGGTGTGTAATTGGTAAGTTAAGATGTGAAGATTCTTGGGTTAGAACCATGTTTTCTTGTTCTGCTAGTCCTTCATTGTAACACCTCAATTTGGCATATGTAGAACTTTGTCAAAATAGGATGATACATACTTAAACACTAACCTTAAAATAATATTCTTCAAAATGTAATTTATAAAGATCAAGTAAGATATTAAAATATTTAAACCTAAAAATTACAAAATATAATTAACTTAAATACTATTGAAATTTTAACTCCAGTTCTGATATAGCTATTGGATAAGTTTCTGTTAATTCTTCCAGACAAATAGTCCAATCTTCCAAAAGGCTTTAACCACATAGCCTCTACTAATCCATCCTCAAAAAATTGTATATTTAATTTACAAAATATTGTTGATGGGGGGTGAGTAATCAAGTCGGTAAACAAGTCCAAACATAACATTTATAATTATGTAACCGATTATAAACATATGACTTTAATTTTTCAGAAGTCATTTACTAATATACTTTTATAAATAAAATTTTTTTGCAGATTGCTTCTAATCCAATTGGTTTATTATTGTTTGTTTTGTTAGCCTTTGGGACTATCCTTGTATACTTTTTTCTTCCTCTTTTAATAATATAATATTCTAAATTAAAAAAATTTATATTTACAAGTCATATATTTATTAAATTGAAATGGATACAGAACATTAATAAATATTTTGTCATAAAACATCTAAACAATAATATATTATCAACTTTGCTCAAGTTTTGTAGTATCACCTCTGCTTCAATAACGCAGTCAAATTAGTGCAAAACTGTACCATAAAAAGTTCAATCATAACAGCAGCAAAAAAAAAATTACATTCACAATCAATAGCCCAGCTAGTCAATTAATAACAATAACATTTATTATAATTTTTTACATGTAGAAAATCAGTAACTTTTTACGCTTATAAAATTTGAATAATCTTTAATTATAAATAATATTTATTATAGTAAATAATTTAACATTATTTAAGAACACATTTTAATTAAATACTTCTATATCAACTTATATTAGAAAAATCAATTCAATATAAATTAAGAGAACAAGAGTACTAGTTAAAATAGTAATGCACTTAATAAGAATAAATTAAATAAGATGTTAGTATTCTAACAGCTCCCCTCAAATTTAAGATGGTGAAGTAAACTCAATTTGCAAACTAAACTAACAGTTAAAAAATATTTGAGACCCTGAAATGAGAAGACAAAAGCTAGTGACTCTTGGAAAAAAGTAGTCAAGGGATAGAGACTCCTAGAAATAGAAGTCACAATGAGACAAACTCTTGAAAGAGCCTATAACCAAAATAAGGAGTACGAGGATACCCAACCCAGGTATAAGAAAGATAATATCATAGGGGGTGGCTATGTGGGACCTAAAAGGGCAAGGAATAAAAATACCCACCATTGTCAGAGGGCGCAGCTCTGAGAATAGTTTGGGGCCATTAGCGATGTGGGTAGAGGGCAAGAAACGTAAGTGCCCACCATCGCAAGAGAGTCCAACTTTAAGAATTGCATGAGGCGATTGACGATATAGGATGTGAGAGGGTAAGAGTACCAACAATCATCAAAAGGTAACTCTATTATCAAGTTAAATAGGCTTAGTAGATAATAAAGAAAGAGTCGAAAGGAAATTGACAAGTCAATTGTGCAAGAGGAATAATACGAAGGACATAACTGTAATTCAATAGTAACCTGAATGAAAATAATTTAAAGTTTATTCAAGGAAAATTTCTCTAGACCCCCTAAATTTTGAAAAAATTACCTATCACCCCCTAGTTTAAAAAATACCCTATGTCATCCCGCTGTTATTTGAGATAACAGAAAAATGATGCTTTTACCATTTTAACCCTATGAGGGAACAAAAAGGTCTTACAAATTAGAATGGATCCCGCATATATCAATATTGGAGGTCCTGCATTAGCTTTTTTTAATTACGATGTAACATTAGAAAAAAGTTACGAATTTGAAATTTTTTAATGTAAATTATTAGTTAGCTTCATAATTTAAAGAAGTAGAAAGCAAAGTTAAATATTATTTTTAATTTGTCAGGAAATTAAATTATTGGTAATTGACTGAAGTTAAATAATTTTTTTTTTTATAAATATTAAGTAATATTTATGTATTTAATAATTAATAAACATTATTAGCTAGAAAACTAATTTATATTTTAAACTAAATAATTATATAAAATAATTAATAAACATTATTAGCTTTAAACATTGTTAAACCATTAATTCACATTTACATTTTCAAAAAATGAATGGAATGCAATGGCAAATGTGATCTTCCTGGAATCTCTAATTGGGTTGGCTTCTTATATTCTAATAAATCTTCAAATTATGATCACACAGATGATAAGAGCGCTGCAGCTTATGCCTACAACATTCTTGTAAATTAGCTTAAAAGGTTTCTATGATACAAAAATAGAGATTTCTTCATAGCAGGCGAAAGGTATCTATAATACAAAAACCGAGCTTGTCTTTGACTTTTCTTTCTTATAAGATGCTTTCCTTCTGCATATATTTCTTGTTGTGTGATTTATCAACGCAAGTATACATTACCGCAAAACGAGTAATATATATAGTATAAATAAAATATCGTCCCATGAGAAGTATTAATCCAATAAGTATCGAAGATGATTAATCCTAAATTTATTTGAAAACTCAATTATAATGTGGATGAGAAATTAAAATAAACTAAAAGTTAATAACAAAACTAAAAGAAATTTCAATGAATATAATGCTCAGGGCTAATGATTTGATTCAATTTACTTACATCTATTTCTTCGAGCTATGCTATTCCGATTTATACCCATGTTGCTAGTGTGACTACTTTATCCTATTCGACAATCTCTCTCGAGATCAATCAAATATATTCCATGTTTATGCACTTAATATATCTCTATATAAACACTAAATAAATGGAAATGCATTATGAGCAATAGTAATCACTAAAGTTACTACACCAACCATATTAATACATCTCTGTTTAATATGCAATTTGGAGTATTTCTAACCACAATAAACATTTCTCAATATTTATCGGTCCATGAAACAATTATTAATGGCTAGTTAATTAAAAGTATTACATTCATGACAAACACGCAACATAAGAGTATTAATCAAGAATAATATAATATCAGAACATAGATGTTTTCAAATTATTAAACCATTGCCCTAGGTATTAAATTTAACCACTTATGAAAAAGAGTTAAAATTTGATCACCAATAATTCAACAATCAAATACATAATCTTTATAAACACAAAAATTGTTCAATATAAGACGAAATTAAAAGAGAAAAAGAAAACTATGATTCATAGAGCTTTCTCTTCAAGAAATCAACCTTTCATCCTCTCCTTTTTCCCTTTCAACTCTCTTTAGAACTCTCCTCTTTTTTTTCTTTCAAGCTATTCCCTTTCCAAAAGTGGCTCTTATCTCCCAAACCCCAAAAGCATATAACCCTAGTGCTACACCAAATCATGCCATCCAAATATCATCCAATGGCTCAGATTCAACCTATAACAAATGGCACTGGCGTGCTGCTTGGTAGCACGGCCACGCCATGCAAGGCTTCTCCTAGGTTTGAAAATATGGCAAATTGGTCCCTCTGGTGTTACACTTCAATCCCCGAAAATCTTGCATTTTGATCCCCGGATCCTTCTCTAACTTCTTCCTTTTTGAGCCGAAATCATTTGGATGGCCACATTCTCTCATTCTCTGCACAATGTAATGTAAACACATCAAATATTAACAAAGCTTTAAGGATTAAACAGACAATTCAAGTCTAAAAGTGATTGATAAGCGCGTACTTAACGCACTTATCAATTTTTCCTTGCTTGACATGACTTCTTCAACCACCAATGAACCTCTACTAAAAATGACTTCTCCGACAAAACTTTTGACCACAAACTTGCTCTCTCATCACTACCAAAAAGAAATGACAAATTAATTTATGAAAAACCATTCAGACTAATGGATAGACCCCTCTTCCTTTAACTTCTTTTCCATTTCCTTTTTATCCCTTTAATCACCTCCTACAATCAATTCCTCTCACTTCTCTCCATCTTGTATTTCAAAACAACCCCTGCACAAAAAAAAAAAAAAACCATAAAAAGAAGATTAAAAAAAAAAGGAGATTGCAAAATTTACCAAAATCATAAACTTAATCCAATAACTTCATAAATCTCCTTTCTATTTAACGAAATCCATCCAATTTCTTCACCCATCCAAATTGATTTGTTTCCTCTACAACCAAAAATCTCAAAACCCACGGATCATCCAAGAACCAAACTATTTTCCTTTGCCAAGCACCACCATTTTAACACCTATGCATTTTCATTGTCAATGCCCCCACCACCACTAGTACTGCCTTATACTCATCCTCCTTCATGTCCTCACCCTCTTTCACTGTCGTACATGACCTTGATGCATCTTAAATGTGCCCACTCTCATCATTGTGTTTGCATCCTTAGCCTTTAGCCATGGATTTGTCGTCTTCATTGAAAAATGATTTTCGTGGGGGAGGAGAGTGATTGAAAAGTACAGACAAAATGAAAAGAGAGAAAGAAGATGAAAAAAAAATAAAAAATGATAATATTGAAAACAAAAAGTGTAAGATTCCATAGGTACATGTATCATATTAATTTTAATTTTAATTTTGAATTACATAAAAAACAATTTTACCTTTACATAAATTATTTTTTCTATTATCTTAAGTAACGGTTGGAAGAAATAGAATACTTTTTAAACCTCAGGGGGGTGTGGGTATTTCTCTCAACCTCAAGGGGGTCTAGAGCAAGTTTCCCTCATGCAATGATGCAGGGACTTAAATGACAAACGTTTGGGACCTGAAGGAAATTATTCAAAAGATTTCAAGTAAACATGAGAGGCATGCTGCGGAAGGCATCATTGCCGGAAGGCTTATTGTTGTGCATAAATTTTCCGATGACATGGAGAAGAAAGAGAGTCAAAATATGCCATATTGCCCAATTTGGAAAGAGAAGCCAAATTCGAGATTTAATTCATTGGATTGTCGTTTTTGGTGCTGGATCTCGCCGGATAGCTAGGTTTCCTTCAGCACTTCTCCCACTAAAGTATGGGGCATTTCTCCATTATATATAAATTATTCTCACACTATATGTGCACCTTAGAGTCACAACAACATATATCTAAACTTATAGTAGATCTTTAATATAATATTAGTAGATGTATAGATAGTGAAAAAGAAAAACCTTTAATTGATTAATCAAATATATTGATTTTAGGTAGTTAAATATATTTGATTTATTTATTTATTTTTTCTTAAAAAGTTTTAGACGGGAGTAAAAAATTACACTCACAAAACAGTAACCATTATCCCTTATTATTACTCGAACTCAAAGGAGCATTATGTATGCCCCAGACCACTTGCGTTAAGCTCAAGGGCCATGTTTTTTTTTTTTCAACTTAATTACAACTTTAATACATCTTTTTATTAAGTAAAAAGGTCAAATATTTTTACTTTTTGACTAAATCTAAAAAGTTTAAATAAATTTATTCTGTATCTTCACAAAATATATATACATATATATATATTTAAATTCAAATATTCAAATGTATTTAAAATTTAATGAAAAAGAAAAATAAACGCTACCTAATTCTAAAATCTAAGTTTTAAAGTATGTTTAAATCCTAAGACTATTAAATTAGTATCGATAAGAACTACTCACTCTAGGATATAAAATTTACTAGTGAAAATTTTTAATTCAAGACGCTTTCATAGGTAAAAAAATCATTCTAATTATGAATTAGATTTAAAAATTTTACACTATATAATTTGCAAATATTGAGTTTCGGAGTGAAAAGCTCAACTAATATATAATGTAAATAGTAGTACAAACAAAAGAGTATAATGAAGGAATCGGAAACAATAAAACAGCATACTATATATTACTTGAACCATCAGTTCATAAAAACATTTATTCATTCCAACAGAGAAACATTTATTCAAAGCATCACAAGATCCCTCAGCAGGGAAGCATAAACATAAAAACAACGACGCACATCTGATTCAAAGCATTACGTTATAGGATCCTTGAGTAGAGAAGCAACTTGATCTTTCATCAAATAAGAATTTGTGTAGCGATCTCCATCCTTGTAAATCAAATTGCAAGTACGTGCAAGATTAAGAATTCGTTCAAGTAGACGAAACTGGATAGCCGTTGGACTATTGTTATTATTGATGATAAGAAATTCTTGATTTATATCTTTCCAAGCATTTTCAACTTCTTCGTATATTGCCTTTACTGCTTTTTCTTCGGATACAGCAAATTGGTTCATGTAGCATTCCACAGCTGAAGTTTTGTGTCCTCTCTTTTGCTCAAACTACGCAGTTTCATGCATGCAATTAAGCAAAATAAATTCACTAATAAATTTGATTTTCGTTTGCTACTGATGTGGGGTGAAGCAAAATTATTGGTTATATCTATCAAGTACAACGGGTTATCTTATTTTGATAAGTTAAAATTCACTCTTAACTCGTACACGGATCCTTTTCAATATAAGAAGCCGGCTACTGTAAGGGACTTCCCACAGTTTGGGCCCGGATATGAGATTCAGCCGCGTGCAGCTGTGCTTGATGACTTGTATATATGCCAGATTTACGCGGTGGCTTCATACTCCGAGAGCGAAGATTGAGACCCCAACCGTCACACTCACACCGGACTTCCTGAGAGGTGTATCTGAGCTAGAGGTTTTGTTGGAGGACTTAAGCGCCTAATATTTTTTATTTCTGTATATTTCTATTTCCCAGTTTTATGTCTGGGTAATTTTTTTCAAGTTGTGGCATATGACTTACTATTCTTTTGAAACAAGACTTGGACCTATATTTGGACAAGTTGTCCCATCGGCAGATGATCCGCTGCGAGGTGGTGTGGCATGATTGGACAGTTGCACCTTCGCAATTCTATGAAAGTATCCTCTTCGCTTGTCCATTCACATCAGATTCTTTGATTTATTTGCATCGTTTTTCTCACTTTCGTAGACCTTTCACAGACATATATTTACACGGTTACCTGTCAAGAGATTTTACCGAGGGTAAATTTTATCCACGCACGGATTTGTGACGGGCAGACGGAACTAGTTGCACCGGGATTCGGGGCTCCTGGACACCGTGTGCATTCCTGTTAATGTACGCGGTGATCAGTGGGGGGCATATGCACTCCATCTTCGAGCGCGGCGGAGCACGGTCGACGACTCTACACCAGATGCTCACGGAGATGATGAGATGGACTCTACTATGAAGCCATTATGTGTACTACTTCCACATTTGCTGCAGCAGTGAGGCTTTTACGTGTACCGCACCAACGCGGTCGAGGATCTAGAGCCTTTCACGTACACTCATCCGCGTTATCAAGAGCCCACGATTGTGGCACTTTTGTGTGCATGTAATACACTATTTAGGATTACATAGAGATTTCGATTTTGGACCCCTAGATGGCCCATCTATAAAGAATAGAATAGCAATAGACTTGATTTGTCATAGGGTTTGTTATCCTTTTGTACATATTAGTGATATTGTATTTTTTTTTTTTTTTTTGCATGTTATGCATTATTAGTTTCATTTTCATTTCCATAATTGTAATTTTTTTCTTCCATACAAATGCTAACATTGACTAAAAAATCAAAACACTTCAAACACCAAAACTTGAACGCGAGTAGAAAAGGTTCATTTATAGTGTATACGTATGGTTTACTAAAACCCAATTCCCATAATTTTGTTATATCCTAAATTCTCATAATATTAAAATAAGGGCATTTCTAGTTATTTCCCATATTAAAAACCATTGTGAACATTAATTAAATTTTGTTATATCATTATCACATTCCTATATAGTGTTTTTGTGTTGTGTATCACATTAAAAATTATTTAATATTGATGTATATATATTAAACACAACTATTATGTCATATAATTGTTGTTAATGATAGCATCCTAAAGTACAGGTATATGAAATAATATGTTAAAAAGAACGATTTAAGTGAAAATGCTCCTTGGTGTGTTAAGTTACTCATGAAACCAATGCAATGCAAGTATATATCGAAAGTGTAGTTTCGAGTAGGTGAAAATTTCTTCATGCTCAAAACTCTCACTTTCGAGCATGAAGCTAGGCACACTCGAAAGTGGAGTTTCGAGCATGAAGAAATTTTCACTTGCTCGAAAATTTACTTCCAACATCCAAAATTTTCACTTGTTGATTTTATTTAATGACAAATGATTGTTAGACTCCTCACTTTTAATGACAAATGAAGCCCACACACTTGCATACATGCACCCACACATTTTCAATATAATTAACAGTGATTTTACTCTCAATGTAACGAACCGCTCTTTCTTACGATACATTAATAATCAATAATTATTTTTGAAAATAAATTTATCAATAAAAAACAAGGACTTGAATGGGAGATTTTACTGACAAATGTTAAATTATTATGTTACAAACAATGAAAAAAATTATAGTATAAATGTCAAAAAGAAAATTGTATTATACATTTTTAATAATTGACCATATTTTAGTTTTAAAAGTCCAATAAAATTCACGTATAAAATATCGAATGCAAATGAAAACATTAACAAATTTGGGATGATTTCGGATATATCACCACCCACCTCCAAAAGGAACTAATTAATTAATTAATAAGACAAATGGATAATGTTGTAAAATCTTCAATATTAATATTTAATATTATTTGCAGTTTTTTGTTCTCAATAGAATATTTGAAAATAATAAATATGTCTTGCCACTTGCATATATGGTAGTTTTTTTTATGTTTTCTATTATCACATCACAAATAAATTTCAACTACAATATTCAGATCAGATTACATACAATCTGATTTTTTTTTCAGTGCTTTCATCTTGTACTCCACTTCCATTTTTTATTACATCAATAAATTACGAGAATGAGCCATTCACCAGAGTGAAGAGTAAAATCATTATAAGGTGATTAAAATTAAATTAAACTTTTAAACAAGAATTTAAAAATATATCTAATTATTAGTATTTATTATAAATATAATATGTATTTATTTTTATTTGTAATAAATATAGTATGTATTTATATTTTCTTATTTAATAATTTTATTTAGTTTAGTTAAAAATTTAAAAGAGAATTTTGATTATCTTTATTTGTAATAAACATAGTGTATATTTATTTTTTTTACTTATATTAAATATGTGTTTAGTATTTCTTTTAAGAAAATACACTGAAAAAATATGATTTTTAAATAAATTGATTAAATAAAAGATTGTTTATAATTTATTATGAAACACTAATGATATTACTTATTAAATTAATACCAAGAAGATTAGAAAAAAAAAGTGGGTTTGGAGTACTTTTGTATATCAATTTGTCTGAATTCAATGTTAGTATTTTAATTTAAACAATTATAATTTTGCTTCTAAAGTCTTCTAAAAAATAAAAATAAATAAATTTTTTAAAGTTTAATATTTTAGTTTCTAATTAATATGTTGAAAATAGTGTGCTTAAAATATTAATTATGAAAAAATTATATCATATTTTCTTATTTTGTTAAAACATAAGAACTAGAATGTTAAACTGATGGAAGTTAAGTAATGTCTTTCAATTTTCTTCGAACGTACAGAGTTGTCTAGGACACCTATAGACTTAAAGGAATATTTACAATTTCTTCAAAAATTTGGAAGATAAATAGTAACATGCCATTAGGCTATTAAATATATATATTTTAAAGGTAATGTCAATTTTAAAACACATTTTCAACTAAGTAAAAAAGTAATTTTTTATTTTTGCTGAATAAAAAAAGTCTAAATAATTTAATTAATTTTTTTTTTTTATAAATACTCTTATCTAATTAAATTATTTACATACAAATATAAAAATATTGATACCGAAAATTTTGATATTTTCAATATCAAACAACTCTAGACTCTTGCTACTTCGAACCTTTCCTCCCTACTTTCTACTACCTGCAACACCAGAGAAGCCGGTCTCCCTAGCATATGATCTTTAATGCTTAAGTCAGTAGCTGGAATCTCGAGATATTTTATTGGATGAAGTTGGCAGTTCATCTCCATTATCTCTAGTCAGGTCATATTTTGTTTTCCGACCTGGACGGTATCTTCTGCCCGACCTGAGCGGTATTTTGTGTCCGACTTGGAGGTTTTAAGCTCTGGTTACTTGCTCTGTTTGGATCTCAGCATTCACCCTCAAACATCTTTATTCTGCATTCAGCTTTCTCATTCTACTGCTCTACGTAACGTGGCCTCATATAGCTTCCCAGAAAAAAAAAAATATTGATTTTTACAGTTAAAAATGCCAAATAAATTAATATTTGTAAATTCAGATTAAAAAAGTGAAGTATCATTCATATTCACACACACACATATATGTATATATGTGTGTATATATATATATATAAATTCAATTTTATTCAAATTTCAAACATTTAAAGTTTTCAGATTAAAAACAATATAGAACCTATAGATAAAGAAAAATTGAAATGACTTTTACCAACCAAAACAAACAACTGGAAAGAAAAAGAAATAAAGATTGTAAAGCAGAAGCTAAAATTAATAACCAAAGAAACACAAAAAGATATAAAGATTGTAAAGCTGAAGCTAAAATTAACAGCCAAAGAAACACAACAAAGGACTTTGAAAGAGAATTTAACTCCAGCAAATCCATATGGTATCAGGGGAATTCGACGAGATCAGTTACATTAATAGTTTGGATAATAAAAAGCCTTATAATAACAATTAGATGACATGGTTATTTAGTCACTAAAATCAGTCAAAAAGGGTTCAAATGCAAACAATAAAAACAATAATAATAAATAATAACAGAAGAATGTGGACGGCAATTAGTTTTAAACTAAAGGAATCTACTTGTTAATACCAGACTAGCTAGGATGGTTTATATATATATATATATATATATATATATAGAGAGAGAGAGAGAGAGAGAGAGAGAGAGATCTTTTAAATTTGTCTATTTATTTGAATTCAATATTGGCTAGAAAATTAAGTTTCGTTATTGTTTAGGACTTTTGATATCAACATCAACCTGGCTAACTTATTTTTTTAATCATAAAAATTTATGGGTCTTTGTATTTTAGATGACAATGAATAGTAGTTTAAAGGTACAAATAGTGTTTAATTTATTTTGCACCTTTAAATCAAAGGTATGAATATATGCAATATCTAGACTATTTGTCTCGTGTCAAAATGTCCAATCCAATTACAAAATGTCCCATTCAAATTTTCTGCACCATCATAAAATTTTAACATTTATTCGTATTTACTTGACGACTATAATTACTCGCAAAAAATTAAACTAAATATATGCAATAATATAAGCTGACAAATATACATCAATGACAAATCCAAGCTTATTTACACACATAAGCTATCAGAAACATCAAATACACACGATCGAGTATCACATGGTGTAATTGTACTTCTCAATATCAAATGACATCACAATTTGTTCGTCTTGTTGGGCAATCACAGCGGTTGAATGTTCAGAATTAAAGTTTGATGATGGTTCGCCTAACAAATGATCGGTCTCTTCACTGTTCTCTTGAGCCCATAAACTATCATGCAACTTCTTCAACCTGTCAAGCTCCTCCACAACTTCCTTCATCGTTGGCCTTTGTATGCCACTAATACTTACACACTTCTTTGCAAGCTCTGCCACACTTTGTATCTCCTCCATTTCACCTATATTGGTTACTTTAAAGCCCAGAATTTGAAACAAACTATTGTCTTCTATGCAACAGAGAAAATGATGAACCATGTTAATCTTCTGGTTGTCGGATGTCAGAAAAAAGCCAGGCTTCAATCCTGTTAACAACTCAACAAGGACAACTCCGTAGCTATAGACATCACTTTTCTCTGTCAAAATACCTGACATGAGATATTCTGGGTCTAAGTAACCGAAAGTCCCTTGTATTTTACTCACCATAGCTGTTTGATTGGGCGAAATCAATACTGAAGCCCCAAAATCAGCAACTTTTGCTGTGTAATTTTCATCCAATAGTATGTTAGCAGACTTGACATCTCCATGAATGATTGGAGGGCTTGCTAAAGAATGGAAATAATCTAGTGCAAGAGCAGTTTCCACTGCAATCCTCAGACGATGTTTCCAAGTGCTTAGGATCTGCGAACTCTTATTATGGATGTGATGATATAGACTTCCATTGGAAACAAATTCATAAACTAGTAGCGGTAGTTTGGTTTCCAAACACAGCCCCAATATCTTGACCACATTCTTATGATTAACTTGAGAAACGATGCCAAGTTCTTGATGGAATTCCTCATTGATCTTGATCTTGTCTGCCTCCTTAGGCTTCTTCACGGCAACTTGAGTATTATCAAGTAGAACTCCTTTGTAAACAGAACCAAAACCACCCTCACCGAGGAGGTGGGAACCGTCATAATTTTTGGTAGCCTTTTCGAGCTCTGCTGCTTTAAAAATCCTCACTCGTTGGTGCTTTAATATGATACCCCCATTTTTCAAAAAGTTTCTTTCCTTTCTTCTTTCCTTGCTTATAATCAAAATCAAAACTCCAACAATCACAGCAAATATAATTGCTCCAATAACTGCGTATGTAAGAAAATAACCA
Source organism: Azadirachta indica (assembly GCA_022749755.1). NCBI lineage: Eukaryota > Viridiplantae > Streptophyta > Magnoliopsida > Sapindales > Meliaceae > Azadirachta > Azadirachta indica. Next base: position 545,448 of record CM040452.1, on the reverse strand, counting down.
AAAATAAAACTTTTTTATACAAATGATTGTACCTAATTGACTTTACACAAACATAAATAACATAACGAATTTATATAATTAAACTTACTTGTAAAAATTGTGGTAATACGAAATCCTTGACAACCGACTTTACCGTCTCCATGCATGCCAAGTGGACAATGGCATGTATAACTCCCCATTGTGTTCTTGCAAGTACCATCACATTTGTATTTAATAGGTTCTTCACACTCATCAATGTCTATCACATAATAAGCCTTTAAGAAGTATACATTTATTTGGTAACGAATATGAAGAAATTAAATAAGTATTAAAGGGCACACTGTATACAATGATATCTAATTGAATAGATAAAAGTAAGGGTATTATTGACATATGCCCTTGAAGTTTGGCTTAAATACAGATGCACTAAATAGTTTATAGCATACCTACTTCAAGTTTCAAAAACGGACAAATAACCCTTTTCAGCTAGCGGATAATTAGAATTCGTCAAGTCAAATTCTACGAAATTCTCTATGCTTTTAATAATATATGTATTTGATCATATTATAATTGTATACAAATAAATTCTAATAAAGTTTGTTTGGTAATTTTTGATAATTTACTTATATTTCTTAAAGTTTTAGTTATAATTAACTCGCATTATAATTTTTATCTGAAAGTTAAAAAATAACTAATAAAATTACTTAAATTTTAATTAATATAAAATCGTCTTTTTTGTTTAGAAGCTAAAAAAAATTAAATATATACATGGAGTGGGATTATTTTGGAAACTAAAAAGGTAAATCAACATATAAGATTATTTTATATCTTGTGGCAGTTAGTTTAAATAAAATATTATTATCTTAATTACTGTATAAACGAATAAATAAAATATTCCCACGAAAAGGCTTTTGTTATATGAGCTGGATTACTTTACAGCTTTTAATAATTTATCAACATAAACTATTATTTTAATAACTAATTAAAAATAAAAATATTAATTTTGTTTAAACATAAAAAAATAAAAGGTTTTATTGGTTAACAATATCTCATAATTCAATATATTGATTAACTAACGAACTTAGAATAATAATTAACATGACCTCTTTACTCAAATTATTGTATACAAACTAATTTGGTCTAATAATATTAATTGAAGAAAAATTAAACGAAATCCAATTAATAAGAATAGAAAAGAAAAAAATGACAATTATATGATAATGTTATATTAATAATCTATAGTTTGTATGAGAAACTTGTATATTTTTATACTACTCAGAATAATAAAAAGACGTAAATTCATTTAGATTAACTTATTTTTTGAATTTCAATAATTAATCAAAATTTAATACATTTTAAAAAAATATTTTTTAATAAAAATAATAATATTTTTTAGATTAATTGTGACAACTTGTAATCCTATTTTATTGGGCATAGAAATTGTTATTATTTTTAAATACAAATAATAATATTAGTTATTAGATAGAAAAAATTATTAAAATTTCTTTACACACAATTATGATATTCTGAAAAAAATATAAATTATTAAAATCATAGTGAGTTTTATGAAATTAGGCTTATTATATGATACATAGTTTATGATTGTGAGCAGTAATGTTTTTTGTAACAACATTAATTTCTCATTTTTCAGTAAACTCAAGAGGCTTATGTTTAATCCAGATGTTGAGGGAGGGAGGAGTGGGATGAGGTCAATGACTAAGTAAAAATCAAAACGAGATAAAAAAAGAGAGAGAGAAATGATATTGATTAAAAAAATGTTTATTATATATTTTAATAAAATTTTACAATTAAAAGAAAATTTCGGAAATGATCATTTATGATATCTAATTTTACACTAAATTTTCGAATAAAAGAAAGTAGAAAACTAATATGATTACAAAAATAAATAAAGATAAAATGAAAGAAATGAAGTTACCATAACATCCAAGATAGGGATTGCCTTGAAATCCTTGCTTGCATAAACAGCGATATCCAAGGCCATTTTCGGAGTAAATACAATCAGTGTTACTTGCACAGGCATAACCTGTTGAATTCCTGCTTCTTTCGCAGGTCTCTTCTTTAATAACCCATTCAATCGTAATATTTGAAGTTATGAACTCGTCTTGACCTTTACCAGACAACTTCAAACTCGTTATATCAAAAGTCTCATCTGCTAAAATCGCATAATCACAGGGCTTGAAGTTTCCAATTCTGGTGTGTTTATTAATGCTTCCAAGACTGATATTCAAAGTCTCGAGACTTTTGGGCAAAGGAGTCTGGCAACAACCGATGCCTGAACAGGAATGTTGAGTGATGTTCACAGATATAGAGTCCGCTGAGCAGACAGAGACGCACCCACTAAAGAAACTCCCATCAATGTCGCTCATAACAGCCAAAGTATCACACCCGAATGCTGTCAGCTTGTTTCTTGTGTCTGAAATCCTGTAGTGTCCGGCTCCTAATATGATGTAGATATCTGATTTGTTTACAATGCCTCCTGAGCCATTATAGCAGCGGTTTGCTGTTGGAAGGCTTGCAAATATGGTGCCATTCTCGATTGATATGTCAAGAACATAGGTGTTTAATCCAAAAACCAGTTTGGGAGAAGAGAAATTGTGATTGCAATCGAGAATGAAACCATTGTTCAAAGCACAGTTTTCCTCCATTCCAAAAGGATAAGGAACAGCGACTTGCCCACATTTTTCAGGGCAATCGGGCTTTGCAATTTTCGAGCCTAGGCCTGCTGCTGCTGATTTCGTCGTTTGCCAAAGTAACAGCAGTATGAAACAAAGCATCAAGTCTGTTTTGGTAAGCATCTAATTAGGGAATAACTGCAATTACTGAGCGCTTTGCCCATGGCTTTATTGTATGCTCAGTTAAATAAACATGTATAGAACACAAGAAAGGCATCCCTCATTAAAAAATAATATTTTGATGGGTATGTTTTCATTTAAAATTTTCAATTACGTGAGACTAGTGAGTAGGTATAATTACAACACGTAATCCTTTAATTTGATAATTACATATATAATTAATTAGTCATTTGTATAAATCTTTATACAAATTGGTATCCAAGAACCCATACAACCGTTATTTCTTAGTTAATTTCTTTATTTTATCGTTTATTATTAATGATCAAATCAAATATTATTATTATTATTGAGATATAACTTTTATTATTTTTTTTTAATTAATAGAAATAAAAATATAACTTTTTATTATAACTTATACGTATACCTATCTAATAAAAATGTATAATATAAATAATTGTATTATTGTTTATTATATATAATGCTATAATGCGGACTTGGTAAATACATTGGATTTAGAAAGACTTGAGAGACTTGACTATAGAGAGTATGGCATTATCCGCCGTCAATTTGACAAGTCATATATACTTAATTTAATAAATTTTAATTAATGTTGAAAATAGAGAAAAATAAAATTTAAATTTGATATTATTTTAACTTCAAGATTTAAGAAAGACATATATAGTGTTCTTTTTTAAAAGAAATAAAAATAAAATAAAAAAATGAGATTAAAACGGTTTATTTATATCAATGCACTAATCAACATAGATTAAATATTTACAAAAAGAAATAAATAAATAAGAGAAAAGGTCGTACTGATAATTGTTTTTGTATTGATCATATTTTAAAAATTAAACAGTTATTTATCCTTTGTTTAAAAACCCTCCTCTTTTCCATTGAAGTTTGCTTTAAGAGAAAAAATACTGCATACACTAAAATCTCATTAAACCAAACATAATGGCCCCCTCCAAAGGCTGGTTAATATAACTTGAATCTCTTACAATAAATAAATAAATAAATATGGCCCTTTCATGCTAAAAAATGTTTGAAAGATTTAACATATATATTATATTAAAGAATAAATAAATATATCATTCTCACCTGTATATTAAAAAATTATTTGAATAATTTTTTTTATCATCAAGACTACCACAGATTTGATCCATTCTCAAAGTAATTATTTTAATTTTAATAATTTAATTTATGAATTGATAACAACTAGCTTTCACAATTTTTCTACCGCAAACAAGAAAATTTCCAAATAATTCAAGGACGACTTTTGAGAGTTACCAGGTCTTTTCGATATTTATTTTTTGTTAATGAAAAAGTCTTTAAAAGATTAATTATAGAACTTTAATACTACCGCTTAAAGTCAATAGAAAGAGGAGAAATGAAAAAAAAAAGAAAATTCCAAAGCATTATTCTTACATGAGAAGTTTACATAAGGCTTGGTTTGGATCAGCGGATTGGTAAAGGCCCGAAAATGATTGCTGTCTATGGGAAACCTCGTCGATTAGATTGGATGAAGGTTAATGGAGATGGCCTCTCTAAGACTAATCCCTGTACTGGTGCATGTGGAGGTGTTTTAGGAATCATTTGGGTCATTTCATTTTTTGCAGAGTTTATGGCTGTTATTGTAGCTATTGAAGAGGCCTGGAATCGTGGTGGTTATACGCTCTGGGTTGACTCTGATTATCTTGGTTGTGCAAAGCTTGTCTTTCTCAACTTTTCTTCCTCCTTGGCAACGCACGTTGGAATAATTGCAGGCCTTATGAATTAAACCACAATGATATTTGATCGTCAATTAGTCAGATAGTTTATAAAAATTAAAATATAACTTTAAATTTTTGTTAAATTTATTTTTTGTTTTCCTTTGTAAATAGAGGGTTGTAATATTCTTTGACTAATAGATAATAAATATCACTTTTTTTCGTATTCAAAATTTTTTCAAAGCTAACATATATAGAAAACAAATAATAAAGAAGCAAATAAATTCTGAACGAAGAAATGAATGCAAAGAATGCCATCTCACACAAACTATGAAGTGAAAAGAATGGAATTAACTACATCTTGAAAACAGTAATGTAACAATAAGGGCTATGTTTAACATAAAGCACTGAACGCGAACCTCTAATCTAAAACATCCCTGCTAAGATCAAGTAAAATTGAAACTATAATTAATTAAAGGACCATATATGCAAATATCATTAGTGAGTCAACTGTTGAGATCATAGAGCATTGAATGACAACCTCCAATTAAATTAACTTTCAAATATATGTTAGGACAAAATTTTGCATGCCAGCCGGAAATAAATTATAAATTACAATATCGTTTACGATTAGAGAATTTAGACTGAGTCTAAATTATATTCTATGAAATTGTAATATGCAACAATGCATGGTTTTGCACATCTAAAATGACACCATTTTGAAAATTAAAATATAAAGAAATTATTAAAGATTCAAAACGATATCATTTAACCTACTATATTTTATACTATTTATTATTTTTAAAAAAAAAAAAAAAAAAAAACTTACAAGCATATATCAAAAATTTCTGGCATAATTTTTAATGTGTTAAGCTTGTGTCAAGAAATTTAACTAAAGTAAAATATTTCATACATACATCAAGGATTCAATATGCTCAAATCAAATGTAAATACTCTTCTATAAAGTAGATCTTTCCTTTTTTTTTTTTTAGTGTAATAAACTTTAATTCTATGTCTATTGACAACTTAAAATTTATTAAAAATAATTAAAAATAATCGATATACTCTTAAAGATTTAAGAAATCATTTAAATATCATTTAAATGATTTCTTGAATCCTAAAAAATATGAGAAAGAAGATATTAAGAGTATTAATTAGTGAATAGGAATAATTAAACTATAAGTCAGAGCAAATGTGATTAATAATTATAAATTTAATTATGAATAAAGAGGTAGAGAGAGATCAAACAAGATGATGATATCGAATTTTGACCATCTATATTCAACATACAAATTTTTTCCTCATTCGATATATTTGCAAAAAGAGTGATAAATTAGAGGGTGCTAGTTTCTTGGAAAAAACCATTTAATACCTAAGTTATTAGGGTTTCTGGTTAAAATAATGTGAGCAGCATCAATGAGTATATTAGAGAGTTTATGTTTTTTGGGTCAAGAGATCTGATCCTCTCTCTTTGTTTATCATTCCTTTTTATATTTGATTTCTTGAATTAACAGTCATTTTCCCCTTTTGGTAATGAAAATTGCTTTAAGAGCTTCTATGACAAAATGATAATGGGCAATTATTAAACAGATTTTCTCATTAATTCCCATCTCCTCTGTTATATTGAATTTTTCCAGGTTGCACTATTTTTTGACTTGAATATAGATTATTTCTCTAACCTCTTTAGAAGAATATGATCAGGTCAGGTCAAATAAGGGATGAGGTAAACTTATTTTGGATGAAATGAGCTCAAGTTGGGATGAGATAAGATGGGTTCAAGCTAGGATGAATGAGCTGAAGCCGGGATGAGATAAGCTCAATTTGGTTCAGAGCTAGTTATTACTCAGCTTGGAATAGATAAAAATCCCTAACACAAGATATTTTATTCTTATTGAGCAAACTTCGAGTAATATCTACACCTCCAAGATAATTATGTTTGTGGATTTCACTAATTTCAATTTTTTATCTCCAGAAACCTTCTATTGCCTTTTAAAATTTTGATCAATTATTCTTGATAATACAAGTGGATTTCTATTTGTCACTTAAATATTACAACAGGTTGACTATAAATAGGTATCACTTACAATCAATAAAGAGTCTATATGCTCTTTGAAACTCTTGAACTATTTATAAGATGAGTTTTATCAAGAACTTGCAATAACTCTTCAAAAAGTAGATATTTGAGTATTAAGAAACCTATGCCTATAATTTCCCTTTAACACCAATGTACAGTAGTTACGACCAAAGTAAAATAATAGAAATGGAAGAAAATACAAAATAAAGGACACAACAATAATTTACGAGATTCGGAAAGTCATTACCAATATCTTTTGGGACTTTGATCACTCCACTAGTATTACAATGAAAAAAATTACAAAATTTGAATATAGTATATAAATACCCACAAATATTTATGGACTAATATGCAACTCTTGCTTAAATTAACCACAACAGAACTTCCAAGAGGACAAAACTCTGTCTGTTTGCTCTGGTTTTGGGATGCCAATAATACACAGAGACTTCAAGTCTGTTTTGGTAATCATCTTTCAACATAATATTTGCAATTGCTGATTGCTCTGCCTATGCTTTTGTTCAGTGCTCGTTTAAATGAAGATATGGAGAACACGTATATACATATATGCTTAATTTAATAATTTCAATGAATGTAGAAAAATCATAAGTGTCAAAAATGGCCAAAATTCAAATTCAATTTTTATACTATTCTAACTTTGAGTATCAAAAAGGATAGGTGTAGTATTTTTTAAAAAAAAAAAAAAAAAAGGAATTAAAACGCACCGATGGGAATTATTTTGATTATTGAGTTTACAAATTCTAACAACGAATGGCAAGTAACGGATGCACATGCATGCACACTTTCAATATAGTTAAAGGTAAAAGGTTCTTTCTTTTAGTCTTCAAAAATATGGTCTAATACTCATATATATTAGTCTTAGTGATTTTAATTATTATTCACAAAAATCTCATTTTATTAGAAAAAGATAATTTTAACCTTATATCATAATAATTTAAGAAAAAATAATTAATAAATAACAAAAATTTAATAAAATATAATATATTTACATTAAATACGTTATTTAAATAAATAATAATATTATTTTAATAATACTAATATATATTCAGGGTCTCGAGTCCTTGGGGCAAAGGAGTCCGACAACAACCGATATCTGAATTAGAATGTTGTTTTAAGTTCGCAGATATAGCGTAGATGAGTAAATAAAGAGGCACCCACTTAAGAAACTCCCATTAGTATCACTCATAAAAGCCAAAGTATCACACCAGATGCTATTGGCTTGTTTCTTGTGACTGAAATCCTGAAACATCCGGCTCCTAATATGTTGTAGATATCTGAATTGTTTACAACGCCTCATGAGTTATTGTAGCAGCGGTATGCTATCGGAATGCTTGCAAATATGGTGCTGTTTTGGACTGATATGTTGAGAAGTTCATTCCGAAAAGCAGTTTTGGAAAAGAGGAATTGTGACTGCATTCTAAATTGAAAAGATTGTTCAAAGCACACTTTTCAATAGTACCCAAAATTTATGAGTATTATAACTAGTGCACAATATTTGCCAATATTGTAACATTGCATTAATATTTGTGGATATTCCCAATACTCCCAATATTTTAGATTATCGTATATACTTCCCAGTGTTTATGAATATTTGCACTACTACACAATATTTGTAAAAACTATAATACTGCATCAATATCAGTGAATATATGCGATACTGCCTCAATATTTGTAAATATTTGTAATACTGCATCAATATTGTTAATATTTGTACTACTGCACGATATTTGTAAATATTTTCAATATTGCCAATATTTATGAATATTACAATTGTACGTCAATATTTGTGAATATTTAAACGACTACACCAATATTTGTGAATATTACGCTACTACCTCAATGTTCATAGATCTTGCAAAACATTTGTGTATATTTGCATCACTGCACAATATTTATGGATATTACAATACTACAACAATGTTTCTAAGCATTTTCAATACCGAGACATAATTTGTGACTTTTTTATTGTTGCGCCAGTATTTTTATTGTTATTGATACTGCCAAATATTTATGAATATTACACTAATGCATAATATTTACGATTATTTCAATACCGCACCAATATTTGTATTTATTTACAATATTTCCCCAATTTTGTGAATATTGGCGCTAGTGCACAATAGTTATGAATATTGTATTACAGCCTCAATATTTGTAAATATTGTAATACTACATCAATATTTGTGAATATTTTCAATACTGCATCAATCTTAAATATATATTTTTTTATACTTAATATAATTTAATGAATAAAATTTATAAAATTTTTCTTTAACATTTTCTAAATTTTTAGAAGAGTAAAAGAAAATACCTAAAAATTATGTATAAGAGTTTATAATATTTTATACAGATATTGTATTCTATAAAATCTTTTATTTTATCTCGTCTCATAACAATAGTAGTATATGGAATCTCCCTTCAACTTATCTAGATTATGTTTGATATTGTTCTATTTCTACTAGACTTTAATTCACTAGAACTGAAATCAAATCCCTAAAATGGCTGATTCACAAATTCGAGAGTGTGCAATTGTTGATTAGTTTGCCCATGCCTTTATTTTATGCACAATTAAGTAAGCAAGTTTAGAACACAAGAAAGACATCCGTCATTTAAAAATATAATTTTGATGGGTATGTTTATATTTAAAATTTTCAATTTCATGAGATTAGTGAATAGTCATAATAATGACATAATTAGATAGTCATTTGTATATAAATCGTTATACAAATTGGTATACAAGGCTTACAAAATTGTTGGTTCTAAATTAATTTTTATTATAATTTATAACTATAGTTGTATAATAAAAATGTATAATATAAATAGGCTTATTGTACTTTATCCTTTAGCTTTTGGTGCAAAAGCAACATATTTTTTTGGATTTCTAACCCATAATGTCTCTTGAATTTTAAAAAAATGTGAAAATATCCCTAAATGATCATTTTTTAATAAATTGACTATTTTACTCTTCAAATATTAGAAAACATATAAAATAATCGTATTGTCCTTATTTTTATTTTGTAATAATCATAATTTTTAAAATAAACTATTTTAATTACAGGGTCTATTTTAAAAATTATATATAATTAATATTGTGAAAAATTGACAATTAGTTTTTTTAAAAGATTATTAAAAGTTAAAATATTATTAGAACTTTTATATTTAAATTTAAAATAAAATTATATTAGTTATTATAAAATAAAAATAAGCACAATATGATTATTTTATATGTTTTACAATAATTAAAAGGTAAATATTCAATTTATAACAAGAATAGTTATCTCAGAGGTATTTTCCTATTTTTATTAAAGTTAGGGTATCTTCATTTTTTTCTTCTAAAAGTTAAAGGACATTTCACACAAGTTAAAAATGAACAGATAAGTTATTTTTCTCAAAAAAAAAAATTAGGACTAAAGTACAATATTTTAATATACATAATAATTATTATTAGTTATATATAAAGTATATAATGCGAACTTGGTAAATAAATCGGATCTAGGAATACTTGAGAGACTTAGCTAGTGTTATGTGCTGTCGACTTTGACAAGTCATATACACTTAATTTAATAATTTTCAATGAATGTTGAAAATGGACAAAAATAAAATTTAAATTTGATATTGTTTTAACTTTGAGGCTTAAGAGGGACACGTAGAGTTTTATTTAAAAGAATAAAAATAAAAATAAAAAATGGGATTAGAATGGTATATTTTGCAGAACTTATGGTAGTTTATTTTGATAATTGAGTTTGCAAATTCTGATAATGGTGAAATTTGTGTTCTTTTTTGTTCTAAAGAATTCCTCTTTGAATCCTCCTTGAAAACTTTGTAACTAACTGATAGTTTAATTGCCTTCGTTAACTTTTAGAAAGAAAACCATGATTGTAGAATTGGTGAGTAATCCAAAAAGATTTGTTAAATATGATGCCTTTTTCAATCATTTTTTATTTATTTCAAATCTATATTTCTTTGTAGAGTAAAGCTTGTTATATCTTCCCTAATTTGTTGATTTTATTTAAGGGAATTGACTGTTGAACTCCTCAGTTTTATATCAATTATAAAATAAAATATTTATTTCATTGTATAAGTCAATAAGAGTTAGAAAGTCGAGTTTTTGTACCAAAATATTGATCAACATAAGCTAAAAATAAAAAATAAGAGTATTTATATCAATGCACTAATCAACACAGATCAAATACAAAAAATAAGAGAGGAGTCTTGTTGATAATTACTTTTAACCTAGAAATATTATTAATTTTTATGTTGAACATATTTTAAAAATTCAACAGTCATTTATACTTTATTTGATAAAAACCTCCTCTTCTCCATAGAAGTTTGCTTTAAGAGTAAAAACCTTGCATACACTAAAATCTCATTAAACCGAACCAAACACAATGCCCCCATCCAAAGGCTAGTTAATATTTCGCATCTCTTAAAATAAATAAATAAATTTGGATCTTTCATGGAAAAAGATTTAAAAATTTTAACATATATCTTATATTGAAAAATAAATAGATATATCATTCTCATTCTCACATATCTATTCAAATTTTATTTGAATTATTTATTTTTATCATCACGACTACCACGGATTTGACCCCTTCAAAGTAATTTATTTTTAATAATTTAATTATGAATTGATAATGACTTATTTTTAATAATTTAATTATGAATTGATAATGACTATCTTTCACAAACAAGAAAACTTCTAAGTAATTCAAGGACGACTTTTGAGGATCAAGTATTTACTACATTTATTTTCTTGTTTAATAAGAAACTCTCTATGAGATTAATTAAAAAACTTTTATTCTCTTAAAAACTTGAATACAACGGACTGCCCAAGGTCAATAGAAAGACAGAGAAATGAAAAGAATAGAAACTTCCCTAGCAAAGTATGGGCATATAAATTATTGTTTAAATACTTTTAAAATCCAGTATAATTTTTTAATATATAACTTAATGAGAAAAACCTTTCATGTTTATCGACAACTTAGAATTTTGGTTAAAAAAAAAAGATCATAAAAAATAATCGATATACTTTCAGGACTCAAGAAATCATTTAAAGTCCTAAGACACATGACAGGAGGAGATACTAACAGCATTAATTAGTGAATAGTAATAATTAAACCAAGGCTCCGAGTAAATGTTTTTAGTAATCGTCAACTCAATCATGCATAAATAAAGAGATAGAGAAAAAAAGACCAAACAAGATACTTTTTACATGATTCAACAACCAGTATGAATTTCATTAATTCTAATTTTCTATCTCCAAAGACTTTCAATTAACTTCTTTATGTCGATTAAATCTTTAAAATACATGTGGACTTCTAGTTGCTGCTTAAATATTATAACAAGTATTATTTACACTCAACAAAGAATCTATCTATATACTGTGATATTCTTAGGATGCTTATAAGATGAATTTCATCAAGAACAAGCAATACAAACTTTCGATAGTTCTTTCGAAGAGTAGATACATAAGTATTATTGGAAACCATGACTGATACTTTGCCTTTGACACCATTGCTTTAGGAATATAGTAATTATAAAATTACGACTATAGTTACATAATTGAAACGTAAAAAATACAAAATAATGGATATAAAAAAGTAGATACCTATAGGCAGTGTTTTGGCCTCGTATGGATGCAATTAGCCACCAAAATGGACTATCGCAGCCATTAAAAAGTTATAATTTCAGCCACCAAAATGTTTGATCGATCACCATTTGTTAAGTAGTCACCAAACTGTGAGAAAAAAATAGCCGCTAAAACATCAAATCAACTTGAAAAACAACAGATTAACAAATTTCTACCTTAGTGAATTTTCAACTTCCACATTTCTCTCGTAAGGTAATGCGTCCAAATACGTTAGTATTGACAGTATAAACTTGAAGGAGCTCAAATTAGCAAGATATTGATCCAAGTCAGACAATGTTTAAACTTGACCAATGTTACCATGTTGGTCATCACATCGACGAGATTTTTGGTAATTCCGATCTTCTAAATATTTCAACATCAGTAACGAGTTCTTGTACAAAATAAAATCAAACATCAATATGCATTATACGTCCGTGATAAACTTGGTCTTTTGCTAAGTAGATAGCAGTTTGACTATCACAGTACATATTAATGTGTTCTTACGCAGCTCCCAAGTCTTCAAGCAACCCTTGTAACCAAATGGTTTCCTTAACAACTTTCATAATTACCATATACTTTGCCTTCATTGTAAATAAGTAACTGTAGGCTATAAGGTAGACTTCCAACATATATGTGCTCAAGCAAGACTAAAAATATAACCAGTACTTGATCAATCCTGATTTAAATTACCAACATAGTCGAAGTAAATGTTTTTAACCACTCTTTGACTAAGAGTATTAACGTATCCAAAACTTAAACCACTATCTAGGGTATTTATAAAAGTCCATTTCACAGTTTGGTAGTGTCTTTTTCCAGAAATATGCATATAACTGCTCATAACTCTAACTGTCCCTGAAATAATAGGCCTCGTATACTCCATTCCAAACATAAAGCCATCATAGCGCATTTAAGTACGAACTTTTGACATGTACTTTATATTAGTATTTATAGATAAGAATGCAATGAGCTTGAAATGAGGGTAGGGTACTTACAAGTTTTGACTTTTTTGTCATGCTAAGATGTTATAGTATTTTCTTGGATATTATTTCTGAGTTTGAAATTTAACATGTTAGACTGTTATTTTTAGTATCTCTAAACTTTAGAAAAATAACAAAGTGAGACATACTTTTTCTAAGTATAATAATTTAGTTTCCTTTTTCTAGAAATGACAATTTTCCTAGAGTCAGGGATAGGGAGGAAATTTTAATGAAATAGGAATTAACACATATCTTCCTTGATGTTTAGAAAACTCACACATAAATAGAAAGTTTTAGGAAACCTACATATACCCCACTTTAACCGTTAGTTAACCATGATTGATTGTTAGTTGACCGTTAAATTTACGGACATTCTGGAAAAACAATGATTTTCTTCAAATACATGATAATTGTTTTTTTTTACTTGGGTTAATTTTCCTTTTAATCTCAAAGATTTAGTCTAATATCTTTATTAATCTTAATAGTTTCAAAAATATCTCTAAAAGTTTAAATTTACTAAAAAATAATAATTATGCCCCATACAATAATAGTTATTTAAAAAATATAACTAATAAATCTCTAAAATTTGATAAAAAATATATATATTTATGTAAAATATATTAATTAAATAAATAATATTATTATTGTATAGGACATTGATAATATGAATATTTATTAATATACTACAAATATTTTCATTTCTCATTTTCATTGATATTTTACTTTTATTATTCTATTTAATATTTTAAATATATACACATAATTCAAAACAATTCAAAATTGTAAAAAATTTTGATAAATAATTCAAAATATTGTAAAAGATTTGCATAAATAATTCAAAATCTAATATTCAAAATTATTTAATCATTTAATTTCTCATTTTTTTCTTCTTATGTAGAGTTAAATCTTAAGGGTATTTTAGTCTTTTTAATGGTCAATTAACGGTAAAGGATAAGTGTAGGTTCCCAAACATCATGGGAGGTATGTGTTAATTTCCCTTTAATAAAATAAGGGATTCACACCAAGGATGGGGATAAAAATCCTTCCTCGTTTTAAAATCAGGTTGGAGACTAGGACGGGGCTCTATCACTAACCCGACCTAGTTTTTCGCTTGAAAAATCAAGGAAAATAATAAAAAAAGCTCCATTTCATAATCAAAATTTAAAAATACCCATCTTATATAATTTCATTAAAAAATGCTCCAATTTACTTATTTTGAACAAAAATACTCTTATGCCCACTTTGTTAACACATGCATTTTGGTATTAGGTGAAGCAAAATTTTGCCTTAATCAAAACTTACCGTAGTAACTTGAAACTGGTACTTTTGATTTATTGTAACCACTCGAAACTAACACTTTCAAGTATTATAGTAACGCAAAATTAACACTTTTGAGTTATTATATCAACGCAAAAATGGTACTTTCGAGTTATTATCTCAATACGAAAATAGCACTTTTGAATTATTGTAACAAATCAAAACTATCACTTTCGAGTTACTGTAACAACTCAAAAATGTTTTGTAAATTTGGGGCATGAGGGCATTTTAGTCCTAAAATATATAAGTAGAGTATTTTTGAATGAAATTATGGTGGGCAGGTATTTTTGACTTTTTGTTATAAAATAAGGGCATTTTCGATTATTTTCCAAAACTCAAATTTTATTTGATTAATTATGTATACATCCTAATTATATAATGTAATTATAAAAGTTATATATTTTTCATTTCAGTCGATCCAGTCCTTCAAAAAAGTTTACACTTTTTTAATTTGATCAATTAAGTCTTCCATAGTTTTTCGCAATTTTTCAATTTAATCAATTTAAAAATTTTTCAATTTATTTTCTTAATAAAGGAATTGCTGAAATAATCAACAACTAAAAAATTAAATAACTTTTAACAATTGAATTTGGAATAACGAGTTTTGATAAAATAAAAATAAATTAATTAATGTAAAAAATAATTAATTTATAATTAATGGATCAATTTATTTTAATATAATATTGTAAGATTAACAAAACAAAGGATTTGTCAAAAATTTTATTTTTACATTTTATATTTACCAATAAAATATTTTTCTATAAGATTATCAAGAAACATTATACTTTAAGATTGATTTAATATATTTTTCTAACTTTTTGTTCATTCTAGTAAACATTGGATTATAATTTACTAATAAGGTTATTTCTTTTTTTTTATCTATATAGGTTAATAAAAAAGTTGAAATAAATGTACCAATCAAATTTGATATTTTGTTCTAATAAAATTATCATAAATTATAATATTTTATATAAATTATCTCAATCAAATTAATAATTGTTGTCAATTATTTTATAAAAAAATTAAATATTTATTTTTATTATGTTATGTTGATGATATGTGAAATGACGATTTCACATATGAAAAATTAATTTGTTATTATTAAAAAGATATGATAAATTTGATTTATATTATGAGATTTTACTAAAATTTAAAATTACGGAAACATGTTTTAATAACAAATTGATAAAAATAAAGTAATAATCCCTTTAATGTCTTCATAACCAATAATAAAAGACAAGGACAAAATCAAGTAAAATATTTTTCATAGACACATTTCATCAAGTAAGCAAGATTGGTGCAAGGTAATGGTGTATTGATTTTCATTAAAGTCTTTGGTTTGAATTCTTGTAACTACAACAATTTTTCTTATTTTTCAGGTCAAAGCAGAGAAGATGCTAGTTGTTTGATGAGAAAGAAAAGAAATATAAAAAATTTGAGCCGCTAAAGATGAAGTTGCCATTTTTTAAGTAAAAAAAAAAATTAGCAATGATTGCAGTAAGAGACTCAGAGTCGAAAAGAGGATTTCTCACTTTTTTCTTTCATTTAGAACTGTGCACAAGACTTTTATCTCACACAACTTCTAAGTAATAAAAGTAAAAAAGAACTCATCTTCTTTCTTTTTTATTACTTTCTTCACGTATATATAAGATCAAATCCATTTGATTTCTAAAAAGATTACTATTCCTTAACTTTTTGAAAAATCTTTCAAATTAAATATGAAATTATTATCAAGAACATAAAAGAAGAAGATGAGAAACATTTTAGTGTGGTTTGATCTAACTTATTATTAAAAATTTTTATTGAAATAATACATTTGAAAAGAAGTTTTATTTAGTCTTTAATATATTATGAAAATTGGGACTAAATTTTTATGATTAAAAAAATATGTTAGTTTGTTATACAAATGATAATATCCTAAATAAAGTACCGTCAAGGGGCATCTATGGCTTTATCGTACTTTATATCGTAGCTGCTTTTTATCAAATATGAAGTTCTGTCCCTTCCTCTGTTTCGTGGCTATATGTCAATTTCACTTAGAAAAATTTGCAAGTTGATGTGCATATAAATTTTCAGAAGTTTTGTCCTGGTCTTATGTATGGAACAGGAATCCAAAGGGAGTAAAATTCCTGAATGTTCTTGTGAAGTTCCGCGTAGACCAAGAACGGTCAAGGCGCGAGGCCTACAAAGCGTAAAATACAAAAGACTGGAGACTTGGAAAATTAGCTCATATAAGATAGAGAAAGGGAGGGAGAGTAAACCATAGAAATGAAATTTCAATCCTTTAAAAAGCAGCAAACTAAAAAATTAACTCCAAAGCTCCGAAAAAACAGGTCAGTTTCTTTGTAATTCCCATACATGATAGATTTTTTTTTTTTTTTTTTTGATATTAACTTTCTAATATCTTAACCTTGTGATATTTTTCATGATTGATGATCGACCTTTGGTTTTTGATTAATTCCCTGTGTTGCTTAGCTGCTAAAAATTCTGAAACCCATTTGTGTTTTATGCATTTTGTATATGTTGTTGGAGTTGTGTTGTGATTCATTCTTTGATTCTGCTTGATGGATCTGTTTCTTATACTAGTGCTGTAAAAGATTAAAACTTGAGTTGGGTTTTTGTTGTTGTTCTTCTTCTTGTTGCTATTAGATCAAAATGAGTTCTTTGATTGTACCATATTGGTCATAGTCAGTTTGGCCTTGTTGCATATGCAGTTAATCTTTGTCTCAATCACTCAATTATTTAGCCCAATTCTGCTGTTCTTTTACCGAGTAGTCAAGAGTTTTCGTTGTTGGGTATTTGCCTGTTTTCAAAGGTGATCGTTGCATTTGATATAAAGTCACGAGCTTTGGCTTGCTGCAATAATCTTTGATTTTTTAAACCACAGAGTGGTATCGATTTCTCTCCTTGTTGAAAATTGAAGGTTCTAGTGGCGTTACGTGTTGAAACCGTGTTGTGATTGTGGGTGGTTCTTGTCTCTTGCAAGGAATGGGAGATGTTGACACAGTTGATCAAGAAATGGACGTAGAACTAATGTGAAGAACCTTACAAGAAATGGGAGATGTTGACGCAGAAAAACACCTTGTGAGGGCATTAGGGTCGAATAAGAACCTTACAATTGATATGAAGAAAGAATTGGCAGATCTTGGTTCCCAATTGTCAACCATGGCCACAACCAATCATGACAAGGCCGAGGAAGTAAGTGAGCTTGAAGAACAGCTCAATAGTGTTCAGGAGAAGATCATGAGTACGGTGGCAGATCAGTCTTTGATTTGGAACTCAGCACCAAATGGAGCTTCTGAGTATCTGAATGCTGTTGGTGAAACCCGAAAGTTAATTGAACGATTAGATAGTTTGTGTTTGAATAAAAATGGAAAAGAGAAGGAGCTATTGCAGAGAGCTCACGATGTTTTTCAAATGGCTATGGGTAGACTTGAGGAAGAATTCAGGCACACAGCTCGTTCAGAACAGGCAGCCCTTTGAGCCAGAACACATGTCTTTTTGTTCAAGTGAAGCGGATGTTATGGACCAGAGCTTTTCCTATGGAGATGACTCCTTGGAGGAAATTCTTCAAAGAGATAGCGTCAGTAGTACCTCAGAAGAAATCATCATTGATTTGGTTCATCCTAATGTGATTCCTGATCTCAGAGGCATTGCAAATTTGATGTTGCTGTCAAATTATGATGATGAATGCTGTCGGGCCTTTGTCATGGCCCGAAAGGACGCCTTGGATGAGTGTCTCTGCATTCTTGAAATGGAAAAACTGAGTGTCGAGGATGTGATTAAGATCGAATGGGGTAATCTGAATTCCAAGATCAAGAGATGGCTTTGGGCTATGAAATTTATGCGGATCTATGTTGCCAGTGAGAAGTTGCTCTGTGAGCAGATCTTTGGAGAGTTCAAACCAGTTAGTGTAGCATGTTTTGTTGAGGCATCAAAGGCTTCAATGTTGCAGCTGCTGAATTTTGCTGAAGCTTTATCTATTGGGCCTCACGAGCCAGAGAAGCTGTTCTGCATTCTTGACATGTACGAGGCGCTAGCAGATCTTCTTCCGGACATAGATGCTTTATATGCAGATAACGTTGGTTCTTCCTTCAGAATTGAATATCACGAGGTCCTAAGGAGATTGAGTGATTCTGTGGGAGTTATATTTATGGAATTTGAGAATGCCATTGCATCTTGCCCAACAAGTAACGCTTTTGCTGGGGGAGGAATTCACCATCTGACCAAATATGTGATGAACTACCTCGGAACTCTCTCCGACTACAATGAGACTCTTAATTTGCTTTTACAAAACCATGAAAAAGTGGAAATCAGTTCACTGTCAGAAAATAAGAATCCAGCAAAGGAAAGGGAGAACTTAAATAGAAGTTCGTCATGCAATTTTTCACCTATGGCTCTTCGTTACAAATCAATTACCACAATTCTAGAATCCAAACTTCAAGATGAATCAAAGTTGTACAAAGATGTTTCATTGCAGCACTTATTTTTGATGAACAACATACATTACATGGCTCAAAAGATGAAGAGCTCAGAACTTCGGGTTACTTTTGGAGACAGCTGGATTCGAAAGCACAACTCGAAATTCCAACAGCATGCTATGGATTATGAGAGAGGTACTTGGAGTTCAATCCTTGCTTTATTCAAGCATGATTGGAATTTCAATCCAAGTTCTGTCTTAAGAACTCAAATCAAAAAGAGGTTCAGGAGATTCTATGTCGCATTTGAAGAGGTCTACAAAACCCAAACAGCATGGCTCGTCCCAAATATTCAGCTTCGAGAAGACCTGAGAATTTCAGCATCCCTAAAAGTGATCCATGCTTACCGCGCTTTTCTAGGCAGACATATATATTACATAAGTGGCAAGCACATTAAATACAGTGTTGATGATCTGCAGAATTACTTGTTCGATCTCTTTGAGGGATCCTCAAAATCACTGCATAATCCTCACAGGAGGTGCTAGCATAACAATGAGGTGATAACATAACAATGAGTACTCGTTGCAACATTCTTTTGTCCTATATTTTTCCTTACAGTGGGAAGGCTTCTACAGAGCCCTCTGCCAATATGACCATAGTTTGATTGATAAACGGGAGGTTCTTCCCAAATCCTCCACTTACTTTCGTAAATCTCATTTTCTTAGTTCTAACATATATAGTCTAATACCAAAATGGTGGAATTTTGTGCTAATATTAATTGAATTGAGCAATACTTAGGAGTTGTATGAATCTTGTTTCCTGTTTGGTTGCATTTTAGGCTGGAATTTGCCGAGGATACAAATTTATTGAACAGAGAAAGAAATAGTTTGCAAGACTAACAGTGTTTGAAGTACGTCCAAAAGGCAGAAGGGACTCCGGTTACACCAAAGGCTCTGTAAGAGCAAAGGAGGTGAAAGTAAGGAAAACCCTCATGAGATTTATAGCTCTTGATAAAACAGAGCAGCACTTGTTTGGGAGTAGACCGTGAAGATCTTATATTCGAAACAAATGAGCTGGTCTTGAACTAAAAACATAATCAGTAATATTATTTAATATTTCAAGTTAATAAAAAAGGTTGGACATATGATAACTGAATATAAGATGGATTTAAATTATTAATTCGCATGTGAGTCTCAAAAATTACATGGTATATTTTTTAATAAAGGGTTGTCATGCTGGTTTTGAATCCTCTAAAATTAGTGAAGATGAATTAGATCGGAAAGATTGACTTATGAAACATAGCCTAGTGTTAAATTATATAAAATTATTATTTATTAAATATTCAAATAATTTAAATTACCTAAAAAATTTTAGTTTAACGTAAATAACACTTCCTTAAGTTTGATTAATTGATCCATATTAATATGTAGGTAATAATTAGTGCAAGATTGAGAGAGAAAAATGGAAAAAAAAAAAAAGAGTTTTTTTTTTTAATAGTGTGTATTGAGTAGGGATGACAACTTTTTCTCCAAAGACGGCTCCGTCCCATTTGAGGGGGACGTCGGGATGAATTTTTTAAAAAATCGAGAATCAAATCAGTTGGATGAATTTTTATCCCAGTTGAAAATCTCGGGTCGGGAATGGGGATGGGCCTCTTTCCCCGACCTGCCCCGAATTCTCTCTCCACAAATTGATAGTTTTTTTGGTTAATTACGCAAGCATTCAATATATTTACTAAATGATTGTAAAAGTTATATATGTTTTATGTTATCAAAAAAGTCCTTCATAAAAGTATAATTTTTTAATTTAATCAATTTAATCCTTTATAAATTATAAATTATAAGTTATAATTATTTATATATTTTTAATTTAATCAATCTTAATAATTTAATTTAGAACAATAAATTTTGATAAAATAAAAAATAATTAATTGATCCATGTCAAACAAAATAATTAATTTGTAATTAATAAATTAATATATTATTATGTAGTAATATAATATTAATGAACCAAATAAATTCTCAAACATGTTTTCTTTCTTTTAGATTTCATTTTCTTGTTCACTAAAAAAAAAAAATTTATGTAAGATTATCAAAAAATAAAAAAACCTAAGATTAATTTAATAGATTTTTCTAACTTTATTAATTTTATTAAAAGTTATATCATAATTTACTATTACAATAAAAATTTTATTTTAAATCTATCAATCAAATTTAATAATTTGCCCTAAAAGAATTTATTACCTATAATATTTTATATAAATTGTCTAAACCAAATTGATTATTGTTATCATTTATCTTATGTTTAATAATTAATTAATAAAAAAGTCAAATATTTGTTTTATGATATTATTTTGATGATATGTGAAATAATGATTCCACATATAAATAATTAATTTATTATTATTAAAAAATTAAAAAGTTTTTTCTTATTATGATATTTGATAAAAATTTAAAATTAATTATACATCTTTTAATGACAATTTAAAAATTGATAATTGTAGGAGTCAATTTTTGTTATATACTTTAAATATGTGATCAAGTCCACAAATTTAATTCTAACAAACTTAAAAAAATTGATTTTTTAAAATATGAATCTTAAAAAAATTAATATTAAGAATGAAAACGAAACAAAACAAAAAATTAATTTTAAGAAAATGATTCCCCATTTTCAAATTCAAATTCTGTTTGATTAAATTATGCAAGTATCTATTAAATTTGCTAAATGATTATAAAAGTTATATAACTTTCATTTTAGTCAAACAAGTTCTTTAAAAAGTTTATAAATTTTTAATTTAGTCAATTAAGTCTTTTATAATTATTTACATCAATTTAATCAATCTTAAAAAAAATTTAAATTTATTTCTTAATAAAGAAATTTAATAAAATAATTAAAAAATAATAAATTGAATAATTGTTAATAATTAAATTTAGAGCAATAAATTTTGATAAAATAAAATAACAAATTGATGTCAAGTAAAATAATAATTTGTAATTAATGAATGTATATAATATACTAATATAAGATTAATAAAACAAATAAATTCTTAAAGTCTTTTTTTTTCTCTTTAGATTTCATTTCTTATTCACCAAACAAAATATTTTTTGTAAAACTATGAAAAAATAAAAAACTTTAATATTAAGTTAATAGATTTCTCTAACTTTATCAATTCTATTTAAAAATTATATCATAATCTACTACTACATTTATTTATTTATTTATTTATATAGATTAATAATAAGATACAATAACTGATTATATTTTAATCATAACATAATTAAACATTTTAAATATCTCTTTAATGTACAATTATGAATACGTAATATAATAATTAATCATACTTATTTACAATTAATAGAGAATATCCGATTCTCTCCCATTATTTGGCCAAATGCCCCAATACCCCTTTATTGTCTCCATAATACACCAAATCCTCTTTTTGTTAGTTAATATAATTAAGTATAATAACATATGAATACTTAAAGTTTTGCTTATTAACTTCAATAATTTTAATAGTTTTAAAAGTATTTATAAAAATTCTAATTTATTAAAAAATAAACAATTATACCCTTATATAATAGTGATAAGAAAAAAAATATTTTCAACTCCTAATTAAAAATAAATATTAAAATGATAATATATGATAATTAAAATATAAGTTTATTTATTTTACAATATATTTACAATTGAACATTAATTAGGTATTAGAAATAAATGAAATAAATCATAAATAAATACTAATCTATAAGTAAAATATACTATAATACAATATACATAATTATATATGATCATAACTATTGTACTGTAATATTATTATAAAATTTTACAGTATATTAACAATTCAATATTACATAGGTATTAGAGAATAAATAAAATAAATCATATATTTAATTTTTTTTTATTTATTTAGCTGACTACTATTATTTTTTTAGCTAATTATTATTACATAAGGATATAATCATTATATTTTAATGAATTGGACTTTTTTATGGACATTTTCAACTCCTAATTGAAAATAATGATTATTTTATTTTTTAATAATATATTGATAACTACATATTTATTAATACATTATAATTAAAATATAAATTTATTTATTTTATAATATATTAAGAATTTAATATTAATTAGGTTAATGTATCAAATTTTAGGAATTCTTTTATCATTAATTTTTTTAGAATTTGAAATAATCATGAGTTTCATAACTGAAAAAAAAAAAAAGAAGAGAGATACTTTAAACTAAAAGAATGGATTCCACAATTAAAAATACTTCAAACTAAAAACTTTTATGAAAATATAAAAATATACGATAATATGATATAATATTATCATACCAATTTATATAGATAGATTTATATCTGTAATAATAATGATATGATTTTAAATATATTGGTCTCTATATGTGTTAGTCAATATAAATAATATTTTTATGAATATTTTTAAAACTATTAAAATTATTTAAGTTAATAGGCTAGAATCTAAAAACTCACATGTTATTATACTTAACCCTATCAACTATCAAAAGAGGAATTCGAGGTATTATGAAAACATAATAAGATGTGTTGGGTTATGAGGTCAAACAAAGGGAGGAATCAAGCATTCTCCCTAATTAATATAATATAAAAATAAATATATTAGCAAATATAACTAATTAAGTCAATTTGTATAATTGTGTTTGAATAATCATACAATAATATGTTAATTACATTAGTAATTTCATATTTAATATTATGTCTAAAGATCACTTACAGGCTTTATAATTTATAATAATATAATATATCAATACATTTTTAAGATAAATTTTTTCTTTATCTTATATGCACAATTAATTTATAAAAATTTAAATATTTATTTTTATTATATTATTTTTGACACGTGAAATGATGATTTCACATATAAATAATTAATTTATGATTATTGAAAAGATACAAAAATCTGATTTGTATGATGATATTTGATGAAAAAAATTAAAGTTGATATATTTTTTAATAACAAATTAAAAATTGATAATTGTAAGAGATTTTTTTTGTTAAATGTTTTAAATATGTAATCAAGTCAATAAATTTAATACTTTAAATTTTCTATTTCTTATTGGGCTCTAAAGTTTCTAGACTTTTGCAATCTTTTTAGGGTTTAAAATCCCTGAAGTAGACTTCACTTATAGGATGAAATATGTTGATTTAGGTATAATAAATCTAATATATTATAGTTGAGTATCAGTGTTTCGATAATTGATATATAATAATTCTTTCTATCTCAATTTGATGAATATGATATTATTTTTCATGTTATAAGTGTGAGCATTTTAAGGGTGTCATTGAAGAGTAAACTTTGCTTTTCATTTTAACCGTTCAGAAACTATATTAGACGACATTATTAAAAAAATCATAGATACAAATTATTAACATGAGAAAATGTATATTTATAACATTATTATAAGAATCAAATGTGACGAACATCAATTCATTGTCAAAACAAGCAAACAAAATATCACAACTTATAGAAACAATATACGCATATTATTAAATCAACCAGTGCACATTAATGTACAAAAAATTAATAACACTTCTATAACAGGCACAGCAAAAGCCACTTCAAATCCTGCGTTCATTGTGTCTATCAATCACAACCAAACAATATGGTAGGAATATATTTCCCCAGTTATAAATACATGGTATATTTCCTCTAAAATTAGTAAAAATAAATTAAATCGGCAAGATTGACTTATGAAAAATTGCCTAGTGTTAAATTATATAAAATTATTATCTCTTAAATATTCAAATAATTTAAATTACACTAAAAAATCTTAGTTTAATGTAAATAACAATCCCTAAGATTGATTAATTGATCGATATTAATATGTAGGCAATAATTAGTGTGTTAGAAAGAAATTTAGGGAGAAATTATTGAGAAAGAAACCAGAGAGAGAAAAATGAAAAAAAAATTAGAATTTTTTGTATTTAGTGCCAATTGAGGGGTCTTTGTTCAATAATTAGTCTTTTTAATTAATTTAGTAAAACCTTTGAAATGTGACTAGTTTGATAAATTAAGGAGAAAAGAGGCTATTTTAACAAATTTTCCTTAATCGACTGAAAAGGCAGGGTATTTTCACATATTTGTCCTAAGGTTTACCAAAATTATAAGTAGAGAATAAATGTGTAAAAATTTACTGGGTCCTTTTATGTTATAGTATTTTTAACTAATTGACCATTTGTTGACTGTTAGAAAAATGTTAAATATTTAAAATAATCTCATTAAGAAAACTCTAACCCTACCATTCTTTTACCTATTCAACCTTTTCTTTTAAGTACTAAACTTACTAACATAAATGTAGCACGTAGAATTCACAAATTTATTTTTTAGCTTTTGTTGATGAATGAAAAATATTGATTGTTGTGTGTGACTAATTCCATAAACTTTTAACATTTTAGTCTTTGGTGATAAATAAGAAAGAAGGGACTAAATTGTTTTTAATAAACGCATGTCCTAAATAGAAAAAAAATGTACAGGGACAAAATCTTATAACTTCCTTCTTAACTCTCTCTCTCTCTCTCTCTCTCTCTCTATTTTTATATTTGTTGTTTTCAAGAACTTTAGAATTATTTAAGGATTAATTATTTTATTTAAAAAATTGATAATATATGTTTGAAGTTATTAGTATTAATTTTAAAAATATAACACTAATTTATATCTATTTTATGATAACTAAATAAATTCTTTGATATACTTATTTTAATAATTAAATTACATAAAATTACTTTGAAAATTATGTAACCAAATGATTGGCTGTTTTCAAAAGATTTTTATTTTTAATTGACAATTAATCGATCAAACTCTTTTTCTCAAAAGCAATGCTTGTAAATCTTATAAGTTTAAAAATTCTGTTTTTAAAGCTTTATTTTAAAAGTAAAATCAAACTGACCCTTAATTAACCAACATCAAGAATCTCTTCTAAGAAAATTAAGTACCAGTGTAAGGTAAATAAAACAGAAAATATCCGTGCAGATTGTATTTAAACATTAAAAAGAAGAATTATACCTTTGTCTCATTAAAATTTATTCTTATTATATTAATTATAAATATTATAAAATATTAAATAATTATAAAGTGACGTTATTCATATCATTCACCACGCGAGAAGTCACATCACCTAAACTATAGTCGGTCTAATGCCATGAAAGTTTCTGGGTAAAAGCAATTTCATTTTAGTCTCTTTAAATTTATTTTTTATGTTTTGGTTCCATGAAATTTGCTTCTTTTCATACTTACCACCAATTTTCATATGTATTTTCTATACCTTGACCATATGAATATTCTATTTCTTTTCATCATATCTTCTAATTCTCAAATTTAGTTCGGCCCTTAACAATGTGAGTTTTGAGAATTAAGTTATATTTTAACATACAAAAAATCTTGTAATTTTTTATGAGTCATATTTTTAATAAAGGGATAAGATAGTCATATCATTATTACAAAGA
This sequence comes from Azadirachta indica, assembly GCA_022749755.1. NCBI lineage: Eukaryota > Viridiplantae > Streptophyta > Magnoliopsida > Sapindales > Meliaceae > Azadirachta > Azadirachta indica. Next base: position 519,036 of record CM040452.1, on the reverse strand, counting down.
GATATATATTCAAATATATATCACATTATATATTAATGATATAAATGTTTGTATCTTTTGATTTCTGAAATTTTCCACGAAGACTTTTTAAAGCTATTAGCAAATCACATGTTTCATGCAAAGACTTGATTCTTAGTAGTCATCGTTGATAAAAAGTCTTCTTTGCGGGCCAAGATGTTATTTCTTTGGACACATGCAAGTTCACAGATGTCATCGTAGCTGTGCTCTATTTCTTTTTCATAATTGCGAGTTCACGAAGGACATTTATCTTGGCTGTCAGAAGGGGTGGACTAAGATTTTTAATTTAAAAAGGATCAAAATATTAAAATTTAAAAATCGAGAGGTCAAAATAACAAGAGAATGTAATTAAATTGTAAATACATGTGACCAAAATTTTAATTCTCTCTAAAGAATTTCTTGGTGAAGAAAATAATTTTGCAAATGAAATCATCCATAAATATCAACCAGAGTTTAATAATAAAGGCTTTAAATTCTTACTGGTAACATACATAAAAATTTGTGCTCTCACATTCCACTACTAATGAAGTTAAGTTTGAGTTAAATTATTTAGGTTTCTTTTTTTTTTTCAAATTAAGTAAGAGCATTTAAAGTCGTAAAGTTTAAAAAGCAAACCCATAACATGTTATGTCTTTAAAGAACAAAGAGCATAAAATATTGAGTTGAAAGAATGTTAAACTGGCCGAACATCCTTTTTTTTTCAAAGCAAGGCCTTAGGTTAGGCCAATTTTATTACATAATAAAAATAAAACAGAAACAAGGAGCCGTAACCAAAAAAGGAGGGCATGAAAACCTGACCTCTATACATATATATATATATATATATATTAATCAACCGCATATATACACACACATACACACACATATAAACACTAAATCATCATACATCTATTTAATTAGCATATGTGATGTAGGACAAAAAGTAGGGGTAAAATAAATTATAAAGTTTAATTTTAATATTATTGTGATTTCTTATTTTAATTAGTATTCTTATTTGATTTTATTATTTAAATAGGAATTTTAGTTTATTATTTTAGTCTTATTTTAATTCTTGTTCATGGGAGTTCTTATTTTCTTAAGTTTAGGATATACTACTATAAATAAGTCTTATTATTTATTAGTTTTAATTAATTCATTCAATTAACAATATTCTTTTTAGTTAGTGCTATATAAATTAATTATTTTTTTATTTTTCTCTTCGTGAGTTCTTTTTCTCTCTTTGAGGGGTTTTTTTTTTTTTTTTTTTTTGAAATGTTTTATTTTTCTATTGTTGAAAGACTTTATTCTTGAATATTTAAGATGTACATTAGAACAACACATCTAGTATTGCTTTTGTGATGCATCAAAATGCAACCCACCAGTTTTATACACATCAGCTTGTAAAAAGCATACTTCATGCAAATTAACTCCAAAATTAGTTTTAAAAATGAAAATATACTATACATTGAGAATAGAGTCAAGTGACCTACAAAAATATAATCAATATTGCAAAACTCAAACCCTAAAATTTGAAAAACAAAGTAAAACTATTAACGTCAATGTACATGCAATAGAAACAAAGAAATTGCAAACATATTTTGAGGATTTAAAAATTTGATAACTTATTGGTAGATGTTGTAATTGTAGATGCTTGCATTCAGATTCGAATCTGGATTTGTTCTTTGAAATTAATATAGGTAGATTTTACTTGATTTAAGGTGAAAATATGGTTGATTTGATGTGGGAATGGTTTGATTTGAAACAAGTTTAGGTTATTTGAAGATGTAGATGTGATTGTTTTGGGGGGATTTGATGCTAATTGTGGTGAAAGTTCAAAGGAAAAATTTGGGTCTAAGTGGGAAAACGAAATCCAATAGAGAAAAATGGTTTTGGGTTTTTTTTTTTTTTTTTGGGAGGAACAAGCACAAAACATCGTTATTTATATTTCGTTTAATTAAAAAAAATAATTTATGTAAAAACGATGTCGTTTGACTATTAAAATTATGATCAAAATGACATTATTTTAATTGATGATACTGTAGTTTAAAGAACCCTAATACTTGTAGTCCAGTATCAATGATTCTTATTATAGTTCTATTGTTTGTGCAAAAAGACTATATATATATATATATATATATATATATTAGCCTTGATATTTTATCAAAAGTATTGTGAATCTAATATTAGTAATAGTCATTTTTCTAATAATGAAATACATTATCATATGTCAGTTTACTATTAATGCTATAAGCAATCAACATTAAAATACTATATTGTCTTAAAAAAAATAAATAACATTTTGTTTTGACACAGATAAATCAAGTGAGTACTAAGTTATTTCTCAAAAAATAAGAGAATAAGGTGATATTAAGATCAATAACTGAAGTATCAGACAGTTTCTCTTTATTTCTGATTTTTTTTAGTTTGATTTTATTTAATAAATTTTGTAAGATAAAGTTAAATAATTATTTCAATTTTTTGTATTTGTAAAAATTTGAACACGGCGACAAATTGAATTTAATCTATATTATATAAAATTTGTGTTTGATGCTGAATTTGAGTTAAAGGGTAAAGGACCAAACAATGGCATTTACTAGGTCTCATGCACAAAGTCTTCTTCTAGGTGGTTGGGCCCAACCACTGCAGTTACCTTGGCGTTCAAGTTCGGAGGGATATGTGTGAAACTCTTTGTCTCGTAATGACTTTTTTTTTTTTTTTTTTTTTTTTTTTTTTCTCTCTAAAGTCTCGTAAAGACTTTGATTCTTAAGAGTCATCTCGACTAAACTCTTCCTTATCTGACATTCATCTTAGCACATGGTTGGGGGACGAGTTAATTATTTAGGAGCTTTTTTCTTTCTTCATTTAAATTACAACAATATCAACATTATAAGGTAATGATACGATGATATCTGCCCACATAATTTAGCAATATTTACTCATATAAATAGTTGGAAAACTCCACAACAAACGTGTGAGGGGAGTCCTGCAATTGAAGACTCGAAAATGTTCCTTTCTTGAGAAAGGAAATTTAGGAGTTAAAACATCAGATTAAATTAAAAAAAAAAAAACTGAATGGCCAAAGATTAAATAATTATATTTTCAAATTTAAGTCGAGAGCATTTTCTTTTTTAATACTTAAATATCTATGAGGTTATTAATCCAGATTTTATATTCTTATTGGTAACATATTTGCCATTTTAGTATATTATAATTGTAGGCAGGCTTGCTATTTAGAAGTTAATATAAAATTGACACTGAATTTTAGGTTTGAGCACTGAATTTTAAATAGGGAAAAGGATATCATATATAAATTCTTAAGATTGTCTATTTTACTCATTATTTTTTATAATTTTGAAAATATTTATTAAGATGGTAATTTATTAGTATAATAAATGTTATGACTATGTTTAATAGTAACCACGTAGCTAGAAAAAATAATTGTTAGGTCAAAATATATAGTCACTCTTGAGCAAGTTAAAGAAAGCAATATTAATAGGTTAATGGGTGGTAAGAACTTGCAACCTCAAGTGGAGAGCTGGAGTTTAAGTCTTACTAGTTGGTAGAATATTCTTGTCTTTGCATAGGTATTCTTTTATAGATTTTTTCCCTTCTTTTTTCGTTTGTGAGGGTAAAACTCTCAAACCATGTTAGAGATTTCGGAGCAGAATTTCACATTTTTATGTGGGTAGAAGTTGTTTTCCTTTTCTTTGTGTGTGAGAGTAGAAATAGGATTTTTTTCCTCACGTCTTTATGCAAGTAGAAATTTTTTTTTTCTTTTCTTTGTATGTAAAGGTAGAAATATTATTCTCTTCCTCTTTTATTCTATCGCGTGCGTGTGAAGATAAAAATCTCAAAATGTTTGTGATGGTAAAAATCTCAAAATTTTTTTTTTCTTTTGTGTGTGTGTGAGAGTAGAAATAGTTTTTTTTTTCCATTTCTTTTTCGTGCTAGAGGGTAAAAATACCAAAGCGTGTGAGTATATTTCAAAACACTATATATTTTTTTAAGTGTGTGAGGGTAACAGTTTCAAACAGCAGGCTCTTGCGTGTTTATATGGGTAGAAACTTTTTTTTTTTTTCTTTTGTTTGCGTGTGAGGGTTAAAAGTATTTGATGGGAGTAATTAATATATATGAGTGATAACTATGTTTAAGTTCCGTCCGATACTTGAATAAGACGTGACTTGTCAAAGATGGTTGCTGCTCACAACGCGGTTCTCAAGTCAACTGAAGTCAGAACCAGCACTCAAGCTACTGTTTTAATTATTATAATTGTTTTAATACCAGATTTATTAAATTGCAAAACAATACTATATTTACTTAATTATACTAAAGTTTATATCTAAATTATAATGATAATTGATATTTCACTACGTCATGCATATTATACCGATAATTAAATAATAAATTCAGGAATTATCTGATCATCAATATTGATGAACGTACCATTTTTTGTGGATTTACAAAATTAATATACCAATTTAAGTGGATTGTTACTAAATGTATTATCATCACAAGGAAAGAGTTGATTTTTATTTCTTATCGAGGTACTTGGGGATTCAGCTAGAATACTAAGTGATTGATTACCCAAGTCTTTTTCTATTATTATTATCTTGTGTATTTGAAAACGGATAGTTAGAGAATTATACTTAATTGATTGATAAATTAATTTATGTTATATTCACACTTGTTATTTTCAAATTAAACAGACAAGACAACGTTCATTTTCAACTAATTAATTGAAACATAATTTCGTAATAAAATAAACAAAGAACTTACAAGTTACTTGTATAATTACTTGTATTGAATAAAACTTGTCAAAAGTTTTGATTCAAAATAAGTATAGACAAATTTTTTATTTTAAAAATTCAACTATCTGTTTTAAATTAAGAAAAAAGGCTCACCATATTCCCAAAATAATGTGATTTTTCTATAAATTAAATTTATGATATTATTACAAATTTATATCTTGAGGTTGAAGTAAATTTTTAACCTAAATACAAATAAATATTTAATTATATTATAATGATTGACTAATTTTAAAGTAAATATATATATTTATATCAGAAAAAAAATTTATATCACATGTCTCATCTCATTTAAGTGTTTTTTAAATAAATATTAAAAAAATTAAATATAGCAAAAATAATAAAAAAAAATTAACAGAAAGACACTAATGATTTTTTTTTTTAATTTTTGCGTTAAAAAAATATAAGGTGATAGTAAACCACTTATACGAAAAACTCTATACGATATCAAAAAATAATTATAACAAATACTCTCAAATTTTATAATAAAATTTGAGGAACACACTCAAATATATAAAATTATTTTAGAACTCTCTCTCTCTCTCTCTCGCTTACTCTCACTTTATATTTTTCTCACTTTTGTGCTCATGCTACGAGGCATTAGGAGCATTCCATTTATAGGAGGAGGAGGAAATTTTGGCTTCAATCACTACTTCACATGCTGCACCGAAAACCAGTTTTCAACCTTGTCGAAAACTAATGGCATGCCCCGAATTTCTTTGCTAATTTTTCAAATGTGTTGAAAATAATTCCACGCACCGAGATCTTTCAATCCTCACTCACATGCACCAAAACAATTCAATTGGAAATTTTTGCATTTCCTTCAGCCCACATGGGTTGAAAAACACCCATCAATAAAAATAAAGTGTTAGAAATTTAATTATTGTACGAATCAGTTAAGGTATTTACAAAATGTATTTTAGATTTCTCGTACGTAATGCGTGTGTTTCTTTTTGGTATTCTGAGTTTGTTGTTGCCATAAAGCGTGAAGAGGGCTAATATTGTGGGCAACCATGATTAACAAAGTGGAGTCGATGCTTTGGTTCGTGCTTCTCTTACTTTTCCCAGCAACAATATTAGCAGCAACAGGCTCGAATATTGCAAAATTTGGTTGCCTGGATAAATGCGGGGAAGTCGTCGTTCCTTATCCTTTTGGAATCCACCACATGCGCAATGAACAATTATTTTTTTCTAAACTGTAATCGCAATTTCTTTCCAAATCCACCTAAACTGATGTTAGGCGGTATTACAGTTATCAATGTATCAGTAGAAAAAGGCATCATTCTTGCAAGCATTCTAACAGCGAACCTCTGCTACAAAACTGCCTCGAAAGAGACGACGACAGATGGTTTAGATACCATGGACATCACTTTAGGTGATGGCCCGTTCAGATTTTCAGACAAAAGAAACAAGTTCACAGCAATCGGGTGTGATACTTTGGCTTTGATGAGCGACTACGAAGGGAGTTTAACAAGTGGGTGTGTCTCATCCTGCGGAAGTGATTCTGAATCTGTGAACATAAATGAAACTTCCTGCCAAGGCAGGGGCTGCTGCCAGACTCCGTTGCCCAAAAGTCTCAAGACGTTGATTATCAGTCTTAGTAGCGTAGATAATCACACCAAAATTGGGAACTTCAAACCGTGCGATTATGCATTTATAGCAGACGAAACATTTGATATATCGAGATTGCGGCAGTTTGATTTCGGCCAAGACGAGCCAATTTTTTCAAATGGTATGATTGAATGGGTGGTTAAAGAAGAAAAGTGCGAAATAATCAGAAATTCAACAGATTATGCCTGTCGAGATAATACTGATTGTATTGACTCTGAAAGTGGCAAAGGATATCGTTGCTCATGCAAGCAAGGATTTGAAGGAAACCCCTATCTTAATCCTGGATGTCAGGGTAACTTTCTCCCTATCTCTCGTATTTTCTCTCTATTTCTCTTATTTATTTAGTTAATTTATATTTTATTCATATGTTGAAATAAGTAACATAAAAGATATGAAAAAACCGCTTTCGACGACTCTATTTTCAAATAATAATAGATAATTGTATATTACTTACTGCGCAATCGTTCTTTTTCTCAAGTATCTCTTGTTGTTTCTTTTTCCTCTTAAGCAGTGGCCTCATCTCACTATTAAAGTTGTTAGACAGTAAATAGATTTTAATTATATGTTAAAATTACTTATCACGTATTTACATTGATCTTAGAATATTATTTTCTTTTCTTTTTTTTAATAAATATTTACTTTTGATTGGTGTGATAGACATTAATGAGTGCAAAGAATCTACTAAATACAAATGTGATGGTATTTACAAGAATACAATCGGAAATCATACATGCCATTGTCCACTTGGCAAGCACGGTGATGGTAAAGTTGGTTGTCAAGGACTTGGTATCACCAAAATTTTAGCAAGTTTAAGTACATAAATTTATTATGTTATATAAATTTGAGTATATTAATTATGTTATGTAAATTTGCGTATATAAAAAAGTTTTATTTGTAGTTATTTTCTTGCATACACTGTTGGAGCGATTATAGTTGTGATTTTTGGAGTTCTGATTTTGATTATACGCAAGGAAAGAAGAAAGCAGAGAAACTTTTTGATAAATGAGGGTATCGTATTAAAGCACTAGCGAGTAAGGATTTTTAAAGCAGCAGAGCTTGAAAAAGCTACCAAAAACTATGACGATTCCCATCTCCTTGGTAAGGGTGGTTATGGTTTTGTTTACAAAAGAGTTCTACCTGATAATACTCAAGTCGTTGTGAAGAAGCTTAGGGAGGCAAACAATATCCAGATAAATCAGGAATTCCATCGTGAACTTGCGACTATTTCTCAGGTTAACCACATTAATGTTGTTAAGATATTGGGGTTATGTTTAGAAACCAAAGTGCTGTTACTGGTCTATGAATGGAACTTTGTCTCATCATATTCATAATAAGAGTTCACAGGTCTTGAAAACAAGGAAAATTGTTTGAGAATTGCAGCAGAAAGTGTTGATGCACTAGGCTATTTCCATTCATTGGCAAGTCCTCCAATCATTCATGGAGATGTTAAGTCCGCTAACATACTCTTGGGTGAAAATTACATACCAAAAGTGACTGATTTTGGGGCTTCAGTGCTGATTTCACCAGACCAAACAGCTATGGTGACGAAAGTACAGGGACTTTTGGTTACTTAAACCTAGAATATCTCATGACAGGTATTTTGACAGAGAAATGTGATGTCTATAGCTATGGAGTAGTGCTTATTGAGTTATTAACAGAAGTGAAGCCTGGCTCTTGCTTGAAATCCAACAATGAGAAGATTAACCTTGTTCAGTATTTTCTCTCTTCAATAGAAAACAATAGTCTGTTTCAGATTCTGAGCTTTACGGTTGCTGATGAAAGTGAATTGGAGGAGATAGAAATTGTCTCGGAGCGTGCTAAGAAGTGTGTAAGTAGTAGCGGCATACAAAGGCGAACAATGAAGGAAGTTGCAGAGGAGCTTAACAAGTTGAGAAAGTTGCGTGACAGCTTATGGGCTCAGGAGAACAGCGAAGAGAGTGAACATTTGTTAGGTGAATCATCATCAAACTCTAAATTTGAACATTCAACGGCTGTGATTTCCCAGCAAGACAATCAAATTGTGATATCTCTCGATATTGAAAACTACAATTACAGCATGTGATGGAGGACAAGTTCATGAATAAGCTGTCTGTTGCAAATGCCTATGCTCAATTTCTGTTTCGGTTTCTTTTTATAGTAGAGCATCCTTCTCTTATTTTGCTTTAAAAAAGTTTTGTATGAAATAAAATCTCAATTTCTTATTTCCTTTAGTTTGAAGAATCTGGGTTAATTTAGAATTTTAAGCTATAAAAAGGATTAACGACCCTAATTCATCTTTTAATTTCATTAAAATTTATTAATGGACAAAATTTATATCTCTCTATCTTTTAGTACATTTCCACTACCATAAATTCTTTGACGTATTTAATGTTTTAGTTAGTTCATATGTGTATGTTTTTTATTAAGCATAGTTGCTTGATTAAATACGTGTTATCCTTAAAAAAAAAAAATAAGCTGAGTATTAGTTAACTTAATTGGTAAAATATTTTGTAGTGGTAAAAAATTTTAGATTGAATAAGTTTTAGATTTGTGATGGCACAGAAAAATTGAGTGTATAAGCTTGGACATTTTGCAATGATATAAAAATTTTTAAAAGTGACTCCAAACTTAAAAAAAATAAATTAAGGATATTATTAATATACAAAATATTTAATTTATTCAGATATTAAATTATTTAAATTTAAATTAAAATTTTTAAATTAATTATATTCAAATATTTTTAACAAATTTATAGATATAAGTTAAAAAAATAAAATAACTCTAAAAATACTTCAGTTTAAAAAAAAAACAAGTTTTAAGAAATTATCGACAAATAAAATATTAAATTTAATCAGATATTTAGTTATTTAAATTTAATTTTTAATTTTTAATTTAATTATATTAGAATATTTTAAAAAATTTAAATAAAAAATTAAAAAATAAACATTTTTTTAAATATTTAAATAATTTTATAAAGTTTTAATCCTAAAACTTTCTCTTGATCATACCGTATCAAAATTAGAGAAGTGAGTTGTTACACGTTGTAGAGAAAGTTCATTGATAATATGATATGATGTGATTTGCTAACATCATATATATTACAGATGTTAATGTGTGTCGATTACTGAAAATTTCCATCAAGACTTTTGTAAAGCTATTAACAAACAACATGTTTTGTGCAAAGACTTGATTCTTAGTAGTCGTGGTTGACAAAAGTCTTCCTTGTGGGCCAATTAGATATTATTTCTTTGGACAAAAGTAAGTTCAAATGTCATCTTAGTTGTGTGCACACTAGCTGGTGAAGAAAACAATTATCTTATTTATTTGAATAATCTTCAAATGAAAACAGCGGTAAATATCAACCACAGTTTAATAATTAAAGGTTTTAAATTTTACTGCAGGTAAAATAAATAAATGTTTGTGCTCTCACATTTCGTTATTATTATTATTAAATGATCATAAAGTAATATTGTAGCGCTATAATTGAATTGTCACTTATCCTAAAAATTTAAACTAGAGAGTAATAGTTTTTTTTTTTTAAATTATTCTATAATTATATGCACAACCGATCAATACTAAATCGAAATTTTTTTCGTGAAGTCTGGAGTTAAGAGCTTCAGATAGCTACTAGTCAAAAGAGAAATTTGAGTTAAAAATACTATTTGTCATTGTCTGTTACGTATAAATTCAATTTTATTTAATAGACTTTCCAACATGAAGCCAAAAAACTATTCTAACATCTTTTGTACTTCTATTTTCCAAGGAACTTTCTCTGTCTACTAAAGA
>CM040452.1:438920-508758 GCA_022749755.1 Azadirachta indica | reverse complement strand
TTTTAAATACAGTGTGACATTACAGGTTAGATAAAACAAACCTAAGCATATTTACTAGTAGGGGTAGACAAATTCTGCTCTAATCCGAGTTTCTTGCAAAAATCAAAGCAAAATTAGAAATTTCAAGTTTTTCATTTTTAGAACTAAATCAGATTGAATACAAAAAAAGAACCGGACCGGACTAAATATACTAAAAAACTAGAAAAGAAATAGACCGATTGGTTCAATTTCTCGTTCTGTTTGGTTTTATGTTTAAATTATAATTTTTTTAAATTTTGAAAATTTTATTATGTAAAAAAATGATGTTATTTACTAAACTTACAAAAACAATGTTACTTATATCGGAAACATTAAAAAAATAAAAACTTTGGTCTTGTCTTAGTTTCTTGGGGCAAAAACCAAAACCAAACAAAAAATTTCAAATTTTTAAGTTTAAAAACTAAAATTGGATCGAATTATATAAAGAACCAAACCAAACTTATCAATTCAGGTCTGATTTCAGTCCGGTTTGGTCTAATTCGATTTTTTTACCTACTTCTATTTATAGGAAGGAGAGCAGTAGGTTACTGAAATTTGTTTTGGCATATCTTGGAGTGAATTCATTGCTGAGGATAGTGTGTACTTCACATATAAAGAGTTTAAGTTACCATTAGGAATTGACTAATCTACTTGAAATTCCCAATTGATTTGGATTTGGAACCTCCTAATCTGTGAAGTTTCTTCTTTTATAAAAAATGAGACTTTAGCTGACTTTTTAATGTCTTCTATCTGAATTTTACATTTTTTAGGTTAAAATAGACAATTTTGATACTTTATTTCAGATTTAAATGCCTTTTTTTTTTATTAAATTATAAGTTTATAACTTACGAATAAACTATATTTCTATAGAAAGTTCACTGGCATTATAATTTTTTTGTGGGTTTTGATTGAAGAATCTGATCATAGGGATGGTCTGCTGTATTGGAATGGTCACTAGATCATGAAGCTAATGAACCTGCTATGGCTGTGACGAATTTTTTTTTTGTATTCTTTTGCCTTAATTTTTTTTCATATATTTGCATATACAAATTCTGTGAGTATTCTGAAAATTAGGTGAGAAGTAGAATAATTTGTGTATGATATTGTACTTACAAGAAAGAAAGTATAGCTACTGAAAGTGTTGGGTGACTTGACTCAGGAATATAGTTATATATGATAAAGAAAGATAATTTAATGGAGATATTGGAGGTTGATTCAATTTACAAGGGTAATCAAGGAAGTGAATTAAGCCCATAGTTTACATTCTTCAACATCGTTTTGAGCAACTTATAGATTTTATTGTTGTATGTATCATTTGGAATTTCAAAGTGAGACTTGAGCGCAGTGTGTCTAAATCACCAGCGTTGGTTTCCTTGCTTGGTAATTATAACCGCTAATGATTTCAATATTCTTATTAGTTTAGGATTATAACAACATTGAATTTCTATAGAGGCAGATGTAGTGGCCTGTAAAAATGCTCTAAATAAAAATTCTATTTCTACGCATCATCGATAAAGCATTCATTGATGGGCTGCAATTTAAAGAAGAGCAATTATATTTACATAACTTATTTATTTGATTGTTCAGGAGGGAGGAGTTAGCAAAGTAATTTTCAATGCTTCTACTTTTGTCTTAAAAGCTATAGATTATAATTTTCTTCTATGAATTATATAATTATTTTGTTGATGATCACAAAATAGAATCACATGGTATGTCTGTACTACATTAATTATCTTCCCTCCATTAATTAATTAATTTAATTAAGATTCCTCAATTAAACCTAATAGAAATAATAAATTAATATTTGGATAAAAGTTTAATTTCTAAAGCAAGATGTACTTACCAATTGGGTGCAAATTTTCTTGTTCATAGCCACAGGAGGGATAGTGCACCTCTATCCGATCAAACAGTATTAATCTTACACATTTGAAGCCACGATATTCTTGCACCCACCGCAGGTCACAGATGCCATTCTATTTATACTTCACACTCATTATATATATAATTGTTAATACCAAATTTATACTTCACAGTCATAAGTTATATTGATTAAATTAATAGGTGATGGTCTATTAGTATTGTTTAAATAAAAATATAATAGTGATGTATATACAACCTGATGTTGTTTTTATCAAAACAACACATGTTATCTATTTGAAATTTGAATTAAGAATCTAATTATTTTCATGAAAGCTAAGAAGAGTTCTTTTTTAAAAAAATTAATCCATTTTTCGTATTTATTTTATTAAAAGACTTTGAATCATTAAAGTTATTACTCTAAAAACTGACCAATATCTGCATATAATCAACTTGCAATTGACCAATGCCATTCATAAATTATACACAAGAGCTTCAATAAAATGCAAAAAATTCATTGACCTTATGTTTAGCAGAAAAATTGACTTGTGTGGGTAATATAATTACAAACGAAAAAGTAATGTTTAAATTCATTTGTCTTCTCTACAAACAAAAAGTTTCACAAATACTACTTTTAACAATGATGAATTTGACATGTTATACTTTTATAGGTCACTTAATAAACTCATCTGTACTAGTGAACAAATAAAATTTTTAAGAATATTTTAAAAGTTACTATTAAATAAAATTATAAATTTTAATCATTCATACGTAAGTACAAAATTTTCAATACTAAATTGACAAGAAATATCTCTAAAATATAAAAATGACAAAATCAAAATAGCTAGTCCTACCTCAAGTCTCAGCCTTAAGCTGATGCACTTAATTTTTTTTTTTTTTTCACAAATGACTCATTATAATTCTTTAGAGAAGTATTTATTAGCTTATCCACTTAAATTTTTTTTCCACAAATGACTTCCTATTATTATTTAGAAAAGTATTTATTAAGCTAGTCCCTTAATGCCTTGAGGAAAGGGAATTTTTCCTCATTAACTTTTTGATTTGTTAAGAGATATTGAATGTAATAAATTAGTTAAGTGAAACTTATACGTGAAGCTTGATTATTTTGATATAATAAAATAATTAGTCACTGTTATGTTGAAAAAGTAACTACTATTTGATGTTGAAATTTTTATTCAAGGAACTTAGAATAATTTTGTACTTTAAAATATTTTTATTTAATACACTTATACTAGTCAAAAAACTAAAAAAAATTAGTTTTATTTATACAGTAATTTTTATACAAGCATAATGTTGTTTTGATTAAAATATTACATATTATTAATCAAAAGTCTGAATTAGGGTCTAATCATGTTTGTGGCAGCAAATATAACCATTTTTAATTGGAAGTTAACATGCTTTCAGTATTTATTCCATTAGAAGACTTTGAATAATCAAATATGTCACTCCAAAATTGGGCAATCCCTTACACAGACAAATCAATTTGTTGATTCGATTAATTGTGATGTAACAATACCATTCATATATTATCAACATCCATTTTTAGAATGACAAATAGTTTATTGATCTTATTTTTCGAAGAAAAATTGATTTGTGAGAGTGTTATGATGATGATGATGATGATGATGATGATAATAATAATAATAATAGATAATGATAATTTTATAAATTGCTAAATAAGATCAATATACTTGTGAACAAATGAAATTAAATATTTTGAAAATTATTATTAAATAAAATTAATAATATATTTATATTAAGACAGAAATTTATAACTTAATAATTCATTGCGATGTAAGTACCATAGTTTAAGATATTCTTCCTACCTCAAGTTATAGTCTTCAAGCTCTGTCACTATGAATAAACGACCAATTTATTTGTTCGTATAAAGGGATTGCCCAATTTTTGGAGTGACAACTTTGATTATTCAAAGTCTTAGAGTCTAATCGTTTTCATGTCAGCAAATAAAACCATTTTTCATTGGAAGTTGATAATATATGAATGGATCTTGATAATACATGAATGGTATTGTTACATCACAATTAATCGAATCAACAAATTGATTTGTCTGTATACAAGGATCACCCAATTTTTGGAGTGATGACTTTGATTATTTAAAGTCTTATAATCTAAGTTCCAATGAAAAATGGTCTTATTTGTTGACATGAAAATTATTAGACTCTAAGACTTTGAATAATCAATGTCATCACTCCAAAAATTGGGCAACCACTATATACGGACAAATCAATTTGTTGATTAATTGTGATGTAACAATCCACTCATATATTATCAACATCCATTTTTTGGAATGACAAATGGTTTATTGACCTTGTTTTTAGAGGAAGAATTGATTTGTGAGAGTGTTTATAATAATAAAAAAAATAAAGCTAATGATAAATTTGACTTATTATACTTTTATAGATTGCTAAATAAGATCAATACTTTTGTGAACCAATGAAATTAAAATATTTTGAAAATTATTATTAAATAAAATTAATAATAATTTTATATTAAGGTAGAAATTTATAACTTAATAATTCATTGCAATGTAATTACCAAATGTTTAAGATGTTCTTCCTACCTCAAGTCTTAGTCTTCAAGCTCTATTTCTTTGATGTTGTCCTCCATGTGATTTATTATTATTCTTTAGAAAATTATTTGTATGCCTGTTTACCAAGTGCTAAGAAAAAAGAAGCTCTTGTTCTTGATTGTTTGAGCATGAAAATTGTAAGAATATACTTTTAAGTTACTCTACCATTTTTCTAAAATCTTGTTTGAAAAATAAATATTTCTTTAAGAGTCTTTATGTATACAATAGTGAAGCACTAAAAATAAGAATAAAATTATTTTTTTGCTATTGAAAAATACTCTTCAATTTAAATATTATTGATAGTGTGGCTAGTCTAAATTATTCATAATATATAGTATAGCACTCAACTTTCTTATTTTAAATTTATCATCGATTTCAACAAAATTT
The DNA here is from genome assembly GCA_022749755.1 of Azadirachta indica. Lineage (NCBI taxonomy): Eukaryota > Viridiplantae > Streptophyta > Magnoliopsida > Sapindales > Meliaceae > Azadirachta > Azadirachta indica. The sequence goes on along the minus strand of CM040452.1, from coordinate 503,885 downwards.
TTTTTCTATAAACGGCACTATTTGATTCAATCAACCAATAAATAACACCTAATCAAATGTTTACTACCTGAAGTCTTTCTTTTATATTAATAGTTTTCTTATTATTCTCTCACTTGTCATACTAAAATAATTTTTTATAATCATACAAATCTTTTTGTGTCTCATTAGTATATTCTTCCTATATAAGCTTCTTTCAGTAATTGGCTCCAGCTTTTCTATATAGAATTGGAACAAGATATAATCCTCTAAAGAGAATTTTGAAGAATCAAAGGCACAACAACTCCACAAGAAAGAGTGACAACTTTTAGAGAAAAAATAGTTTTCTCATTGATCATACAATTTTCAATATTACAGTACAGGTTTTATAGGGTACTTATAGAGAATACAATCTGACTATAAAAGACAAAAAAACAATGGTAAATCAAAGAAATAAAAAATAAAAATTCCGGTCTAATATTTTCCTAAACAAACAAAATTTGCTAGCTAAGCCAACTTGGACCAGAATCTGGAAATAATCTTTGGTTGATTTTCAACACTCCCTTTCAAGCTGGCTTGAAGATGTCATGTATCCCTAGTTTAGATAAAATCCTCCAAAAATGTTGGGCTGAAAGACCTTTAATAAAAACATTTGCTAACTGATCTTTTGAACGAACAAATGGGATACAAATTATGCCTTCTTCTATTTTCTCCTTTATAAAATGTCTATCTATTTCAACATGTTTAGTTCGATCATGTTGAACAGGATTGTGGGCTATACTGATAGCTGCCTTATTGTCAGAATACAGCTTCATAGGATTTGAAATCTTAACCTTTAACTCTTCAAGTGTAGTTTTTAGCCACATTGCTTCGCAAATCCCCAAGGTCATTGATCTAAACTCAGCTTCTGCACTTGAGCGAGCAACCACAGACTGTTTCTTACTCCTCCAAGTAACTAGATTTCCTCCCAAAAAAGTGCAATAACCTGAGATAGATCTTCTATCAAAGGATGATCCTGCCTAATCTGCATCAGTATAGACTTCAATGTCTATCTTCTCTGCTTTAGTAAACAATAGGCCCATTCTTGGAGAATTCTTTAGATATTTGAAAATCCTAAGAACAGCTTTCATATGCTCTTTATTAGGATTATGCATAAATTGACTAACTATCCCAACAGAGTAGGAAATATCAGGACGAGTGTGAGATAGATATATAAGCTTGCCCACCAATCTTTGATATGTTTCTTTGTCAACTAGTTCTCCTTCAAGAGTTTCAACCTTGTGATTTACTTCAATGGGAGTATCAATAGCTTTGCAACCAAGCATACCAGTCTCCTTTAGAAGATCAATAACATACTTCCTTTGAGACAAAAAAATACCTCTTTTAGATCTCGCCACTTCTATACCCAAAAAATACCTCAAGTTCCTGAGGTCTTTAATCTCAAACTCTTTGTTCAGCTCTTCTTTTAATCTCCTTGCTTCTCCTTCATCATTACCGATAAGTATGATGTCATCGACATAAACTAACAAAGCAATAATCTTACCATGCTCTCCATGTTTAAAAAATAGTGTATGGTCTCTCTAACTTTGCTGAAAACCCTTGCACCGAATAGAACTAGTGAATTTTTCAAACTAGGCTCAAGGTGACTGCTTAATGCCATACAATGATTTTCTTAACTTACATGCCTTATCTGTCCCCATAGTTGCTTCGAATCCTGGAGGAACATCTATATACACCTCTTCTTCTAGATTTCCATGCAAAAAAGCATTTTTCACATCGAGTTGATATAAAAACCAGTCTTTATGGACAGCTAAGGATAATAAGACTCGAACGGTACTCGTCTTGGCAACTGGGGCAAAGGTTTCTTAGTAGTCTATCCCGTACGTCTGAGTGTATCCCTTTGCAACCAGCCTCGCTTTGTACCTCTCTACAGTACCATCTGCCTTAAATTTAATAGTGAATAACCATTTGCAGCCCACTATTTTCTTCCCTAAAGGTAGTTTGGTCAATTCCCATGTGTCATTCTTCTTGAGTGCTGTCATCTCTTCAAGGACTGCTGCTCTCCACTTAGGGTCCTTCATAGCCTCCTGAATGTTTTTAGGTACTTCTAGAGTAGAGACATTAGTAATAAAAGTCTTGTATTGTGAATTTATTTTCTTATATGAAATAAAGTTGCATATAGGATGTTGAGTACAGGATCTCACACCCTTTTAAAGTGCTATGGGAATATTCAAATCATTTGAGAGAAGGATTAAGAAGCTTACTCACATTTTCAGGGATTGCTTTTTCCGGTTCCAAAGATTGGTTTGGCTTGGAAGCATGAATGGTCTCTTTTTGCCTCCTAGAATAAACCTTCAATTCCTTTGGTGAAGAAATCTGTTGTTCCTCTGTTGGTTCCACAATCTGATCTAGTTGGAACAAAACATTCTGATTTGGTTGAAACAAATCAGATGCTGTCTCCCCCTCACAATTAACCTCCTGATCTGGTTGAAACAAATGAGATGTTGTCTCTAATTCTTCTTTGCTATTTAAGCAAGTTATGGGTAAAGTGTTCAAGATATCCTCCCAACCTTCAGGAGTCTCCTATTCCTTAGCCTGCTGCTGTTTTTCAATTCTCACATTCTCCCCCTGAATAGCAGGCTGGTAGGGTTGATTTTCAACAACAAAAGTAACGTCAAGAGAAACAAAATATTTTCTAATTGGCAAATGGAAACACTTATAACCTTTTTGTAAAGGCGAGTAACCCACAAACATACACTTTAACGCCTTGGGGTCAAGTTTGGACTTATGAATATTCTGATCATAGACATAAGCAGTGCACCCAAAGACGCAAGGTGGTAAAGAAGAAAATAAGTGTTTGCAATAAGGAAAACTTCTTTCTAGTGTTTTAAAGGGAGTGTCAAATTTTAGAATTCTTGTTGGCATCCTATTAATAAGGTAACAAGCTGTGAGAATGGCATCACCCCAAAACACCTTGGACATTTTCATGTGAAATAATAAAGCATGATCTACTTCTAATAAGTGTCTATTTTTCCTCTCTACTATCCCATTTTTTGTTGTGGTGTACCTACACAAGAAGATTGATGTATAATCCCCTGTTTTTCAAGATATTTCCCCAAAATTTCAGAGTAGTATTCAGTCCCATTATCTGACCTAAGGATTCTAATTTGCTACTAAAATTGGTTTTCAATCATATTTCGAAATACTTCAAAGACATGTGCTACTTCAGATTTTCTTTTAAGCAAATAGATCCAACACATTCAGGTATGATCATCTATAAAAGTGACAAACCATCTAACACATGTTATAGTTTGAACCTTAGATGGCCCCCCACACATCATTATGAATAAAAATAAAAGGAATAGTTGGTGTGTAAGTTTTAATAGGATAGGAAACCTGATGATGCTTAGCACATTCACAAGTTTCACAATGAAAATCTGAAGTTTTATTATCTTTAAAGAGTGAGGAAAACAATATTTTTAAATACTGGAAGTTTGGGTGTTCTAATCTAAAATGCCAACATAAGATCTCCCTCTTATTGTCCCAAACAATTAAGTTGCAGAGTCGGACTCATGTTGGTTTCTTCAAGAATAAAAAGACCATTCATTTCCTTAGCACTGCCAATCTTCTTCTCCGAACGCATATCTTGAAACTCACAACCATTAGAAGAAAATTAACACAACCACCCAAATCTTTTGTCAATCTTCCAACAGACAACAGATTACAAGACAAATTTGGTACATGGAGTACTGATTTGAGCACCAAACACTTAGAAATGATAATTGAGCCTATGCCAACAACAGAGGACAAAGATCCATCTGCTATTTTTACTTTTTGCTGTCCAGAACAAGGAACATATGTTGAAAATAATTTTAAAGAACCAATCATATGATCTGAAGCCCCTGAATCAATTATCCAAGAGATAGAGTCGGTTTTAACAAGGAGAGCACTAATATATGTACCTGCTTGAGCAGTATTAGCAGCGACAGTAGATGGTTTTGGTTGTGAATTAATTTTACCAAACATTTTCTGCAAAAGTTCCATTTGGAACTTGTTGAAAACCTGGTCTTCAGTCCCCTGATTACCACTAATTTTCTGTTGCTGTTCAGTATTGGCTTGGAGTCCCTTGTTGAAGTTAGGTCCTTTCCCAAAAACTGTTGGTTTTCCATGAATCTTCCAACACTTATCTCGAGTATGTCGTGACTTATTGCAGAATCGCACCATAATTTGTCCTTGTCATCTGGTTTTCTTTGGGGTCCTTTCTGTCCTCCCCAAGTCTAGTCATTCTTACCTATAGTAAGTGCAGAAACTTTCTGCCATGACAAGAGTATCTTTCTTCATCATAACTGTGAGTCTACTCTCTTCTCTTCTAATCTCAGCGTACGCCTCAATAACCGTCGGAATTGGTCTCATGCTCAGAATCCTACCCCGAACAGCATCAAATTCTGAATTCAGACCTCCAAGAAAGTCGAAAACTCTCTCCTTTTCAATGATCTTCCTGTACTGCAGAAAATCTTTTTCGTTTCTCCATTCAAAATCCTAATACAAATCTAACTCCAACCAACATTGGTTAAGAACATTAAAGTAAGCCATAACAGATTGGTTTCCTTGCTTGGTGTCATGAACATTTCTCCTCAAATCATAAAGTTATGAGTCATTATTTAGATTTGAGTACATCATATTAACCATGTCCCATAACTTCTTAGCTGTATCACAAAAGATAAAATTCTAACTCACATCTGGTTCCATTGAATTAATTAGCCAAGCAAGTACCATTGAATTTTTTGCTTGCTAAACCTCATAACTTGGATCTCCAAATGCTGGTTCTGTCTTTGATCCATCCAGCCAGCTCATCTTTCCTCGTCCTCTAATGAAGAATTTCACAGACTGTGCCCAACAAAGAAAATTGCTCCTATTTAATTTATGGGTGGTAATATGAATCAAAGAACTTTCATTCGATCCATGACTCAAACTAGATTCTAAGGTCTCGAAAGTCTTAGAGGTAACCTCCGACATTTTTCAGGACACGAAGAAATAAAAAGAACAAGAAAACTAGGCCGATTCCCTAAGGAAACCTGGCTCTGATACAATGACAACTTTTAGAGAAAAAATAGTTTTCTCATTGATCATACAATTTTCAGTATTACAGTACAGGTTTTATAGGGTACTTATAGAGAATGCAATCTGACTATAAAAGACAAGAAAACAATGGTAAATCAAAGAAATAAAAAATAAATATTTTGGTCTAATACTTTCCTAAACAAACAAGATTTGCTAACTAAGCCAGCTTGGACCAGAATCTGGAAATAATCTTTGGTTGATTCTCAACAACTGGCAAACTAAACCATCTTCCACTTAGTAGAAACTTCTGATCACCTAAGCAATAAAAAATCAGTATAAACTCCTGCGTGCTGATTACTGGCATTGCAACAATCCCAAACTTCCGAAATTGGTTTTACTACGACCAGTAGAGTTAACAGGTCAAGGCAACACTACTGGCAATCTTCCTCAGATAATCAACATTGCTCTGGGACTCTAGCATGGCCTCACAGACAACCCAAAGAAATAAAACAAGACTCCATGCACTAAAAAGAGAGCTACATTGCAATAACCACATCTAAATGGTACTGGAATCATACCCAATTTTCCTCTCAGCAGATGAACAACTGCCTTTTCCTTGGCTACCTGGCTTGTTCTTGGCACCAGAATTCCCTGTTCCCTTTAGTTCTACTTGTACCTGAAAATATTAGGGACGGATTGAAACTCATCAATCATATAGCAGTCACGAGTGGCTTCCAATATATGTAGAAATATCTAGGTACCAACCTTTAGAATTCAGAGTTTGCAGGTTCTCGCCATTTGTGTTGTCTACTGACATTTAGAGAAGGAAGACAGAACCATAACTACAGAAAATATATGAAAAGACAGGGTTCTGGCAGCACTCATGTGCCAGTAAAATTTTTCTTGTCTTGTAAGAGAACACTAATGAATTATTCCAAGCGTCAGGCAACACTTGATTGTAACAACATTCGGATTGATAAGAATAAATCAATAGGTAGCACCTACACTGCCTAGTTCAGATTTTCAAATGGAACAGAAAATTGTTATATTCTAGAAGAAGTCTCCAAAAAAAGGGAAGGTAAATCAATGTCAGAAAAAACTTTCTACATACACATTGCTTGTTCCTCTCATTCCTTCCGATCCATATGATTGGCATTCCCCCAATGTAAAAAGGAATGTCAAAATGGTATTTCCAACAAGGGAAACAATGTGCAAGTGGTACAAGTAAAACTGAATCTAATTCAAACATAATCTATGTGCTGAGCCATTTTAGTTTTGTTTGGAATATTCAGGTGGGGCTATGATGATAATGATTGTCAGTAGTCCAGGTATTGGATTGCATTAAAATTCTGTGAAAGAGGATTAAGAAAGTGCCAGTGCCTCATCAATCTTGGTTAAGAACAATTCAGAGGACAAGAGGACTTAATAAAGAATGCAGCTGAAGAGTTGAACATGTAATGGCAAATCAATTGAAATTTGTATACAAGATTAAATTTTACCAGCATCCTGTGTGCCTGAAGAATTTTCTTCTTCATGGTTTGCCAATGATTCCTCATTCTCTTGTTTTATTCCATCATCATACAGTTCTGGAATTGCAGCAATCCACTTCATGGCTAGGCAGCCTTTCTCTTTCCTGGTAGTTGGACCAGATCAGCAGCTGATACTGTACACATTCTTGTTAGAGCTGCTTTTACAGCTGGTATGATGCCTTCCGGAGGATTTGCAAGCCCCTGATACACAATATACCCATAAATAACCTAACAATATGAAAACATTAGTAATATCATTTTGTACATTGAAGTAGGGTACAGGTACAAAGAATTTTGAGAGTTCAACATTAGTATCAAAATCCTCCTGGCTTATGAAGTAAACATTCATGAACTCAAACTTTCTGAACAGCTTCATTTTGGTCATTAAATCATACAGAAAATAATAATCACAAAAAAGGTTTCGGGAGAACCTGTTTCAAAGTTCTCAAAGGCAAAAGTTTTCCTTCAAAGGGCTAAGTCCCGATATCACCAGAAATTATAAGTCCAAGCAAGAAGCTAGCTGAGTAACATGAGATATATCAATAATATATCTAGCACAATTGCACAAGGATTATGTCAGTTTCAATCATGTGTCAAATCCCTTAGATATAGTCCTTTGACAGAAGTTGTCAGTTATTATTTCAACATATCCACAATGCACTTACAAATATTACATCTAATTTAGACAACATTATCAGTGGGTCACATATTAGAGGGAGAGTAAGATAATCAAGTCAAAGAGTGCCCCCGTGAAATTAACACAAGAATTGCTGAGCAATTTGATGAGGTGAAAGAACAGAGATAAAGCAAACCCAGGATAATCAGCAGATAATTATTTTCGATTTGGAGAAAACTGAAGGAAAAAGAATATCATCTAAAATAAAATGGAAAATACACTCAGAGCTCTCTCTTCTCTCCCAATTAGGTCAACTCATCTCCCAACATTCTGTAATTATATTAAATTACTCTCTCCATCATGCACAGAAACCCTGCCACAGACAAGCTTCTAGTCAAGTAATGAATGGCAATAATACATCACTTCCAATTCATATTTTAGCCACCAAATATCTGTATCTAAGCATCTGCTGGAAGTTTTATGTTCAAGGAGAACATTTTAGGCCAACCATCTTTCCTTCCGACATGGTAACTTTATCTAGTTCTTTACATTTGTCTCTCAATTGTAAGTTTCAGGACACTACCATAAGGAACACCCTTTTTTTTTTTTTGGGGGTTAATGCTGATTAACAGCATCTGCATCAACGTATCTTCTTACCAGTTCAATGGGTAGAACAAGAACTCAACCAAAACAAACTTATCAGTAATGTCTTTGGTTAAGTTCCAGGTAAACAGTGCCTAACATAAGAATCTAAGGGCCTGTTTGTTACTGTTTTTCAAAACTAGTTTTCATTTTCATTTTCTGATAACAAACAGAATAAATACTTGTTTGGTCGATGTTTTTCAAAAATGATTTATACAGCAAAAGATATGAGTTTACACTTATTGAAAAACTAAAACAGAAAGGAACTGTTAGCTGTTTTCCTCAATTTTGAAAAAGAACAAGCAAACTATTGTCTAAAATTTATTGCTGCTATAATGTGACTACTAAGAATAATGTATCATTAAATATTAGAGTTATATAAAAATTAAATAGTACAAATCTAAAATTATATTGAGGATGGTACACTATAATATTTATTTGCTTCCATGTATTAATTTGGTATTGTTATACACAATCCCAAATTACAAAGGAAAATCAAAAGAGAAGATTAAAATATGTACCCCATATACTAGCCAAAGGTCATGCTTTACAGCAAAGTTGTAGATTCCAGCTAAGTACTGTTTGAATTGCTACCGACAACAAAATACAACCCATCCATTAAACAGTTTTAAGCTGACATCCAAGGAGTTCACTGCATTGGCCAGACTGTTCAAAATGGATGTCATGCTTATTGACATTCATCATCTAGCTTCCTTGAAGAATCTTTGACAGGAAATGAAGGAAGCAAATTCAGATTTTCATGATATTTTTCATTCTCTACAAGTAGTTTTACGACTACGGAAAATGTGGATTCATTTTGGCATCACATTTCTCTGCACCATTTTGTGAAGAATTTGAAGACTTTTTCTGTATTATTATTTTTCAAGAAACCGTGCATAAGCACGTCAAAGGTGACTACATTTGGGGCACAACCAATTTTATCCATTTCTAGTAACATATCATATGCCTTTTCCAATTGTCCTACTTTGCAAACCCATTGATAATGATGCTATATGTTACCACATTTGGCGCCAACCAATATTCAGGCAGTTTGTGAAATAGTTTCCAGCCAATCTCAAGCCTCCTTGCTTTACACAGTTCATCAACAAGACAATTAATAAGTTCAATGTTGAACTTAAGCTTGCAGTTCTTTAAATTGTAAAATATTTCCAATGCATCTGAACAATAACCATTCTTACAAATACTGCAAATAAATATACCATATGTCCATAAATTAGGTACAACTTTATTCACTTTCATCTCATCAAACAGCTTTTGTGCATCTCCCATCCTACTTGCTTGAAGAAGGCTAGCTAACAAGGTAGTATATGTAACAATTGTTTGCTGACTACCTTTTGAAGCCATTTCCCTTTATAGACTCATAGCTTCCTCTATTTCTCCCCTTTTGCAATGCCCATTGATCAAAGAGCTTCCTAACATCATCATCAATTCTACATACCAAACAAAAACCATCCAACAACGAGTTATATGTAACTGTATTAGGATTCACACTTGTTTCTATCATCATTTTCAGCAATCCATTTGCTTCATATATTCTCCGTTTCTTGCATAGTTCATCTATCATCACACTAAAAGTCACCATGCGGCTGTATACCTTAATATAACATGTCAATAAATAAACCTTTAGCTTTATTCCAATTACCAACGCAACATGATTAGAGAGTTATAAACAACCATATTCGGATTAATTCCACAGAAACCCTCATTTTCAGAAATAGTTCTATTGCGTTATCTACAAACCCATCCTTACAAAGCCCATTGATGATCGTACCATAAATAACAATGTTAGGTTTACACATACCACCAAATGCAGCATTTCCATTAATCATTTCTTCAAATACCTTTAGAGCAAGACTTTTATTACCTGCTAGACACAACCCATTGATCAAAGTCCCACAAGAAATCACGTTAGGCTTACAACCAAAAGCAATCATTTTCTGGTAACGTCTGGTCTAAAACCCATCCTCAAAATCCTCCTCAAAACCACACAACCGTCAAAAACCCTCTTCATATAAACAGCAATTAAGCAAAATGTTTAAAGAAAATAAATCAAGGACCAAGCCTCCGGTTCAAATCAATCTCTTGTAAAGCAAAACGACAGTGTCAAAGTATTTTTTCTTAACAAGGGCAGAAAGCAAAATATTGAATGATAAAACTAAAGCAAAGGGTTGGGAATCATTTAATCAAAGAAGGGAAGAGCTTCATTCAAAGTGAAGTTACGTGATTTGCATTTGTCTTTGAGAAATTTTTGAAGTAAGTTTGGCTCAGAGGTTGTTTGAATACGATGAGAGCTGAATTCCGGAAGTTGTATAAGACTCTAAGGGAGTAGATGAAAATGGAAGTCTGCAGTTTAATAACTGTTGTCGAAGGAAACCAATTTCTGGGAGCCATGGTAGATGTTGTGCCTCTTCTCGGTAACCTAATTGGATCAAATTTTTTGAAAGAGAAAGCTTACAATCTGTTTGGGGGGGAGAATTGATTTTGAGGGAAATTGATTTGGGAGAAATAGTTAGGGTTTTAGGGAAAATTGATTTTGGGGAAATTTTGTGTAAAATTAGTAATAAATTATGTTATGATAAATTATAACGTGTATACTAAATTTTTGGAGTTTATTAATAAAATTAGTAATTAAATATATTTTATATTTTTATTAAATAATATAATATAATTTTAATTAATAAATAATAATTAATTAAAGTAATAAAATAATAAAAGAATATTATTTATACAAACGTAACTCTTTGATAATAATAATCTATTTTAACTTTTCATCTTAAATTATTAGTCTCCTTTATCTTTTTAGTATTAATCATGTTTAAAATTTTTTTATAATTATAGGTCCTCTTTAGTGAATATGTTATCATACCTTTTTTTTTTTTTTTCATATTTTTCATAAATCTTCTCTCCTTAACGTATTATCATATATTTTTTTTTATAAAAAAGTATTTTTATGCATAATTTGTCAATAAAATTAAATGTCTATATTTTAAAATTTAATTAATTTAACAAGATTTTTATTCTTAATAATTTAATTTATTATTTATTATTTGATTTTTAATTTTTTTATTTAAGTGAAAGTTATTTTTTTTAGTGGACTTAATTTGTAATATTAGATTTCCTTTGTTATATATGAAGAACTTATACTAATTGTTTTAGGTAAGTTTTCATTCAATAAAATTTTTTTCTTTAATGTTGTCCTTTACAGAATTATTATTTTGACATTCTTGTTTCAAACTGTTAGAATTAGAATAACATCTAATATCATCTATTAAAATAATTATTTAACTCACTGTGTCAAATAACTGAACAAAATTTGATATTTAATAAGGTGTTTTTATCTTATTCGCTATCTTACCTATATCAATTGGTACCAGAGCTTACTTTTGTATCAGATAAAACTTTTCTATATTGTTAAACACAAGTACATCTATAAATACATTTTTTCACAAAAAAATTCAAAAAAAAATATTTTTAGAATTATTAGTTATTATCTTAGACATGTTGCGTTATTGTTTGATAGAAAATATAATTTTAAATTATTTTTGTATTGGTTGGAAGGTATTGAAAAATTCTTTAAAGTTAAAATGATACATAAGAAAAAGTGAGTACAATTCATTACTTATGTTTTATTAAAAGGGTGTATATTATATTAATAGAATATATTGTAAAGGTCATGACTTGAAATATTATTCCTCATTGTATTCTAATTGAATTGTTTATCTCAATTTATAGTTCTAAAAAAAATAACTTTCAATTTTTTGAATATGAGCTTTTTATATTGGGTTTGGAGCTTTGCAAATACGATTATTGATTTTATGTGTTTAAATTAACCTTGGTTTTTGATTTAATTGGGTCGCAGGGTCCAATATAAGTACCTATCTTACTCGAAAATATTTGTTATTAAAAGTAAGAAAAATGTTTAAATATTTAAAGATTTATGAATTAGTAAACTCTAAGATATAGTAACAATATAATTATATACATATTTAAATATTTTTTATTACAAGTACAAAAAATTAATTAAATATTTAATAATTAAATTTGAATTAATACTCAAAAATTTATTTGATTTTTACTTGAATTTATCTAAATAGATCATGATTCAATATATATCTAAAAAAGAAAATTTTGGTTAATATTTATTTAAATATTTTAAATTATTTTCATGATAAAATTACTTCTATAATTAATTCAACCAAATGCTATAGTGCATTATGTATTAAACTAGAAAGAAGACAATATTAAACGCTGGACCAATTTTGCAATATTATTGGGATGCCTAAAAGTATAAGACAGACAATATTATATATAAGACTAATTTAGAGTTATTCGGATGATTAAAAATTCAAAGCTAAAATTTACTTTAGATATTTGATAAAAATATCTTCAAAATTATTTTTTGAAGTAAATTTTTTAGTGGTAGAGTTTTTACTAAAAATTTATAAATTTGTTTATTGTTTGATTGTTATGAATATTTTTTTAGTGAAAATTATATTTTTATTATAATAAACAATTTTTAAAGTTATATTAAAAAATAAATGGAGTAAAATGTTTAAAATAAAATAAAAATATTGAAGGTAGATAAATTTGGACCAAGTGAACCATGCATACATAGTAAGGTATATGTTTTTTGACTGAAGTGTGAATATAATTATTTAGATTTCTAAAATCTTTTATTTTTTAATTTATATATAAATATTTGTTAAAAACATAAAAATATAATTAAAACAAAAATGTTTACTTAAATTTGAATAAGCAAATATTTAAATATTTAAATATATTTATTTTTAAAAAATATTTCTATTTTATTAATTTATTTACCTAACAAAATTAAAACTCTAATTAACTATTTTTTTACGTATCTCTTCTTTATTGTGGATCCCCTCTATTTGTCTTCTGAATTTTATTTATTTTATACTTTAATTATTACAGTAAATTTGTATATTTACATAATTATAATTTTATTATAATATGAATTATTATTTTTATTAATCTTGATATCATCGATTAGAAATTATTTTTCAAAAAAAAACATATATCAAACAAACAAATAATATATATACTAATATAATTTATTATTTTTTAATCTTTTATTTTTATAATATAATCAAAATTATTACATATATAAGTATATTTAAAATAGTATATATATCAAAACATCAATTTTCAGATTTTTTTTAAAACAAACTTAATATTTATTTTTAGATATTTCAAAATAAAAAATAGACATATCATTCAAATTTAAATTTTAGTTAGATTAAGATTTCAGTCATATTTAGAGTTCAAAAAAAAAAATTACCTAAATCAAGCCATAAACTTTTTTTAAGTGGCCCATATTAATTTATTTCATTAGCTAATTAAGCAAAGCAAAGCAAAGATTTCGAATAACTTTTTAAGTTTGACCGCTTGCTGAAAATTGTATGACATAGAAGTTAGTTACAGTGTTGTTGGAGACTGGGTTCGAAGTTTGTTACAAGGTAGTGTATGTTAAAAAGAAAACAGAGTTTTGATAGATAAACAGTCTTAATCTACCAGGATTAATTTCAACTCACCATTATTATTATTTTCTCCTCAAGGATGCTGATCATACAAATTTTTATATGCACATTAATATATATTATTCATACGAATATTTGCCTTCTTCAAAGTCATAAAATTTTACCTTGAGTACAAGAAGGCATAATAAAAAAATGTTGTTCCAAAATTAAAGAGTTCTCTCCTTGTATAAGTAGTAGTGATTCTTTATGGTTATAAAATGTAACGCATTATTCATAGTCAACCTCCTCGATAAATACAAGTTTTAAAAGATAAACGCTAAATTTTCAAAGTCACAATTACTTAAAACATTATAATAAAATATAACTTTTTTATAAAAAAAAAAAATATATAATTTCTCTTCTCCTTATTTAAGCTTTTTAAATGAAACAAATACTCTTTATGTAGTAATAAAATATTTTAATAATTAAAAAAAGATTTAAAAATTATTTTTTATTTTTTTTATAACTCATATATAAATTATAATAACTGATAAAATTATAATAACTGATAAGATTGATGGTATATATTAAATATTTCTTAAATATTTCTTTTGGACTTAGTAATCCATGTAATGGTGTATAAAGAATTAAAAGACTTGCATCTGTTAGTTCTGCAGGGTAAAACCAATGGAAGAATTTTACTTTATATACAGTAGAAAGGTTGAGAAAAATCCATATTCTGCAGTCCTCATGTGTGATTTACAATGCAAAAGCATCTAATTAGTTACTCGAAAACCAATGCTGTCACTGTGGGCAATTTTTAGATAGTTCTACAACTTTTCTTATTGAATAATTGCATGGTACTAGGATATATACGGTACCAGGGTTGAATTCATCAAACTATTTTAGAATTATTAAGGAGAAATATGGCAAAAGTACAGTACAATGAACAAGAAAGAATCGCAAATAGCAATGTCTAATGATTCATTACAAATCACAAGGTTTTTTTTTTCAAACTACTTGTTTGACAAGATCAAAGCCTATAACCGAACCTCTTAAATAATAAACTTACAAATACAAGCATGGCCACGAAAATTTACTTAATATACAAATTAAGGCAACAAGCTTTAAAATCATGTGCTTACTTTTATCTGTAATTTCAATGCTAATGAATTGTGCTTACTCAATTACAAAGGTTATAATATATATTTGGGTTAGAAAAATAAATGAAAATGAAAGAGACATCAGAAGAACAGAATAAAACAAATTTACAAGGTTTTGTTAAAATGATTTTTTTTTTTTTTTTTGTCAGAGCAAACACCATTAATCGTATTATGCAACCATCTATTCTCTATTATTAAGACTATTGATCAATTGTGTATATAATAAAATGGCCTTTCTCAGCTACTGATGATCTGTTAGAAGTACCCACGTCTTTACTGGTCCGTTGCAATGAAATTCTTTTTCTGCCTATGAAAGCCATCTTCCGTCACTCTCTTGCTAATGTCATAAGCTGCTTGGGGATGATCATACTCGCTTACTATATTTATATCAAGCACTTTTATCAGGAGATATTTGGATATCTTAACTGTGAAATGCTACTATTAGGCTGATTAGAAGCAACAGAACTGGGATAATTATATAGGCAAAAGGATTTAGACTTGATGACAACCTTTCAGTAGCCTAGCTTTCCTTACAATTGTGATTTTTGATGTAAAAGTATATTGTTAGTTATATAGGAGAGAACTAAGTTCTATCTTGTCGTTTAAGAATAGAGCAGCAACTATAATTTCTAACAACGGTCCTAAATCTCTCCAAGAACCAAAAGAATTGATATAAATGAAACAAAACTCCCAAGAAGTCAACCAAGAATATATCCGCGATGAATTTTGAGAATTCATAGAAACTTTGAATATTTTCAATAGCCAACAGTTTACAAGCATTTCTAAAGAGTCATTGCAATCCAAATTAAAATTTTTCAATAGCCAACTATAACGGTTTGCTGGTGGCTTTGCCCTTGAAAAATGAAGATGATCATGATATATTGTTCTCTAAAATGTCCAAAATTTGAAGAAAACTAAGTTGACAAAACACCAATAGTATCAGGCCTTCAATATGGTTATTGAGTATCGTAATATCTTCCAAATATGACATATTACCTAAGCATCTTGGAATTCTACCTGACAGACTATTATTACTAAGGTACAATCCCACTAGAAGAGAGGAGTTAGACAAGTATTTTGGGATCTCTCCAACAAAGCGATTGTTGTCCAATTGTAATTGCATTAAGTTTGCCAAGTTAAAACTTTTAGGGAACATATGATCTTGCAAATTATTGTCTGACAACACAAGATATTGTAATGAAAGGTAAGCCATGGCCAAGTGCTATAGTATCCTGCTAGTCAGTAGATTGTTACATAAGTCCAAAATTAACAATGACTTCATATTTCCAAGTGAAGAGGTAATGCTACCATTAAATACATTTCTAGAGATGCTTAAATTTCATAATTACTTAGTAAAATTACTTGACATCCATATAGGTCCTAAAAGAGAGTTATATTTCTTGAGGTTGAGTGATTTAAAAATGGCTCAAGTGAAAACGGAACTTGGAAGGGATTGCTTGAAAGATAAAACTCTTGGATGGATGTTAGATAGACAAGGGAAGGTGAGGAAATATTCCAAATAAAATAATTGTAAAAAGACATCTAATACTTGAAGGGATTAAGAAACCTGCTAGATTATTGTCTTTAAAATATAATTCTCGCAGATGTACCAACCCACACAATCCACCTGAAATATAATATTAATCCATTTTTTAGTATACTTTTCAAATCATGATTAATTTATTAATACTATATTCACTTTTCATTCTAATATCCTAATGCAAAAAAAAAAAAAGTTATATTTCTGAATTACTTTTCTCTTCTTTATTTAAAATATTATATCATATTATAACCAATATATATATTTTTTTCATAAATTAATAAATATTGTCTTTAGTTTCATTATAATTATTAATCCTATTATCGATTAAATAATATCTGTGCCAGTTTACAATCAGACAATCATAAAATTTAAGAGAAATGATTAGCTAACATTTTCAAATTTTAAAAAATTTTATAAGAAAAAAATATTATTTAGTGAACTATGCTTTGAAAAAGTTTCGTATGAAGAGAAGAACCAACCAGTTTCAAGGTCCAAGTTTGTTAAATTATGCAACTCTATTCACATGAGCAACTCACAACTGTAGCAGTAAGGCAACAACAATTAATTACCAATTTATTATTTTTTAATTAGTTTATCACTTCTATAACTTTATTTTTCATTTAAATTATCTTTTATTATTGTAAATTTTATTTCTAGAAAATAGTAACAAAGTAAAATTTTCAAGACTTGCAAGTCTTTGAAGTTGGTGAAATTATGCAACTATATTCAAAAGAAGCAACTCTATCCAAAACAAGATATAAAAGTTGTTTATAGATATGAATTAATTATGAATCTAATTTTCATAAATTACCTGTTATGAATTTCTAAAAAATCGTAATACATTTCTTTTTTAAAACATTTAGCTCCAATTCAATTTAAAATGAAAACACTCCGCAATGAGGAAATCTACTAACATCATACCACAAGTTTGGCCAGAAATTATTTTTTTGACAATATACTAAGTAAATATGATTATTCATCTACTAGTTAAGATTCAGGGGTTTAGAGTGAAACTAAAGGTGAGCTATGTATTGCTGATAAAAATGAAATCCTTACTAACCTTCCGTTCAACGTAAGAATAGAGACAGCCAACAACTGCGACATTGACAAATGCATCTCAGTTCTAACAGCACAAAACAGTACTATAGATAAAGCATCCAAATTCTAATTTTGAAAAACAAAAGTTTGCTTAATAACCCTTGGTAAGGTGAAATAGTTGAAGAGGATTGAGGATTCATATAGCCAACCAATGAAAATCTTCATTGATTAACTTCATTAGACATTTTTTTAGCCAAAATAAAATTGATTATTTTAAGTACAGCCTAATTTAATCAGTTTCTATATTCGAATTAATGATTGGTAAACCAATATGGAAATTGTAATTAATCCACAAGAAATACAATCCTATCCAATTTAAATCATCCCTTCCATAACAAACCCTCCATTTTGAATAAACAAATAATCACAATCATTAATCACACCACAAATTGAAGAACTCCAACGATTTTGTTCCTGATCACCATATATAACCCTCCTAATCTAAAGAAAATTTATTAACTTCGCATCACAAGACTCGTTACATATATCTACCAAACGTGATCATACAACAAGCACTTGAAAATAATTCAAATCAAACTCAATTTTAGGTCTAACTAAAGCGAAATTTTAAACCAGCAAAAAACGAAACTCAACAAGAACAAACAAAACAGTACCTCCTGTTGCTGGATCCTTGCGAAGTCATCAGATGACATCCGACTCATCTGCTCCTGAGCCAATCTGATCATCTCCGGATCCATCATTCCGTTAAACATTCTTGATTCAATTTAGAAGCAAAACCTATCCTTGTAAAAGTGATTTTTCGTTTGATGAAGAGAATTTCTAGAGCTTTCGGTTTGGGCAATTCTAAGGAAATAAGGGCGTGTTTGGATTTAGCTACTAATAAATAATGAATTTCAAGAGTTCGCCCACCAGAACTAAACGGTAATGGCCGCGTTGGAGGAAGCCGAAGAATAATAGAATTTCGGTGGCTTTTACATGTAAATTTACTATTGTACCCCTCCTTGGATCTATTAACTATTATGTTTGTGTGCTTCGTAAATTGTGCAGTGAGACGTGGTCGTGGAGGTCAATGAATGTGAGGGCATGTGTTCTGATTGTGTAACTTAAAGTCGAGGGTATATTTGTAGTTACACTACCTTGTTCGGCATAAACGCTCGCTTTCACGTCACTGTTACAATTATTTTGTTGTGTTTTAGTCTGGAGTTTTAAATTAATTAGCCATGCATTACATGTAATCAAAAAATATAAATATTTATTTATATGTTTAATTATTTATTTTATAAGTTTTATCAAATTTAATGAATATATATAGTATAATTTATTGAACTAATTAGTTATAATAATTTTAAAAATAATTATATTATATAATAAAAATATTTTTATCAAATTTTAGGAATCTAATAGTTATTTTTTCCAATGTAATATAAAATAAGGAATATAAAAGCTAAAACAGTGCAGTTAACACATAAAATTGAATATCTAATATAAATATTTAAAATACAAATATTGAAACATGAAATATAAAATTTGAAATTGTAGTAACATATAACAAAACGTATAATGAATTACTATCTATGCTAATGATGTTAGTCCTAAAATCCATGAACTTAGGTTTATTGAAAATTATTTTTATAATGAATTCTCCTATATGGGTTGATTGGTGTATGTGTGCGTGTGTAGATATATATATATATATATATATAACAATCAAAAAATATAAAAAATTTATCAGCGTCTAATTTGGGAAAATTTGTCAAATTTATCCTAAAATCAATATTATAGTGATTGGTAAATACTTTTATAGTAACTTTCTTTTTACTTTTGTCATTATACATATAATTATAAATTTATTTAAAAGTTTACGTTCAATTTAAAGTAATCTCTCCCTATTAAAAAGAAAAATTACATTCTAGAACCAATATAAGATGATTGATCAATGCTTTTATATTAATTTTTTAATATTCAAATTGCATATATCATTTATTAACATGACACTAAAAATTTATCCAAAAATTTGGACCTAATGCTTACCATTATGCTACTATTAGTGCATGACTTACTATTAGGACGAATTTAGAATCGAAAAACTTTTTAATGTTTAGAATACAAGCCAAAAGCTTACAACTACGAGAATATTTAACTGAAAAATCAAAACTGAAGTGGACACACAGTTGACAGTCAGAATACTAGCTGTAAATTCTTTTTTCTCAAGATTGTTGCATGTTGGGAGAATATGCATATATCTCTTAAGTTCTTGACTTTTGGGTAGAGATCAATTCCAAAGATATATCCACTAGTTTGTAGAATCTATACAACCTAAATTTTTTATTCTCAAGATTGTTGCTTGTTAGAAGAATCTATATACCCCTCTGAGTTCAGACTTTTGGATAGAGATAAATACCAAACACATTTCCACCACTTTGTAAAATCTATCCAACCAGTTGAAGGATTCAATTGTTTGAGCATCAATGCTCTTTTCATGGCGTCATAGGCAGTTGGATTTTGAGAATATTCCATTGACATGCAGTTGGATTTTTGTGAATCCTTTGGATTCATTTATAGTCCTATGATTTTCGTCATTGAAGAATCTTGAAAGATTATGAGCGTTTAATATTGTTTGGCCAACACTGCTTGATTTAAACTAGAAAGATCCCTAGATATGAAATAGCAAAAAATCATTTGCCTATCCTTCAAATAGCAAAAAAAATTGTAAAAAAGAATGTTATTCACAATCTTAAAGGAAAAAAAAAAAAAATAAAGAAACTAAAAAATATGCACCTCAATAGTAGCCAATGGCTAATGGCCATGTTTTATAACCAACTTGTAACTTCTAGCAAGTACTGTGTAATTGCAATCAACAACCAATATAAATTCAACGAGATATATAGTTTTAAGCTGACCTTCAAAGAGTTCACTGCATTAGCAAGATTGTTGAAAATAGGTGTCATGCTTATTGACATTCATCATCTAATAGCTTTATGGAATCTTTGACAAGAAATGAAGTAAGCAAATTCAGATTTTCACAATATTTTTCATTTTTCACAAGTAATTCTATAAGTATGGAAAATGTGGATTCATCTAGCATCACTTTTTCTCTACCATTTTGTGAAGAATTTCAACCACTTTTTCCATATCATTATTTTTCAAGAAACCACGCATAAGTGCATTGACTGTAACTACATCTGAAAACACATCTTTTTTGTTCATATCTAGCAACACATCACTTTCCTTTTCCAACTGTCCTTTTTTACAAAGCCCATTGATTATGATGCTATATGTTACCACATTTGGCACTAAATGATAACGAGGTAGATTGTGAAAGAACTCATAGGCAGCTTTGAACCTATTTGCTTTACAAAAGGCATCAACACGACAATTAATGGTTTCAATATTCGACTTAACGTTGCAATTATCTAAATTACAAATGATTCCAATGCCTTTGAATGATAGCCATTCTTACAAAGACCTTCAATTAAAATAGAATACATCCGTGAGTTGGGTACAACTTTATTTACTTTCATCTTGTCAAACACCTTTTACGCATCTCTTATCTTACTTGCCTGCACAAGGCCAACTAATAAGGTGGTATATGTAACAATGTTAGTCTAATTTCTTTTGATACCATTTCCCAATATAGACTTATAGCTTCCTCTACTTCTCCAATTTTATAATAACCATTGATCAAAATATTGTAACTATAATCATTAGGTTGACAGGCCTTACTCGTCATTGAAAGAAAGAGCTTTCTAGCATCATAAAATCTGCCTAATAAACAAAAAACATCCAACAACATAGTGTAAGTAATTGTTTCAAGAGTTACACTTCTTTGCATCATCATTTCTAACAACACATTTGCTTCATCTATCCTTTCTTTCTTGCATAGTTCATCAATCATCACATTAAAGTCAACACCACATCAAGTTGTACCCTTGATCTAACATCTCAATAAATAAACATTTCGCTTCATCCCAATCACCAATACAACACAAACCATGAATTAGAGAGTTATAAACAACCACATTATGGTTAACATTGCTACTCTTCATTTCTAAAAATAACCATCAACTAGAGAGCAATAAATAACTACATTTGGATTAATTCCAGAACCCTTAATTTCTAAAAATAATTCTTTTGCCTTATCCATAAACCCATCTTTACAAAGCCTGTTGATGATAGTACCATAAATAACAATATTAGGCTTACATATAGTACCAAATACAACATTTCCATTAGTCATTTCTTCAAAAACCTTTAGAGCAAGACTTGTATTAACTGCTAAACATAACCCATTGATCAAAGTCCTATTGGAAATAAGATTAGACTTACAACCAAATACAATCATGTTCGTGAACAGTTTAGTCGCTTCTAAAACCTTCCGCTCCATACACAAACCTTTAATCAAAATAATAAATGTGGTCATGTTAGGGCTAAAACCATTCTCAAAATTCTCCTTAAAACCACATAGCCGTCAGAAACCCTATTGATATTACAACAGTAATTAAGTATAATGTTTAAAGAATATAAATCTAGTACCAAGCCTCCAGTTAAATTGAGTCTCTTGTAAAGCAAAACAACAATATTATAATGCTTTTGTTTAACAAGTGCAAAAAACAAAATATTGAATGATAAAATTTAAGGAATGGGTTGGGTATGAAGTATGAAATCAAAAAATAAAAGAACTTTATTCAAAGTGAAGTTATATGATTTACAGTTATGTTTGAGGAATGTTTGAAGAAGAGTTTGATTAAGCGACTGTTTGGACAAAGACGAGGGTTCAGTTCCAGAATTTGGAGTTGTAAAAGGCAGAGTGATTAAATGAAAATAGAAGTTTGCAGTTTTTAAAACTGCTATTGTCGAAAACAAGAAGAAGGAAACTGAATTCTAGGAACCATGGTAGATGCTGCTTCTCCTGCTAACCTAACTGGAAAGGAAACTTTTGAAATCTGTTTTTTCTGTGTTTTTTAAAACAGAGATATTTCTGACTTAATTTTATTTAGTTCTTTCAGTGGCATTATTTATTTTTTTAACTTTTAGAAAAATAAAACTGATTAAGGATGATAATGTCCACATCCATCCCTCTATTATTTACTTTTAATAAATAATGATGTAATTTGTTTATTTGGGACAACAAATCATTTTAAATAAAATTACTGAACTACTTTCTCTCAATTTGATAACCCATAAAGTAATTGTTTGGGAAGATAAGTTCAAGCCTATGAAATTAATGGGTTTCGTGTTAACTCTCCTAATACTTGATTGGTCTTGACGCGTTCTATTTGAATTATATTAAAAGGGATCATGGTTAGATATCACACGAGCAAATATGCTCAGGTCAGAAGGATTGGCATAATGTCATTAGTTCAGAGAATCCGTTGCTTGTTAGAATTCTTATGGGAAAAGGGATTTGAAATGGGTAATCCTAATTTGAAGCAAATTGGATTCTGCTGGATACTATTCGGGTTTGGTTAGGATTCCTAATATTATTAAGATGAGGAAATCAGTACCTATATATACATATCACGGGTTCGGTTGGGATTTGTAGTGTTATTAAGATGAGATGGGATTTCTAATGTTTTTAAGATGAGAAAATTCGCACCTATATATATACATATCACATTCTTGTCATGGGAATTAATTTATAATTTTCTGAAATAAGTAATAAAGCGTTTTTTTTTTCTTTTGAGTGAAGAAGAGAAAAATTCAATTTTTACTGTATGATATCGAAGTTGCAAATTTCGGTATCTATAAAAATATTTGTAAATCTACTTGCCAAAGATGAAAAGTGTGGTCAATACTTGAACTTGCTTCCTTCATTCTATGTCAAAAATTCTCCATTAATCTCATTGACATATTTTGACATGATGAATTGAACCTGTCTTTAAGGCCACGGTTAGCTTTTTATAGGATTGATTGAATAATCTGGATCTTAATTTGTTTATTTCACATGTCACTTTCTTGTAGCTAAAGGATTAAGTGATGGTTTAGCCATGTTACCGGGCATGTAGATGCACTACTGTTTATTCTCTAGCTCGTAAACGAGTAAAGTAAAACTATTATTTTCTAGGTAGCAGGAACAAATGATTCCTATAATACATAAATGTTCCTAGAATAACAATTTCTTTGGTGCCTTTATAAATTCATTGAGGATTCATAGCAGTCTTTTTGCCGAGCTTTAAGCTACCTTTCATGCCAACAACTCTGGTTTTGCTCATAATGGTATCAACCTAGGATAGAGAGAGGATGAATCATTCTCTGTCCTAATGAGTTTTTAGATATTCTGTCTATTGAATTGAAGCAACAATTTTTTACTCAGAATGCTTTTGTCTCCCCTTCTTGGCCTTTGCACTCTCTTTGACTCAATTGTCACTTAAATGAAGTTTATATGGGTTCATTTCTTTCACACCTTCTAGGAAGAAAATAAGGTAGCATACAACTTGGCCAAAAATTATATTTTGTTTGCAAATACACTTTTCAGCTTTTGCATGCTTGAAAGCCATCACCAACAGATATAACAGAATATACTTACCAGTTTCAAATTTTATAACCAAAAGAAGAAACGTGGAACAAATCAATGGTATAGTAGCTAGGTAACCAGTCATGCTCCATTTTGGTAAATAAATTAATACTCAGATGATAATTCAGTAGTCTATCCCATTAAGATCAGGGTTGAATTATATGTCAAAGTTTCTATATTAATCGCATTAACATTGACATATGATGAATGAAACTTATGTTTAAGGCTAGTGTGGTTTGCTTATAATGGAATTGATTGAATTACAAGGAGATTAATTTGTTTATTTCACGCATGATTTTCTTGTAGCCAAAAGTCTAAGTGGTTCATCTTCATTAATCATATTACACGGCATGTAGATGCAGTACTGTTTTCTTCTCTAGCTCATACATTAGTAGAGCAAGACTATTATTTTCAATGTTATATATATTAACAAAACATATTTTTTTGTAAAAGAATAAAGAGGCGCAAAAACCAAAAGAAAGAGAGGCAGAGGGGAGATTAGTGGCACGTACAACAAAATGTTTAGAAATTCTTAAATCGCAGACTATATGAATATGTCTTTGCGATCAAGTGTATGTATTTGAGTACAAAATATTGTTAGTAGTTCTATTAATTTAGTTTTATCCACTAATCATCCAAATGTACACTTCTAGTTTCACATAGATTATATTTTAATTTACATAGTTTTGATTCCATGTTCTAACTGAAGAAATGTTATCTTTTAGACTTATATTTCATTATATTTTGAATATCTCCTTAAATTTTCCCTTTTTGCATTCCTTTATCCTATCAAGCATTTTTAGAGGAGATTTACTTATTATGAAATACTTTATATTATTAATTATATGTAACTTAGTGATATTGAACAATTAGAATAATACAATTTTATTGAGTAGCTACCTCTACAAAGTTTAAGAAAAATCCCAAGTGAAAAGACATTTGATACATGTAACTACATATATCAACGCAATAATCTTACAAGAACCAAATGGTCCACAATAAAATAGTAGCAAGAGGTCATCCACATCTCAACAACATAAAACCATCTTTGTCGCCAATATGGATTCACATATAAAACTGCAGCAATCCCCAAGAGTACAACTATATAGGACACTGTAAAAGTGATGTAGAAGCTGTCTACATCAATCAAATTATTACCTTCTTCACTAATAGTTGAAGCATTTGGCATTGATGATGGAGATCCGATTTGACTACAAGTCTGAAACAATGGCAATCCACAAAGAAAACGATTTCCCTCATAACTACTCTCATTAAAGGTTGCAAATTGTGCAATCCAGTCTGGGGTCTTGCCTGATAAGTTATTATATGCCACACTAAAAACGGCCAACGTATTTAATTGAACAAGTTGGGGAGGGATTTTCCCATACAAGTTGTTGTAGGAAAGGTCCAAGCTTTCAATTTGGCTAAGATTTCCAAATGTCATTGGAATTGTTCCTGACAAATTGTTATGGGAAAGATTCAGTGCACGAATTCTTTTAAGATACCCAATTTGAAAAGGAATCTGACCTGTCAATTTATTACAAGAAAGATCAACTCCAAACATGCTATCAAGAGGTTTTCCTTGATAAGAGTAAGATATTTTCTTTGTAGTGAACATTATATTTTCCTTCTTTCCCATTGAAGGCCCAATGTAGATCTTTAAAGGATTAAGATTAATTAAGGGAGAAGGACTTGAAGGAGTTACAACATCATAATGATCTTCATGGAGTGTGGTGTTCTCTAAACAAGAAGGAATTTCACCAAAAAGATTATTATGAGATAAATCTATCAGCCGTAGTTGATTTAATTGACATAACTTAACTGGCACTTCACCTTCAAAATTATTATTAGCCAAGATCAGGTAGCTTAATTGAGAAAGCCTATCGATCCAACTAGGAATGGTACCATTTAAATGGTTATAGCTAAGATCTAATGTCACTAGAGAAGAGCTATTATAGAATGCACCATCATGTAATTGCCCTTGCAACATATTTTTGGACAAGTGAACTTGTTTGATCAGTATTGGACTAAAGCAAGATGGGAAATTCCCCGATATATTATTCTCTGAAATGTCCAAAATTTCAAGAAAACTAAGTTGACAAAACTCCACTGGTATCGGGCCTTCAAGATGGTTATTGGACATTATAATATCTTCTAAATGTAATATATTACCTAACCATCTTGGAATTCTCCCTGATAGACTATTATTACTAAGGTATAATCCCACTAGGAAAGAGGAGTTAGACAAGCATTCTGGGATCTCTCCAACAAAGCGATTGTTGTCCAATTGTAATCGCATTAACTTTAACAAGTTAAAACTTTTAGGGAAGATCTGACCTTGCAAATTATTATTCGACAACACAAGAAATTTTAGTGAGAAGCAACCCATGGCGAACTGCTTTGGTATCCCACCAGTCAATTGATTGTTAGATAAGTCCAAACTTTGCAATAACTTCATATTCCCAAGTGAAGAGGGAATGCTACCATTAAATGCATTTCTAGAGATGTTTAAATCCGATAGTGGCCTAGTAAAATTACTTGGCATCTGTATAGGTCCTGAAAGAGAGTTATTAACTAGAGAAAGCACTTCTATGTTTATGTTGTTTTGTAACAGCCAATTTGGAAATTCTCCCTTCAAGTTGTTATGAGAGAGATCAACTTCTTGCAGATCATGTTGATGGTAAAGAAATTTCGGGAATGTGCTATCATTTAGGTGACTGGACAATCTTAATGAATTTAATTGGAATTTTGGGGTCAAAATATCTGAATATGCTTCAGCATATATTTGATTATCGTCACCATAAAATTTCTTGAGGTTTGAGTGATTGAAAAATGGCTCAAGTGAAAATGGAATTTGGAAGTGATTACTTGAAAGAGTAAGCTCTTGGATGGATTTTAGATGGATGAGAGAAGATGAGGAAATATTTCCAGTAAATTGGTTGTTAGAGACATCTAATACTTGAATGGATAACATATTTTTCCAACATGAAGGCAAGAAACCTGCTAGATTGTTGTCATTAAGATGTAATTCTTGCAGATGTACCAACCCGCATAGTCCATCTGAAATACAATATTAATCCATTCTTTAGTATAGTTTTCAAATCATGATTAATTCATTAGTCCTATATTCACTTTTCATTCTAACACGCTAATGCAAAAAAAAAAATTATATTTTTTTTAATTATTTTCTCTTCTTTATATCAGATATTACTCATATTATAATTAATGAATAATATTTTTTTTCATAAATTAATATATATTTTCTTTAGTTTCATTATAATTATTAATCCTATTAAGTTCAATTGGATAATATCTACATTAGTGCATAATCAGATAATCATAAATTTAAGAGAAGTGATTAGCCAACATTTTCAAATTTTACAAAATTTTATAAGAAAAACATTACCTAGTGTATTATGCTTTGAAGAAGTTTCATATGAAGAGAAAAACCATCCAATTTCAAGATCCAAGTTTGTCAAATTATGCAACTCTATCCATATGAGCAACTACCAGCTTTAGCAATAAAGCTCTAGCAATTAATTACGAGTTTATTATTTTTAATTAATTTATCACATCTTTAACTTTATTTTTCATTTAAATTATCTTTTTTATAGTAAATTTTATTTCTAGAAACTAGTAACAAAGTAAAATTTTTTAGTCTTGCAAGCCTTCCAATTTGGTGAAATTATGCAACTCTATTCAAAAGAAACAAGCTCTGTCTAGAATAATCTATGAAAGTTATTTATAGATATGAATTAATTATGAATCTATTTTTCATAACTTACCTGATGGCATTATTGTTCCTGTGAAATTATTATTGCTAAGGCGAAGCTTCTTAAGAGATGTGCATGATCCCAAATACTGTAACAGGCTACTTCCATTCGTATTATTTCCAATGCCACCCATGGTAAAACTCTTCAACTTCTTCAAACCTTTGCAATCTGTTATGTTTAATGAAATACAAAATTCATTTTTTAAAAGTTAGATCAAAATTCAAAAGTCATTTAATTTAATTACTTGCAAAAATTTTATAAATACATTTGGTTATTTGAAAATATTGTTTTGCTTAATACCTTTAGGAACCACAAATTTGTCAATCTCAGTATACCTTATCTCCAACTCCTCTAAATTGTTCAAAGAATTAAATTCTGCAAAAATATTTAAATAAACCTAATGAGAAGTTCACAATAAAAAATGAGAAATTAATTTTGTTCAAAGCAATAAATTTGCTCAATTGAAGCCAGCTAATAAATATGATTATTAGCCATAAAATTCTAGCTTACCTCCAATATCGAAAGTTCCTTTAACTCCAATTTCTATCAGGCTTAATGCTCGCAATGACGAAAGACCAGTGAGAGAAGATAAGATATTTTGATTAAGGATGTTCCAACTTAAATCAAGCCACTCCAACTTATTCAAACCTGCAAAAAATTAATTAAAAGTACTTCAAATTAGTTATTGAAATAATAAATGTGATAGTTATTTGATTTAACAACCTTACCATTTATATAATTTAGTTCTTTGAAATGATTATATGATAGATCTAATTTTTTGAGAGATGACAAGGATATCTTTCTAAGGTACATATAAACTTTTCTTGTTATTGTATCACAAATTTATTTTTTAAATTAATTTATCATATATATATATATATAACTTTATTCTTTATTTAATTATTCTTTACTAATAATATTGTATATTTTCTAAAAAATCTTAACGTAGTAAAGCTTCAAAACCTGTATAATAGCTTTTGAAAACTAAAAGATATATACTATTTTTATTTTAAATTTAACTGAAAACACCTAAAAAAAATAATTTAAAATTTTATTTCCGAATTAAAAAAATTTACCTTGATGATTTAAAATGTTAAACATTAACAAAGTTTTAAAGGAATTAAAAGCTACCATCATGTCAAGTATTCTAAGTTGATGAAATTATGCAACTCTATTTAAAATGAGATATTAAAGTTACTGATAAATATAAATTAATTATGAATTTGTTTTTCTTAATAATTGGTTTCTCACTTCTATAACTTACCTCCCGTAAACTGTGATAAGCCTCTTCCATCGGTAAAATTTCCAACGTTACACATATAAAGCCTCTTCAATTTCCGCAAACCTTTTGAATCTATTAGATTTTGTAAATAGATAATTCATTTCTTAAAGTTAGCTAAAAATTCAAAGCAGAATTCAAAAGCCAAAATTCATTCAAACTTGGGCTAAACCTAGTCAGGCTTTAAGCTTCAGCCTTGCAGAATGCATTTCTATGTTCTCTCTTTTAGGGATATCAAAGACTAGCTGAATGCATTTCTAATCAGGCTTCAAGGCCCAAGTATTTATTACCATTATTAAGAATTTAAAGAATGATAAAATGTGATAGAAAAAAATAAATTAAATCATAAATATTAACAAATATTAGTACCTTTAGAAGCCACAAATTTGTCAATCTCATTGTCGCTTATGTCCAACTTCTCTAAATTTTTCAAAGAATCTAATTCTGCAAAAAATTTAAATAAAGTTAATGGATGAGAATTTTACCTTAAAACATTAGAAGTTAATTTTGTCTAAAGCAATAAAATTGCTCAGTTGAAGCCAAAATCTAATTCCTTTAACTAGCTAATGAAATTTGTTTAGTGGAACATCAAAAGTTTCATTGATTCCAATTTCATATTCAAAAATGAAATCTCACAAGAGAAGAGATTCAAGCAACCAAATGAAATAAATTAATATTGCTCCATTGAAGCCAACTCGAGTTAAGTTAGGATAGCTTACCTCCAACATTGAATGTTCCTTTGAATCCAATATCCATTAAGCTTAAACTTCTTAATGATGAAAGAGTTGTTAGATTAGAAGATAAGATGCTACGGTTGAGGATGTTACCACTTAAATCAAGAACTTCCAACTTATTCAAACCTGCAAATAAATAATTAAAAATACTTCTCCAAATAAATTATGAAAATAATAGTATCTATGAGACATAAAAGATAAATTATTAAGAGATCTTTTAAGATTAACAAATTCATGAGAAACATTAGTTATCCATGCAAAATTGGAAATTTAAGAAAATTACTTCATTTAAATTGCATGCATCACCCTGTGATTAGAGGAAAAAATAAAAAATTAAAAGAAAAAAGAAGAGAAAGAGAAATTGTTTATGCTTTTATGGAAAAATTGTAAATTAACTATTGATTACAATTTTATAAGAACTAATTTAGAATTTTGAAAAAATAAGAAATTATTTTTTATATTCTAATCATATTTTTTTTAATTATATAATTTTAAATACTACATGAATTTAGAATAAACCTCTCCCAAATTCTTTTTTGAAAAAGATTATCTATATATATGTTGAAATGAAAATCAAAATTTCCATTAAATCTAATTTCATATTCACACATAAAAAATTGTTAATTTAAAATTGAGTTAAATAAATCTCTTAAAAAAAAAGAGAGATTCACAAATTAAATAAATTAATTAAGTTAATTATTATCTTAATTAAAAATTTTCAAGCCGGTTAATCTAAATTGTTCAACTGCAAAACATTTACTAATTGTTTTAAAATCTTTGCAAATTTTATAAAGATGTTGCAATGGAAGAAATTTCCAATCGCTTGAAGGGTCATGCTAAAGAGAAACTGAAAAAAATTGCTTTATTTAGATTACCTTCGAGTGATTGGAAGAAATTCTTATTTTAGAAACAACAAAAGAAATTTTTATCTTTTCTGGACTTTGACCCAAGATCCACGAGCTATAAACCCATGGATGATTAGTCTAATGAAAAAATGAGTTATTTATTAGTTAGTAAGACTAAAGTAAAAGCGGGGCTACAAAAAAACAACCTTAACTTCTCATTATATTCACAACCCAAATTGGGCCTTAGTACCCATAAAGCCTTGATTACTGATCCATTAGGTTCAAATCCATAATTAGAAAAACACAAACACTGGATCAGAATTATAACATGTAGAGCATGTATAAAAAATTCTGACCCGGCTGAAATAATAGTGTTTTATATAATAATTTAAGTCTTACCAGAATTATGATTAAGAAAGAAATTCTAATCCTAACAGAAGAAAAGAAAAAATGGAAACAAAAGATATAATAGGAGAAAAAGTAAGAGAGAGAAGGGATTTTTTTAGCAAAATAAAAAAAAAAATTATTAGTTGTAAGCTAAGAATGAATTTTTGATGTCAATAGGATTAATAATTATTAAATTAAATAATTTATTTTAAAAATAAAAAGAAGCTATTTAAAAGACTTTAATCTTATAGAAAAAAAAAATAAATTATATTAATTAGATTAATTAATTTTGTTCAAGTTGAATAAATTCCACAATTTTAAGAATAGATCATTTTTTCACCTTACCTTTAAGGTCAATAATTGCTTTCAACATATTATCATAAAAATATATTTATGATCAAATTTAATTCATTAAGTCTAATCAAATTATTGGTTATTGTTCTAACTGGATAAAGCATCCTACAAAGGTATTTGATAGAGCTTACTCCAAAAAAATTTTGTATTTAAAAAAAAATTAAATAAATCTTTCAAAAAAAAAAAGTTAAGCAATTGTATTCACAAATGACATAAATTAATTAAGTTTATTATTATCTTAATCAAAAAATTTCAAGAGATAATAACTTACACAAACCTGCAAATAATTAACTAAGTAAATTATTATTTGGATTAAAAATTTTTAAAGCGGTTAATTGAACTTTTTTAGTTGCCAAATATTGACTAATTTTTTTAATTTTTTAAAAGAAATTAAAAAAATTAATTATTTTTTTTAAAGTTCTTCTAGTGAAGTTAATGTTGAAGAATTTTATAATCACAGGAAGAACCATGGTGGAACGAAAATTGGAAAATTTTGCTTTATTTAAATTGCATTAGAGTGATTAGAAGAGAAATTGGAGAAAAAAAATAAAGAGAAAGAAATGTACTTGATTACAAGTAATTTTTAAATTAAAAATAATTTGTATAAATTTTTATAACTAATTTAAAATTTTTAAACATATAAGAAATTTTTTTATCTTCTTATACGCAAATCATATTTTTCTAATTATTAATTTTTAAATATTTCATGAATTTAAGCTAAAACCCTCCAATTTCTTGTGGGAGAAAAAGAAAAATATGATCAATCTAAATACTTAAAGCAATTGTTGTAGTTTCTTAAAATTATTGTACATTGTACATGAAAGACGAAACATTATTGAATTAAAGAATCTATTTTTAAAAAGAATAAAAAAGAAAAAATAATTTACTTGACAGCCTTTAAGCGTATAGGAAAAAAAATAAAATTATATTAATTAGATTATTTAATTTTTTTCTAAGTTGAATGAAGTCCACACAAAATGGAAGCATCAATCATTTTTATAACTTATTTTACTTAACATCAATAATTTTTTTTTATATATTATTATGCAAAATTTCTTTGATCTATTCAATTTATTGGATTATGTTTCAACTCAATAAAAGACTAGGAAAGGCGGGAGAAGACATTACCTTTAAACTCAATACTTCCTTTCAATTTGTTATCATACAAATACAATTCTTTCAATGATGAAAGACCCTTGAGAGATGACCAGATGCTATTATTGAACAAATTATATTCCAAATAGAGAACTTTCAATTTGCTCAATTTTGATAGTCTTTCTAGACCTGGAATACAACAAACAATTAATATCAAGAGAATATAATTTTTATTCATGTTTCAATCTAGATACTTAAGATTTCTCAAACATAATAATTGCAAAATCTTCAAAGTAATTCCCTAAATTTGAATATTACTATGAATGATTTTCTAATTGATTTTATCAAAATAATTTGAAATTGACTTTTTTTGAAATATTATTTGAAACTTGGTTGAATACAAAATGAAAAATTAAAGATATTCACCTTCAAATCTCATTTGCAATTAAAATATTAAAATTAATTACACAGAAGAAAGTAAAGTACCTTCATTTTTAATACAGCCAGCTATAGAGTTAACACTTAACTCAAGTATCTCTAACTCTTCAAAAGGAGTGAATAGAGATGCATTCAAATACCCCACAGATGTATTCAAATACCACAACTCAAACAACGAATTCCTAGTAGCAGAAAGATGTAGTGTTGTCACTCTTCGACTGGTGTTGTTACACTCAACCCTTTCCCACTGACAACAATCTGAATTCTCATCTCCCTCCACCCAGTTTGTAAGCTTTCCACGATTATTGAAGAAAGGTTTAAGTTGCAAGAGAGCTAATTTCTCATGTTCCCAACATCCCTCACTGGATTGACAGTTGTCAAATAAAACAAACATCAAGAAGAACAACTTCACCCACTCCACCCATTTTGAACCCATCTTAACTCTATTAATGCAAATCTTTTTGAAATTGATGATAGAAGTGAATCGAATCTTCCCTATTTATATAAAAGGAAGCCAATTTTTTTTTTCCCTCATTGACTTGGATGTCATTTTCAACAATTATTCTCAATTTCTTTTTTTTTTGTGACAAAAGAAAAAAGAATCTATGGTAGCTTTTTCCAAAATTGATTATTTCAAAGTCTAATTTACAAAAAAATAATTAAATTTATAATTGTTTATTTTATAAAGCTAATAAATACAAAAATTTACGGTATTATATTACTGTTATGTTATATACAACTATAATTTCTTTTATTTATATTTTTTAACATGAAATATATTAATAAAGAATTATATAATTAAATAAAAAAATAGTAATTATCAAATGCATTTTAGGATCCAAGATCTATCAACTGAATTGAAATTGATTAGGCTAAGCTAGAAATAAAAAAATTTTTAATTTTTATATAAAACAAGTAAATATTTTCACTGCATATTTGCAATTTTTTTTCAACTTAAAAACGTAGTCTACTTCAAAGTTTGGTCTTAAATTGTCAGACTCCTTCGTATCTTTTCTTATTGGTCATATTAGAATAATTTTTTATGATTATAAGTCTTACTGTAATATCATCATACTTTTTGAAATTCATGAAATAAAATCAAATTTTTTTTCTTCTTAAAAGTTAATATAATTATAAATTTCCATTCATATTTTATAAGTTGATTTAAAATTAAGTTAATTTGCAAATTACAAATGTTCTTTGCAAATATTTATTTTTTTAATCTAAAATTTTTTATTAGACTAATAAATCTCAATATATGAATTTAAATCATATTTTTTTTTGTATTTATAATATATGAATATAATAAATACAATTATAGAATTTAAAAATGCAATGTATAAGATATATGGGCTGGGTCGGGTTGGGTCTATGACATAATTAGCCCACTACTCGGTCTTGAGACCCATTACAGTAATATACACAAATAAACCATTGAACTAAGAATAAAACGAAAATATATAAAATATAAGATATTTCTTATGTTACATTTACTTGTCTATTTTGATAAATATATGTACAAGTGGCCGGATTTGATTCAGCCAACTAAAAAATAATATTTAATCAAATATACCCTTCTTTAAGTCTTTCACTTGCATTGATGGTCTCCTTATTATCTTTGTTTGTCATATAACAAAAAATTTTCTATAATTGTGTAATTTTGTTTGCGTCTTACTATTATATTATTTAAAAATATGATTGTGTTCATTCTATCCACAAACAAATGGTGCCTTAATGATAAAATAAGACGAAGAATTGTCTCTATTTTAGATTTCTTGAAAGTGGATACATTTACTTCTTATGTAATTATATTTTTTAGTTGACTAGAAATTTAAAATCAATCCCAAGATTTCCAATTATAATCTTCTCCTATTTGTCAATTTATTTTGATATTTGTCAAGTAACATTTTTACAATCATAATCTTTTCATTTAATTATTATCACATCATCTAGAAAATTACTTTTGACATTAGACACAATGCCTCAGGGAAACAGATCTTTTTTCTCTCTCTCTAAATTTCAATAAATTAAAGTATACATATATCTAAATACATGAATTAAATGATATAAGTGTTTCCAATTTACAACATTAAATACAAATATCTAAATTAAGTGCTCAATTAAATTTTTTTGCTTACTTTATATAAATTTAACAACTAAATATTTAATTCTGAATTAAGAAATCAACTCAAATAAAATATTCAAATAAATAAAATGTAATGATTGGCCCTACTATAAGTTAGTGTCTTTAATTTTTTTTCAACATTGGTCATATTAATACAATTTTTTAGATAGTAGTTTTTATATGCCCTATTATCTTATTCTTAATAAAAGTATTTATGTTGTTATATACAAAAAGAAAAAAAGAAGTTGATCTTTTGGGTTACACTTAAAACATTATTATGCATATATTTAATTTTAAAATACCAGATTAAATATAAAATCTAAAACCATGCTAAAAACCCTTTAAATTGATTAAATTAATATGTGATTGGTGTATTAGTATCATTTAAGTAAAATATATAGTAATTTTTATACAATCTGATGTTGTGTTGATTAAAATATCATATGCTATGTATTTAAAAATTGAATTAAAATCTAATTATTTTTATGAAAGCAAATAAATTAAAGTTTTTTTTAGAAATTAATACACTTTTCATATTTATTTTATTAGAAAATTTTGAATCATTAAAGTCACCACTCTAACAAATTGATCAATATCTATATATAATCAACTTGCAATTTACCAATGCCATTCATATATTATCCATATAAGCTTCATTGAAATGACAAAAAATTCATTGACCTTGTGTTTAGCGTAAGAATTGACTTGTGTGGGTACTATAACAAATGGAAAATACTGTATATTAAGTTCATTTGTCTTCTCTGCAAATAAAAATTTTATGAATTCTTTTTTTATCAATGATAAATTCGATATGTTATACTTTTGTAGATCATTTAATAAACTCATTGTATGGTGAACAATTTTTAAGAATATTTTTAAAATTATTATTAAATCAAATTATAAATTTTAATAATTCATATGTAAATACAAAAATTTCAATATTAAATTAAGGAAAAAAATATCTCTAAAATATAAGAATGAAAAAACAAATTAGCTGGTCCTACCTCAAGTCTCAGTCTTAAAGCACTTAGTTTTTATTTTTCCACAAATGACTTATTATTATTCTTTAGAAAAGTATTAAGTATTTATTAAGCTGATCCACTTAATTTTTTTTCCCACAAATGGCTTCTTATTATTGTTTAGAAAAGTATTTGTTAAGCTGGTCCCTTTAATGCCTCAATGAAAAGGAAGTTTTTCCTCATTAATTTTTTGATTTATTAAGAGATTTTGAATTTATTAAATTAGTCAAGAAAGTGAAACTTATATGTGAAGCTCGATTATTTTGATAATAAAATAATTAGTCACTATTATATTGAAAAGGTAACTATTATTTGACATTGAAATTTTTATTTGAGAAACTTAAAATAATTTTGTACTCTAAAATATTTTGGTATAATACACTTATACTGGTCAAACACTAAAAAGAAAAATTATTTTTGCATGTAAAGTGATTTTTATACAAACTTATTGTTTTGATTAAAATATCACATATTATTAATCAAAAGTCTGAATTAGAGTCTAAACATTTTCATGTAAGCAAACATAACCATTTTTCATCAGAAGTTAACACGTTTTCGATATTTGTTCTATTAGAAGACTTTGAATAATTAAAGTCATCACTCCAAAAATTGGGCAATCCTTGTATACGGTCAAATCAATTTGTCGATTAATTTTGATGTAAGAATACCATTAATATATTATCAACATTCTTTTTCTAGAATGACAAATGGTTTATTGACCTTATTTTTTGAAGAAGAATTGATTTTTGAGAGTATTATAATAAAACAAAAGAAAGAAATGATAAATTTGATATATTACACTTTTATAGATTGCTAAATACGATCAATATACTTGTGAACAAATAAAATTAAAATATTTTAATATTATTATTATTAAATAAATTTAATAATTATTTATATTAATTTAGACATTTATAACTTAATAATTCATTGCCATGTAGTTACCAAATGTTTAAAATGTTCTTCCTACCTCAAGTCTTAGTCTTCAAGCTCTGTCTCCTTGACATTGTCTTCTATGTGATTTATTATTATTTTTTAGAAGATGACTTGTATGCGTGTTTACGACGTGTCAAGAAAAAAGAAGTTGGTGTTTTAATCATTTGAGTATGAAAACTACAAAGATATACGTTTAAGTTACTCTACCATTTTTCTTAAAATCTTGTTTGAAAAATAAATATTTCTTTAAAAATCTTTATGTTTATAATAGTGAAGCACTAAAAATAAGAATAAATTTTATTTTTTGCTATTAATAAACACTATTAAGTTTAAATATTATCAATATTGTGGCTACTCTAAAATATTTATAATATATAGTATGGCACTCAGCTTTCTTATTTTACATTTATTGTCTATTTCAATAAATTTATATTTCTATAAATGGCCCTATTTGATTCAATCAACCAATAAATATCATCTAATCAAATATTTTCTATCTCAAGTTTTCGTATGATATTGATGATCTTCTTATTATCTTTTCATTTGTCATATTAAAATAATTTTTTATGGTTGTACAATTTTCTTTATGTCTTATTATTATATTTTTCATAAATATACTTGCTTGTCATTCTGTCCACAAAACCATGATGTCTTAAGATAAAAAAGATAAAGACCTTTATGTTTTATTAGTTGACTTGGAATTTAAAATCAATCCGGAAATTTCCAATTGTAATCTTCTCATATATGTTAATTTCCTTCCATATTTTTTGATTCATATAATTTTTCACAATTTTAATCTTTTCAATGAAATATTATCATATCATCTAGAAAAAGTTCTCTTTTTTATTTTCCATCTAAATAGTAGTCTTTTTTATGACTTATTATCATATTCTTCATAAAAGTATTTATATTGTTATACAGGATACTACAAAGAAAAAGAAGCTGCTCTTTTGGTATATAAATTTTATGCTTAAATGGTATTATTTATATATTTATTTTTTAAAATGTTAGGTTAAATATGCAATTTTAAACTATGCTTAACCTTTAAACTATTGTAATTTATATTGATTAAATTAATAGGTGGTGGTCTATTAATAGTATTTAACTAAAATATATAGTGATTTTTATAGAACCTGATGTTGTTTTGATCAAAGTATCACATGTTATGTATTTAAAGTTTGAATTAGAGTCTAATCACTTTCATGAAAGTAGATAAAAGTATTTTTTTCCTTTTTAGATATTAATACAATTTTCGTATTTATTTTATTAGAAGATTTTGAATCATTAAAGTCTCACACTAAAAATTTGCCAATATCTAAATATAATAATCAATTTGTTTATTACTTGTAATGTATCAATACTATTCATATATTATCTGTAAAAGCTTCTCTTTGAAATGACAAATTTTTCACTATTAAATTGAGAAAAAAATATGCTTAAAATATAACATGACTAAAACAAATGGCTGGCCCTACGTCATGTCTAATATAACTGAAAAATAATATAATAGAATAATAATTTTTTTTTAAACCTACACATGGCCTGTTCAATTTTCTCTTTTTTTTTTTTGGCTAATTCAATAAATAAAGAATTTTTTTTAAAAAATCTACACGTAGCCCCACGTCAAGCCTTCCACTTACTTTATGATCTCATAATTTTTCACAATTATAAAATTTGTTTAAGGTCTCGGTACAATATTTTTACTCGTATATTCATTTTGTCTACAAAAGTAGAATGCGGCATTAATATAAATATATTCGGTATCGTATTCTATCCATTACCATCCCTACTTCACCTTTTTTTTATATTTTACTGATTTTTGTCCCACATCAACTGTACAACACCTTACAACCAAACAAAATCTACATCAATTTTTCCAATTAATGTTCATTTATTAACGGTATATATTCACTTTTCTTCCCCTTAAATGATAGAGAAAAAATTGATCTAATTTTCTTTCCATTAAATCTAAGATCTTTTTTCACAGAATCCTTAGTAGACAATAAATCACCTATATCTTCTGTACAAATTTATTATGATCATTCTATGTTTATAATAATTTCCATGTCATGATTTTCAAGAAGTGCATAAAGTTATAATTTTACTTATTTACTAATTTTTTTAATAAGGTCTATACATACCTTAAAATATTAAACACCTTTTTAATCATACACCTATGTAAAAAAATTTTAAAATTAAAATTTAAAATTTACATCATTATAAATGCCAATATATATATGTATATATAAAATTGTCATTTTTTTTTAAATCTTTAAAATTTCATTTTTCACTTTATTGAAAGTTTGGAAACAAAGAAAGAAAAAATTCATGACACTTAAATATCCAACTTTAGGACGGGTGTTCTTATTCTTAGCGAAAAGGTTTTTACATAAGTTTATACCTTTTTTTTTCTTAAGTGATGTTATTGCCACTCCTCCAAAATTTTTATAAAAGTATTTTTTTATTTATCTTATTAAAATATATAAATATGAAAAGAAATTCTTATAAAACTCAATTAATTCTAAAAATTACTGGCCACATTATCTCACTTCTTTGCGCAAACTCAATGTTCTCTTTTTTTTATTTTACTAAAAAAAATTAGTTAATTATTTTTGAGAATATAGGAAATTATAAGTTGTAATAGTAAATTTTCAGTAAATTGTGACTTGTTAACAAAATCATTGACTTTATTATTAATAAAAAAAATATGTCATCTTCATCTATTTTTAAAGGCTTTGCGTGCTCCATCTGCTGGATGAAGTTTCAATAAATTATATATTAGGACTTGTCAACAAATTATAAACTTTAACACTAATAAAAATGTGTCACATTCATTTTTTTTAAAGTCTTTGTGTTTCGTGAAGTTTAATTTTTGACTTTATCATAGACTTGGGAAAATTAATGCTTAAGATATACGTTATGCGTGTGAAACTCACGTGACAATTAATGATGGAATCAAATAGAAACGAAGAAAATGTTCATGACAGTTAATGTTCCAAACAATACAAGAATATAAGAAATTATTGTTTGATTCATTTTCAATTAATAAATTATTGTTTCAAAAAATACAAAATCATTTTTTTTTGGATTGAGTTATACAATAATTTTATACAACTCAATCCCGCTTATAGTAAATTTTAATATAATTATATACATATATATATTTAAATATTATTATTACGAGTAAAAAAAAAAATTAATTAGATATCTAATTAATAATCAAATTTGACTTAATGTTCAAATATTTATTTGGCTTTTACTTGAATTGATCTAAATGGATTAATGATTCAATAGATATCTAAAAAAAAAAAATTGATTAATTTTTATTTAAAATTTTTAAATTATTTTCATGGTAAAATTACATCTATATTAATCCAAGCAAATCCTACAGTTGACTCTGTACGGTTGCCAGCTACCTTATTGTGAAGTAGAGCCCTGAGAGTGCACCTGCCCGTGCAAAGTTCATTTCCTCTTCCTAGATCCTATATTCTCGAAAGTGGATCCGTCTTCTTGTTATTTTCTTTTCTAGTATCATTCATTCTGCCCTTAGCTTCATTCTCTAATTCTAACTTCATCTTCAGGCTTCATTCCCCTCGTAGCCCCTTTTTGACTTGGGTTTGCACATTATCTGTTGATTATTCCATTTTAAGTCTCAAATAAAATAACCAAATAATATGTTTTAATATTGAAAATTTACTGCATTGAAATTTTAGTTTTGCAATTGGAAGTCTATTAATCTACATGTACGATACAATAAGTTTGTTCCAAAATTTACAGTGAAGCGTAAATTACAAATAAAATCATACTCATAAGCTACGAAAAAGGTTAATTTTAAAGATTACAATCCTTTCATATATAAAAATTATGAACTCACAAAATCTTATTTGTACATAACAACCCAAAAAGTCAAAAATGATGGAAATCAGTACAGTGAATTAGGCTACAATTTATGTTAATGATCTTGGCCACCAAGTTACATAGATTAGGCTGCAAAATTTATGTTTATATTATATTTTTATTTCTATTTTTAAAACAAAATATGACCTTATAGTACTTGATTAGTGGGCTAATTTTTCATAAATCATTTATGTTAGAAGCATTGACTTATTTGTTTGTATCATATTCTTATTTTCATTTTTGAAACAAAACATAACCTTACATAATCAGTCTAATTTTCTACAACAAGTGGTCTATGTTATAAGAATTGACTTGTATATTTGGATTATATTGTTATTTCCACTTTTGAAATAAAACATAACCTTATAAAACTCGGTTTCTGAGATTATTTTCTACAAGTAATATACGTTAAAAGAATTCAGTCGTTTGTTTGGATCATATTCTTATTTTCATTTTTAAAATGAAAATTACTAGCCTAATTTTCCACAAGTCGTCTACGTTATACGAATTGACTTATATATTTGGATTATATTCTTATTTCTACTTTTAAAACAATATATGATCTTACAGCACTCAATTTCTAGGCTTATTTTCTACAAATCATTTGCGTTAAAAGAATTAACTTGTTTGTTTGGATCATATTCTTATTTTCATCCTTAAAATGAAAATTACTAGTTTAATTTTCCACATCAAGTTATCTACGTTACAAGAATTGATTTGTATATTTGGATTATAATTTTATTTCCACTTTTGAAATAAAACATAACCTTATAGCACTCGGTTACTAAGTTAATTTTCCACTAGTCATCTATATTAAAAGAATTGACTTGTTTGTTTGGATCATATTCTTATTTTCATCCCTAAAATGAAAATTACTAACCTAATTTTTCACAACAAGTTGTCTACGTTATAAGAATTGACTTGCATATTTGGATTATACTTTTATTTCCACATTTGCAACAAAACATAATTTTATAGCACTCGGTTCCCAAGCTAATTTTCACAAGTCATCTACGTTAGAAGAATTAATTCCTTTATTTGGATTATATTCTTATTTTTATTCTTGAAATGAAAATTGCTAGCGTAATTTTCCACAATGAGTCATCTACGTTATAAGAATTGATTTGTATATTTGAATTATATTATTATTTCCACTTTTGAAACAAAATATGACCATATAGCTCCTTGGCTAATTTTCCACAAGTCATCTACTTTAGAAGAAATGACTTGTGTTGTTTGGATCATATCCTTATTTTCATCCTTGAAATGAAAATAATTAGCCTAATTTTTCACAACGAGTCATTTACGTTATAAGAATTGACTTGTATATTTGGATTATATTATTATTTCCACTTTTGAAATAAAACATGACCTTCTAGAACTTTATTCCTAGGCTAATTTTCCACAAATCATCTACGTTAGAAGAATTCAGTTGTTTGTTTTGATCATATTCTTCTTTTCATTCTTGAAATGAAAATTGCTAACTTAATTTTCCACAACAAGTCGTCTACGTTATAAGAATTGATTTGTATATTTGGATTTTATTCTTATTTCCACTTTTGAAATAAAATATGACTTTAGAGCACTCGGTTCCTAAACTAATTTTCCACAAGTTATCTACATTAGAAGAATTGACTCGTTTGTTTGGATCATATTCTTATTTTCTTTCTTGAAATGAAAATAATTAGCCTAATTTTCACAACGAGTCATCTACGTTATAAGAATTGATATTTGGATTATATTCTTATTTCCACTATTGAAATAAAACATGATCTTATATCACATAATTTTTGGGTTAATTTTTCAGAAGTCATTTACATTAGAAGAATTGCCTTGTTTGTTTGGAGCATATTCGTATTTTCATCCTTAAAATAAAAATTACTGATCTAATTTTTAATAACAAGTCGCCTACGTTATAAGAATTGATTTGTATATTTGGATTATATTCTTATTTTTACTTTTGAAACAAACATGTGCTATAATTGCCTCGTTTGTTTGGATCATATTCTTATTTTCATCCTTGAAATAAAAATTATTAGCCTAATTTTCTATAAAAAGTTGTCTGCGTTATAAAAATTGATTTTGTAAATTTGGATTATATTCTTATTTCCACTTTTGAAACAAAACATGACTTTATAGCACTCGATTTTTAAGCTAATTTTTTACAAGTGATCTATCTTAGAAGAATTGACTCGTTTGTTTGGATTATATTCTTATTTTCATCCTTGAAAAATAAAAATTACTGACCTAATTTTTCATAACAAATCGTCTACATTATAAGAATTGATTTGTATATTTAGATTATATTCTTATTTCCACTTTTGAAACAAAACATGACCTTATAACACTCGGTTTTAAGGCTAATTTTCTACAAGTTATCTACATTAGAAGAATTGATTCGTTTGTTTGGATCATTTTCTTATTTTCATCTTTAAAATGAAAATTACTGGCCTAATTTTCCACAACAAGTTGTTACGTTATAAGAATTGACTTGTATATTTGTATTATATTCTTATTTCTACTTTTGAAACAAAAATATATCCTTATAGCACTCAGTTCCCGGGCTAATTTTCAACAAGTCATCTACGTTAGAAGAATTAATTCGTTTATTTGGATTATATTTTTATTTTCATCCTTGAAATGAAAATTGCTAACCTAATTTTCCACAACCAGTCATCTAAATTATAAGAATTGATTTGTATATTTGAATTATATTATTATTCCCACTTTTGAAACAAAACATGACCTTATAGCATTCGATTCCTAGGCTAATTTTCACAAGTTATCTGTGTTAGAAGAATTGACTCGTTTGTTTGGATCATATTCTTATTTTTATCCTTGAAATAAAAATTATTGGCCTAATTTTTCATAACAAGTCGTCTACGTTATAAGAATTGATTTGTATATTTGGATTATATTCTTATTTCCACTTTTGAAACAAAACATGACCTTATAGAACTTTGTTCCTAGACTAATTTTCCACAAGTTATCTACGTTAGAAGAATCTAGTCGTTTATTTGGATCATATTTTTATTATCATCCTTGAAATGAAAGTTGCTAGTCTAATTTTCCACAATGAGTGGTTTACGTTATTAGAATTGATTTGTATATTTAGATTATATTCTTATTTCCACTTTTGAAATAAAACATGACTTTATAGCACTTGGTTCCTAGGCTAATTTTCCACAAGTCATCTACGTTAAAAGAATTGACTCATTTGTTTGGATCATATTCTTATTTTCTTTCTTGAAATGAAAGTAATTAGCCTAATTTTTCACGAGTCGTCTACGTTATAGGAATTGACTTGTATGTTTGGATTATATTATTATTTCCACTTTTGAAACAAAATATGACCTTATAGAACATTGTTTCTAGGCTAATTTTTCACAAGTCATCTACGTTAGAAGAATTTAGTCATTTATTTGGATCATATTATTATTTGCATTCTTGAAATGAAAATTGCAAGCTTAATTTTCCACAATGAGTCGTCTACG
Source organism: Azadirachta indica (assembly GCA_022749755.1). Classification (NCBI taxonomy): domain Eukaryota; kingdom Viridiplantae; phylum Streptophyta; class Magnoliopsida; order Sapindales; family Meliaceae; genus Azadirachta; species Azadirachta indica. Next base: position 459,908 of record CM040452.1, on the reverse strand, counting down.
TTATAAGAATTGATTTGTATATTTGGAGTCTATTCTTATTTTCACTTTTGAAATAAAACATGATCTTATAGCACTCGGTTTCTAAGCTAATTTTCTACAAGTCATCTACGTTACAAGAATTGACTTGTATGTTTGGATCATATTCTTATTTTCTTTCTTAAAATGAAAATAATTAGCCTAATTTCTCACAACGAGTCTTCCACGTTATAAGAATTGATTTGTATATTTAGATTATATTATTATTTCAACTTTTGAAACAAAACATGACCTTATAGCACTTGGTTTCAAGGCTAATTTTCTACAAGTCATCTACATTAGAAGAATTGATTCGTTTGTTTGGATCATTTTCTTATTTTCATCTTTAAAATGAAAATTACTAGTCTAATTTTTCACAACAAGTCGTTTATATTATAAGAATTGACTTGTATATTTGAATTATATTTTTATTTCCACTTTTGAAACAAAATATAACCTTATGGCGCTAGTTCCCGGGCTAATTTTTCACAAGTCATCTACGTTAGAAGAATTAATTTGTTTATTTGGATTATATTCTTATTTCTATCTTTGAAATGAAAATTGCTAGTCTAATTTTCTACAACCAGTCATCTAAGTTATAAGAATTGATTTGTATATTTAGATTATATTATTATTTCCACTTTTGAAACAAAACATGACCGTATAGAACTTTGTTCCTAGGCTAATTTTCCACAAGTGATCTACGTTAGAAGAATTCAATCGTTTATTTGGATCATATTCTTATTTTCATTATTGAAATAAAAATTGTTAGCCTAATTTTTCACAATGAGTGGTTTACGTTATAAGAATTAATTTGTATATTTGGATTATATTCTTATTTCTACTTTTGAAATAAAACATGTGCTATAATTGATTCGTTTGTTTGGATTATATTCTTATTTTCATCCTTGAAATAAAAATTACTGGCCTAATTTTCTATAATAAGTCGTCTACATTATAAAAATTGATTTGTATATTTGGATTATATTCTTATTTCCACTTTTGAAACAAAATATGAGCTTATAGCACTCAATTTCAAGGCTAATTTTCTACAAATCGTCTACGTTAAAGGAATTGATTCGTTTGTTTGGATCATTTTTTTATTTTCCTCCTTGAAATAAAAATTACTGGCCTAATTTTCTACAACAAGTCGTTTACGTTATAAGAATTGACTTGTATATTTAAATTATATTCTTATTTCCACCTTTGAAACAAAATATAATCTTATAGCACTCGGTTCCCGGGCTAATTTTTCACAAGTCATTTACGTTAGAAGAATTGATTTGTTTGATTGGATTATATTCTTATTTTTATCTTGAAACAAAAATTACTAGCCTACTGTTCCACAACCAGTCGTCTACATTAAACGAATTAACTCATATATTTAGATTATATTCTTATTTTCATTTTTTAAAATAAAACATAACCTTTTAACACTCAATTACTAATCTAATTTTTCACAACAAGTCATTTACGTTAGAAGAATTGACTTGTGTGTTTACAAATATATTTTTTTTTTTTTTTATCTAATCTCTCTTGTGCAATTAAATTTAATCTTATTCAAATGGGAACATATAAAATAATTTATGTTTTAGTTTTTTAGGTTTAATTAGTTATATTTTACATTGCAAAATTGTATATTCATTAGGCTATATACACATTCATCATACATTACATCTTATAAAGCCACCAAAAATATTAAATTTAATATTACGTCAAAAAAAGTTATTCTTAGATATATTTTTTATATTCTTATTTGATAGCTTAATTTAATTTGATTAAGGAAATTAAAAAAGGATTTTAATTATCTTTATTTGTAACAAAATTGTATATATTTTTATTTTTTGTTTGCATTAACTATGTAGTTGATAATATTTTTAAAAAATAGAAAATAGTATAAATTTTAAATAGATATATAAGATAAAAGATTATACATATTTTATTTAAAAACTCTGAAAATCATTACATTGTAAATTATTACCTTGAAAATAAAGAGAGAGAGAGAGAGAGAGGGCATAGAATCCAAGTCTCATCTTGTCGCCATTTGGGTTTGAATAGGGTTAACTGGAGACATCCCAGTTATAAAGACTAAATTCTTAGCTGGCATGTTATTCTATTTAACCCTGTTAGATTATCATTTGATACTAAGCCTATTATTTTGAGAGTATTGGCCCATCTTTTTTACTAAGCTCATTCAATATTTAATAGCAAGCCCAAAATTTTAAGATTATATCGAGTCCATAATTTTTGCTAAACTCATTTTTTCACCCATGTGATTGTTATTAATTTCAAACCCAAATTCATAATTTTAAACCCATTAATTTTTCTTTTATCAATATAATAAATGTATTAACATTAGATTAAATTCAAAAAATAAAAAATAAAAATTATACAAATTTGCTCTCTCTTTTACTTAATCTAAACAAACAGCCTTTTGAAAAAAAAAAAAAAAATATAAAGCATGATATTAATGTTTTACACAAACTTGAGATTTAATATTTTTAAAGAATTTATTTTAAGTCCATTATCTTAGATTAGTTTAAATCAATAATTTTATAACCACCAAACCCTAGTTTGGGTGGCCAGAACACAAGGCCCCTTAAGCTCGACTAGTGGTAGGGTTTAGATTTTTATTATGATATTGGTTGATTGCAAGTTTAATATGTAAGATTAAATAAAAATAATTTTATAATGATTTAATAATACTAAACTCAAAACAAAATTTAAAAAATATTAAATTTATTAACTTGAATACATATTTAAAATACTTTTAAAAAATTAGTTCTTACAATTATAAATTTTTTAATTTATCATTAATATTAAGTATTCTTAGTTTTTAATTATTTCATCAAATCTTATAATTCAAATTAAATTGTTTATATCTTTCCAATAATAATAAATTAACTTTTTTAAAGTGATAATATAATAATAAATCCTTGATTTTTCATAAAATAATTAATGAATATAAAGTAATTGAGAACGATCTTCAATTTTATTGAAACAATTTATATGAAATATTAGAACTCATAATAATTTTGTTATAACAAAATATCAAACTTAATCGATACATTTAATTAATTATTTTATTAGCCTATATAAATAGAAAAATAAATAAGTGTAACGCAATCAAATTCTTAATAAAATTGATAAAAAGTTAGAGAAAATATATTAAATCAATTTCAAGTTTTATGTTTCTTGATAACTTTGTAAAATTTTTTTTGGGTAAATAAGAAAATGAAATATGAAAAAAAAAAATCTTTGAGATGTTTTTTTGTCTTTGCTAATCTTATATTACTAATTAGAAAATTAATTTGTTAATTAGAAATTGATTATTTTTATTATATTAAAACTCATTGTTCCAATTATTAAATGTTATTCAATTTTTTTGTTGTTCACTATTTCAATGAGTTTCTTTCTGAAGAAAATGAATTTTGAAAATTGTAAAATTGATTAAATTGAAAAACTTGGAAAATTTTAGGAAGCACCTAATTGATTAAATTGATCAATTATAAACTTATATTTAATACTTGACTGACGCAAATGAAGAATATGAAACTTTTATAATTATTATCAAATATTATGGAAGCATATGTAATTTACTAAAATAAATTAAAATTTTCCTGCTGAGAAATGGGGATAGGCTGAGGATAGAGGCCTATTTCTATCCCTCACCTGTATTTAGAATGAAGATGATTTTTTATTTCCATCCTGACTCGATCTCTATTGTTCTTCAAAATATGTCTTCGATCCCTTACCCCGAAGAGACAGGCCCTTACTTGTAGAATCCTGGTGCCGCGAAAATGTTTGCCATCACAACTAACATGTTGTAAATAGTACTAGTAGGAATTAAATTGCCAATTATGATAAACATATCACATTTCGTTGTTTTACTAATATTTAGGGGTTAAAATAATAATATCTTAATAAATCAAACTTATAGAAATTAAGTTTAGAGAATATTTTCCTATTTCATCAAAACTTAGAAATAACAAAGTGTTTTCCTAAATGTTTAGAGAGTAAAGAATTCTTCCGATCATTACTTTTTAAATTACTACTAAGAAAATAAAAGAAAAATAAATTATAAACATTTTAGCATATATTTTTTTTCAAATTCATTGTTAACATTTTAATTTAAATAAATTATATCTTTATTTCTACAATTTTTAAATAATGAAATAAATAAACTTATCTTATTTTAACATTTTTGTTCTTAATATGCAAGATATAACTGGGAGTAAATTGTTAATTATGAGAAAATTATATCATATTTTATTATTCAATTTATGTTGAGGAATTAATATAAAATGATAAGATGCTAAAAGTTAAGTCAAAATTTTCTATTTAGTGTGCATTTAAGTTTTGTTCTTTTCGAATATTGAGCATTTAATATTAAAATAGCAAATAGAAAAAGTTTCAAGATGCTGTAGACATGTTCTTGTTATATCAATTTTGTGTGTGTTCTAATAGACTAATATGTAATACACTAAGGGCACGCAATAAAATATGAACAATCGTACTTAAACGCATGTATTACATCATATTATTTATATGAATTTTGTCAAAACAAAACTCTAAAATGCAAGTAAAATCTCATCACTCTATGAAGATAATCAAGGTTATGAATATAAGTGATATTTGTTTACTTGATTGAATTTCTAATGAATGGTGACAAATGTAACGACACAATAGAGATTAAAATGTAAACATTGACTAACATATATCCTAATATTATTTGATCAAAGTTTAGGGATTAAAATGTTATTATTCTTTATATTTTTAATTAGAATAAAGGTAAAATAAACATTTTTTATTATTATTTGGAGTGGAGTGATAACTGTTGTAAAAGTTGGTTTATATCTAATATATGCCAATGAATGTGGGAGCATGTCCGAAAATAACTCTAAATATTAAATTATTTATATTTTAATTAACCAATGTGAAAATAAATTCTTTTACATTTAGACCTTATATATTTTAAATGTTAAATAGATAATAAAGCATAAAAAATTGATAGATATTATGTGAAAAATGGGAAAAAGCATATGTTCTCCGAAGTATGAGATAATTATAATATTACTTACTTTTATTGTCGTTATCATTTGTATCCTTAAATTTTAGTAAAATAATAAAATAAGACATACTTTTTTTATTACAAAAATTTAACTCTATTTTTCACAATATATTAAATACTAAATAAAAATTCTTTTTTAATTTACTATTTAAATTAAAATTAAAAAGAAAAAACTATTATCTTGAAAATTTTAACAGTGAGTTGGATTAAATTTATGTGCTAAAATGTTTCTAATCATCTTTTTTTTTCACTTTCTTAGTGATAATTTAATACATATTATCGAAAAAAAATATTAAAAATAAAATTTTTTTATTATTTATTTTCTTATATATAATATACCTATTTAAAAATTATATTATAAAAAATACAATATGTGAATAAAATTTGGTGTTATCTATTAATAAAATTAGTAATTAAATATATTTTTTATTCTTATTAAGTAATATAATTTAATTTTAATTAATAATTAGTAATTAATTAAAGCAATAAAACAGTTGAAGAATATTATCTAAATGTAAATAACTTTATAAGCAGTACTCTATTTCACATCTTTGTTTTAAATTATCTGTCTCCTTCATATTATCATACTTTTTTTTTTATATTTTTCATAATTATAAGTCCTCTCTCTTTAACATAATATAGTACTTTCCTTTTTTAAAAAAGAAATACTTTTGTGCACAATTTGTCAATAAAACCACGCGCTTATGTACATGATACCTCGAGAAAATAAAAAAAAAATAAATACATATCTCTTTCTTAGAAATTCATGATCAAAATCAAAATTTACCATCTTCAAAGTTATTATATTAATTTTTCATTCATATTTTATTGGTTTGATTTCAAATTAATATTAATTCAAAATTACAAATATTCTTTGCAAATATTTATTTTCTTCAACTAAAATTTGATTAGATTGAAGTATAAAGAAAATTGATTACATGAATTGAAAATTTTCTTTTTTGATGAGTTGTGCTACTACTATCCCTCCAAAATTTTTTATAAAACTCTCTCTGTTTTTTTTTTATTTTATTTGTCCCATTAAAACACATCAATATAAAAAGAGCTTATAATGCCTTGTTAATTTTTAAAATAATCCACATTGTTTCACTTCTTTCCAAATCCTAATGTTTTCTTTTTTTTTTTTGTTTTAAAAGAAAATAATTAACCAAATAATTTTTCTTTAAAATATTTTTAATTATAATTTAAAAATAGAAAAGTTTTTCTAAATTATAAATTGTGAGCTGTTAAAAAATTATGAACTTTATCATTAATAAAAAATGTGTCATCTTCATCTTTATCTTTTTGACTTTATACGATGTGCATATGCCATATGAATGGAAATATAGGTATATAGTCTAAGGGTTCATACGTCTCATGTGACGTGATTTGGAAATATAAAACTATTTTCAATTAATAAATTATTGTTTACAAAATACAGCTCAATCCCTCTTATTTCTAGTGAAGTACATGTTAAATAAATCTTACTCAGATTTATGAACTAGTAAATTGTAAGATTTTGTACCAATGTAATTGTATACATACATATTTAAATATTTATTATTACAAATAAAAATAAATTAATTAGATATTTATTTAATAATTAAATTTGAATTAGTAGTCAATCATTTAATTGGTTTTTATTTGAATTGATTTAAATGGATCAATGATTAATCAAATATGTCAAAAATTTTATTAACTTTTATTTAAATTTTTTGAAATTATTTTCACGATAAAATTACATCTACAATGCAATCAAATCCCACATTTATTTTACCTATCATTCAAAAAAAAAAAATTTAGTTAAAAAAAATTTTTAGCTACAAGGCCTTTTGCGATCGCATTTGCTGCGGCACTTTTACCGTCACAATTGACTTTGCTGCATTCATTTCAGCCCTCTTGGTTTTGTTAAAAAAATTTTCAAAAAAAAAAAAGAAATAGTAGAATATTACTATTTAGTCCCTGTACTTTACTTAAATAATAACTTTAACATAATAGATTAAGGTGTGACCTCTAGCCCTAGCTACACTGGAAAACTTGAGCTCACACAGGTACAGTTGACTAAAATGTTAAAATGTGTTAAGAATATAAAAATATATTATTTGCATATATTTTAGGGATGAAAGTGTTATTAACCTAAAATATCATCACCATCTTTTTTCTTATTTGGCGGTCGTAGAACATATTTGATTATGAAAAATTCATCTTAGCTTATTACAAGCAAAAGATTTAGCTTCCCATTAAATTCGTTAATCTCAAAAAATTTTAACATCAATAATTCTCAATTTGTACAATGCCAAAGCCATTGAACTCTCATTTTATTTATTAATTAGTAATATTGATTATAATATGTTTAGAAAATTTCTTAGCCCAATAATTTTCTTTAAAAAAAAAAAAAACAGATGATTATAATAATTATAAATTTTAAATAATAGTAAAATAATAGATATAAAAAAATTAAAGAACAATGTAATTTTACGAGATTGGATAAAAATTGTTATTTGCACTCTCAGATATAAAATATAAATGCTTATAAATTTGGTCAGACTATTTTACAATAATTATAAAAATAATAAATATTATAAATATTAAAAAAAAGGGAACGAAATGAAATTTATCAAGAAGAATTCATTTTGGAATCCTCTCTCATTTCCTTGCTCTGTTTCCCGCCTTTGTCAAATTTTTGTAGTTTATTATGATTTTATCTATTATTTTGGGCCTTTTCGAATTCCCTCGGCATTATTTTGAGACCTCTCTCTCACAACCTACGGCTATCGTCGTTTATATTGTCCTTTTTAACCACCCAGTACTGTATTGTTTAGCTATTACCTATACATTATTGATAAGCATGGAAATGTTAAACTAACCACACACATTGGTTAATTAATTAGCTAATTAATTCTACATTTTAGCCTGTGTATCATGAGCATGTGATATTATATGAATGTATGCACTCTACGTCTTAATAATATACAGATTTTATTGAATAAATTTTTGTACCTATTATTAAATTAGGAAATCATTATACGTTGAATAATTGAAGCTGTAGGTGAAATTCAACTCAATGTACTTTCAGCAACTAGATAGCAAAGTTTGCTATTAATAGGAGCACAGATAATTAACATGTGATAGTTAAAGGCAATTAGGTAAAAACTAAATAGGGATAAAACCAAAACAAACTAAACACTCTAAATCTATAGGCAGTCTGTCAGCCACAGGGCACAGGCAAATACAAAAGTTTGCGATAGAAAAATAATTAATATGACATCTCTTTGTTAGTTATATGCATACATAATTGAGAACAAGTTTACTTTAATTTATATATATATATATATATATAAAATAGTGCTATTAAGTCAAATCAATTAATAATATTTGATTTTGTCATCTAATATCAATTAGTGAATTTATTTATATACAAGAAAAAACCTTATTTTTTCTCTTTTTTCGTTTCCTTATATACTTATTACTTCCTTAAATTATTTGAAAATATTACTCTTAGTAAGATTTTGATTAGAGATGATGAAGAATTTAATGGAACTTTAATTAAAAATAATTTAAAATTTTGGTTTACCTCTTACTCGGATGACATAAGACTTCTTCAAAAGAATTCTTCATTGGGTCTAGTATAATATTTGGATTTATCTTTTATTTTTTAGACTTTTCTTCTTTAATATGGGCTTAGATAGTTATCTTATCAAGCTAATATAACGGTGAAAATTAATCCAAATTGAATTTAGGAGAAACGGTCCAACACTAATTTCAATATGCATGTTTGACATCTCCCATAAATTCAAAGAAGTAAATGCTCATCCTCTACCAATCAAAAAAGAATGCCCCAGAAAATCAATAATAATAATAATAATAATGAACTAATTCCAATATGTATAACAACTTCCGCAAATCTCAAGCTGTAAATTTTCGTCTTCTGCCAACAACACAAGTTTGGCCAGCCCAGAAGAATAATTGGCTAACGCAGAATATGCACACAGCCTTAGCATAGTACTCACAGTTTCTTCTAGTCTTACCTTTCTTCAACCAGCAATTCTCTCTTCTGTCTCGCATAAAGATATGAAAGAATCGCCTGTGTACTTTGCTTTGATAATACCGATCATATTCATAGGCGTTGCTGGTTTGATTCTGACTGCGGTTCTGAATGAGACTATACATCGTAATTCACATGACGTATCTTACAAAATATCACTGGGTGCGCGATCCTTTATTTTCATTGGTATTGCTATTGGTTTACCTTTCATTGCTGTAAAGGCTTGCATGGGGAAAGATAGTTGCAGTCTGCTGCTGCTACAAAGATTGCCTATGTCTTTGTTGCCTCCTAATCAGCAGCAAAGTCCAAATATGGTATAGATTTATGTAAAATTTTGTAATTATTTGGTGTTATTATTGGCTATTTCTTTTTGGCTTTTAATTTCTCTTTTCTTTTGATCTTATCCTCAAAAACTGCCTTATCGTCAAAATTTTCTATTAAATTTAACAGATTTTTATTAATTTCTAATTCTCTCTCTCAATAATCCATATGGGTTAATCCAATCGGAATTTGTTAAAGTATAGTAGAAAAAAAAAATTATATCAATTCAAACCTTTGCACTCAAGTCAACAGTTCTAACAACCAGATCAAGTTATATTTTATAAATATATTTCAACTGTATCTATATATACATATATATAAATATTTCATAGTCATATTTTTTTTTGTAACTTTAGAAAAAAGTTGTAAAGAGAAATTAATATTTATTGATTTTGTAATATTAAACTAAAAATGATTTCGTAAAACAAGCTACAAAATTGAACTATAATTATTTTGTAACATTAAATTAAAAATGATTTTTTATAAAGTTAAAAAAATTATTATATTTAAATACTAATTTGTAAACCCAAATTAATTTATAAAAATTATAAAAAAAATGTATTTTGTAACACTAAACTAATAATTATTTTCAATAAAATTAAAAAAAATAAATTATTTATTTATTTAAATATAAATTGTAAACCAAATCAATTTATGGAAATCATAAAAATTATATTTTGTAATATCAAAACTAATAATAATTTTTGGTGCAACTAAAGTAATAATGGTAATAATTTTCATTAATTGATTTTGGTAACTAATCACCCTTATCAAAAAGTAATTCGTATATATATATATATATATATATATATATATATATACACGAATTACTTTTTGATAGGAGTGATTAGTAGCCAATCTTCTCAAAAAAAAGAAAGGTAAAGATTAAAATCTTCTTAGTGTATGTAGTAAGGATTAATTTTTCTTATAAAATGGTAGGATAGACTTCACCCAAATTGAGTGTAGATTTTTATAAGTAGTGTTAGATTACTCTCAATTGTTGATAGGTTTTTAATGTAATTTGAATATAAAAAAATAAAAAATAAATAAAAAACAAGTTTTGTGGTGGGGCAAAGTGTACAAAGCTTACCAACCCTTCCTTTCTTTTCATCAAATATACAAATTTTGACGTGGAATAGGCTTTGATTCGCGGGATTTAGGATATAAGTTTTGTAATATATGGTTGTAAGACGGTTTTCAAATATTAAAATACAATAGGAGAAAATGTCTTAATTGTTGATCGAATAGGGGCCAATAATCATTTTTCTTGTATTTTAGCATATATATAGTTTGATATTGTATTTTGCTGTTTCATGTAATTTGCCATTAAAAATTTGAGTAAGAACAATTTTTTTTTTTGAAAAAAAAGTTCTACTTGTTTAAAGTAGTTGTTTGCCATTGAATATAACGAATTGGACTAAATTTTAATTAGTTTCAAAAGTAATTATACAACATTTTGTTTATTATTTTTAGGATAAAGGACATATAAATTTCTAAAATTTGATTTATTCAACTAATTAGTCTTAATATTTTAGAATATTCATTGAAGTCTCAAATTATTAAAACTATCCATAAATTTTAAAAAAATAATTCGATATAATTTGGGTATGGTTTCAGAATAGATTGGTTAGATTGTATGGGGTTTTTTGTTGGGCTTGGGCTTTGTTGGCAATGAATATTAATTTATGAGAGTTACTTTTTGGTATGGTCTATTTTCTTGTTTGGGTTATCCTTCTCTTAAATTGTGGGCCTGTTTGATGGGTTCAGCATTTCTCAATAATATACTAGATGTTGGTTTTACGAGATAACAGATCTTCGATCCAATATTAATTATTTTAAAAAGATAAATAAACAATCGTAATTAAAAAAATTAATGAATGAGATTTATGTGGCATATCTTTAAATTAGTGGGGTTAAAATATTATTTCAAGAAATGTTAAAGGTTTAAATATATTTTACTCAACATTTTAACTAATTCAATTAACCCTCCATTTTTTTTAAAAAATTTTTTGTTCTTGCTTTTATATAAAATTTAATTGGAAAAATGTATCTTGAAAAATAGCATACAAGAACGTAAATTTAGTGCATTTAAGCTTTATTTTCTTAAACTATAGTGCATTTAATGTTAAAATGGAAAAAGTAAAAAGATTCTAGAAGTTATATTTATGTTATATCAATTTTGTGTGTATTACATTCGATCTTTTTGAAAAGCAAAAATTCTAGAATGCAAGCTAAAATCTCACTGCTTTATGCTGAAAGCCGATGTCACAAGCTTAAATGGCGTTTGCTTTCTTTTAACTTAAAATCTAAAATGAATGTCTTAATTTGCCTCTTATATATATATATATATATATATATATTGAAATATAAATATGAGTACTAAGTTATTTTTTTAATTAAAAGAAATATAAAAAATGAATACTTTTGTACATGTATTTGTATCTTATATATTTTAAATATCAAATAAATAATAAAGTACCTTAAAATTGGTATTGGATTAAAAAATAAATATACTTTATATTTAAATAGTAAAATTTAGCAAATTAAGTATTAAATTAAAAAAAAAAAAACCAATCCCTTACATGCATGCAATAACATTAAGACACTCTAGTATATATGCATTTGACAACTGCCAACCATTTAAGCAAAAATTTCAAAGTTAGAAAATTATCATTTGGTGTTTGGTCAATTAATTAGGTTGACAACTAATTTTTCACTGCTAACTTTTCGTTTTCTTTTATTTAATCAACTTTGACATTACCATAATGGTAATGTTGATAATATATATAAACTCCTAGACAAATTATATACATATGAATTGTTGTGACAACATTATCTAATTGTTACATATTGCCTATAAAGTATCAAATATATGGTATTGATATATATGTACTAATGTCAAATCTTGGTTTGCGTAAATACATTTGTATAACAATAAGTTTAATTTGTATACATGATAGTATTTGTATCAGTACTAATTATGTATTCTTTATAATCTTTTATTCATTTTTTCTCCAAGAGCCCATTTAGGATATATAATTGGTCTATAGTGCCCGTTTTGGTATCATAGTAATTGGTTTATATAGCACATCATGTTGCAAATATAATTAATTTAATATTGTATATGATTTTAGGGATTGACATATATATACATAAATACTGCCAACTCATAGAGAATTTATGTAAAGAGTCCTGTGACATGCATACTTACTCCAATCAAATACAAATACAAATTAGCCGTAGGACGATTTAAGCTCATATAGCAGTTAAAAGAGAACAATTAAATTATTTATTAGCCAGGAAAAGTAGGAACAACTTCGGAACAGGTTTAGAAAATTACAAGTTATTGTTAAAGGAGATTTAAAGATTATCCAATTAATTAGATACTGAAATAAATTATTTTAAAAACAATTTTGAAAAAGCAAATAAAAATGGGATATGTTTACCGCATTGGATGGGCACAAAGTTCTGGTAGATCGTTGATCTGATTGGGGTATGAGAGACTCAAATTAATGTTTTGATATTACTTCTCTCATGAAAATATATCTTGACAAAGACGGGTTTTCATCTCTCAAGAGACCACAGTTGTGTTTCATAATAAATATGAAACTTAGTAGAATATTTGACAAATTGTATCTATGAAAACAACGTCTTATAGATTTTTCATGTATTATAGAGAGTATAATATTTCATCTAACTATCCAAAAAATACAGGTAAACATTCAAGTAGAAAATATTTGCGGGTGAGAACTTTTTTGTTAAAATTTTTCATATCTGTTATGATAATGAAAGGGAGTATAACAGTAGTTGTAATTTAAAACTAAAATTAAAAAATTAAAAAAAATTAAAAAATTAAAATATTTATAATTGTTATATTTGAATATAAAATGGTTATGCTGACTTAAAAATAAATATAAAAAAATTATATTAAAAAAAAAACATAACTTCTTTCTTCTTTCTTCTTTCTTCTTTCTTCTTTTTTCCAATTTCTTCTTTCTTTTCGTTTTTCTTCTTCTTTTTCACGTTGTCATCCCTAGTTGTGCTCAATTTGTTTTCTTTATTTTGTATGCTTTTCTGGTCATTAGTTGAGCAATAAGCGAATAAATTAATGCAACTTTATCTGTTCACTCACTACAAGCTTGTCTGCTAGCTGTGCTCAATTTATTTTCTTTATTTTCTTACACTCATCAATTAAGCAGTAAGTGCATTGCGACTGACAACTACCAAAATTGGAATTGTATTGATCGCGAAGTAATTCAAGTACTTGGTTGATAAGATCTATTAATAGTTCTTTAATTTCAAACGGAGCCAACAAACTCTTAATATGCATTGGATGCGTAAGCTTATGGACTCGAGAGATTCTCCCCTTTAACAAATAGGCCGTGGAACCCATATGGGACCCGGCTTGGCAGCTTAACGGTTGCCACAATATCTAGATTCGTTGTTTTGGCATCCATTACAAGAAATTTGGATTCCCCTGAATTCTCATCGTGAATATAAGTAACTACAAATCCATCATCCTCATCACTTACCAAATCTTCTGCATCTCTTGCCACAAACAATGGCTCTCCTCCATAGCAACCGGGCTCGTAAAATCTTCTTGAAACTTCAGTTTCCTTCTCCATATCCATTTTCACCACGCCAGACATTTTTGGAGCATCTTTGCCTACGCCTAAATAGGCATAGCGATTTCGCTTTCCTGTGTATGAAGCATTTATCGAACCCAACTCCAGGTTTCTTGTGGACAAGGTGTTTCTCGAAACATCTCCTGTTTTCAAGTTGAGTCTTACCTTCTCCAACGAGAAACTAACCATGTCTATTCTGCAGAAAATGTTTTCAATGGATATGGCATTTGGTGCTACAAGGACTATCTCATCATCATCTTCATCATTTTCCCAAGCATTGATTACATGCATAGCGTTAAATCCTGGAACTGTAAACCACCTCATGTTTGCATCGCTTGTTGCATACCGCGATATGATCCCGATTCTCGGCACTTTTGCAGAATCACAAATTACGGGCATGCCTCTTCCAAGCATCAGATTTTCTGGTTTAACAACTAACTGTGTTTCCGGGAAAATAGCGAATCGTTTGGTAATCGCAAAATCATGGATAAAGGTAGGTTTATGCAGGGAAAATATCGGCACTTCCTTTTGTTTAACACCATTTTCATCAAAGCGGAAAAAGGTGAGATAAGGGAAAAGTGGGCTGCACTTGAAAGCAAATGCTTCCTTTGTTGACATATCTACTTTGGGATGTGCTGTCATATTTGAAAATAGTTTCTTATCAAAATCCCATCTCCCTAATGTCCTAATATCACCTTCTTCTGTCAAGTGAATGATATAAGGCAAATCGGATTCACCAAGAGCAAGGAGCTTAGACGAAAACAAAGCAAGGCTAGTATTGGCCAAACCAAATCCTTTTTTCAGATTTATTTGACCGATCAATACTCTTAGTACAGCTACAACACAACGAGCGATATCCGCAAGGCTGTAAAATCCTGATAACATGTTTGGAAAAATAGGGAAACCGGCGTCTCGCTCGATTTTGTACTTGTAAGTCTTGACATAGCGGCTACTGTAAATTGCATGACCTTTGGATAATTGCATAGCGTGAAGCATTCCATCTCCTTCAAAGAAGTGGAGAGGACCACGAGGAATGTGTTGTGGGTTTGGTCCATTTCGGATGTAGACGCCGTTAAGAGAAACCGGAAGCTCGCCGGCAACCACTTCGCACTCCGTAGGGGGAAGCTCCTCCACCGGAACAAAGTTTCCGGTGAAGACACACTCGGGATCAACAGAGGGATCAAGAGGAGGATCAAAGATGTTGGCAAGAGTGGTATAGAAGAATGTGTGCAATGTTGTGTGAGCGAAAAAGGAGGGAATTTTGTTGGATTTGCTGTCTACTGGCTCCACTTTTTGGGTAATTGAGTGAATTGAAGATTGCGAAGGCATAAATCTTTTTGGCCTGTGGGAATAAGGTACAGAGGGGTTTTTGTTGATTGATGTGATTGTAATTGCTTATAGAAATCTTGTTGGATTTTGGATGATTGTATAATATCTTGAAGGATGAGGAATTAATGCGATCCATGAGAATGAATATGGTGAAATCAAAGAAATATATAATGTATATATAACTGAGATTGAGATTCTGATTGCTACTGTATTGCTCAAAATCTTATCAACTCAAAATTTGCATGATTTATTATGTCGTGTCATAGTTAATGTTGGACAAATCATGATAAATTCAGGATGGACCTGGGCATGTTTGTATTCTAGTCAAAATCAGATAAATGGTAATATATTCAACATGTGTCCCTACCACGTGTTGGGCTAAGTGATTCAACATGTCTTGTTATTCATGTGCTATCAGTTCTTAAATAGTGTTTTTTGAAATTATAACTCATGTTTTCAAAACTTACAAAACTTGTCTTTAAGATAAAAAATAATTTAATTTCTAAAATTAAAAATGAGGAGAAGTATTTTGGTATTATTTTTAAAATAAGTAAAGCGAAAAAATAATTTAATAAAATTTTCAATTAATATTTGAGAGTAGTCGAAAACAACAATTTTATTATTTCAATTATTACATATGATAAGATTAAAAATAATGACTATGGCAACTTTTTAATATATGTTTTAAAAATGAATTTCACAAAAATATACAACCAAATATAATTTTATTCATTATATGCCTTTGAAATTAAAATATTTGATAAGCATTAATTTTAATTTAATCAATTGATATTTAATATTTATCAATTATTATTCACTTGCATTTTACTTTTTATTAATTTTAGTAATACAATAATGTCAAAGAAACATGTATATAATATATAAATACCACTGAGGTTGAGATGAGATTAGACTTGGTACTCTTTTGCAAATCACATGATTCACATGTCATGTTGTGATAAAAAATTCATTAGATAAATCATGATAAATTCAATGTACAATTTAGAATTATAAAACTAATATTTTCAAAAACAAAAGGTTGTTTAGTAAATACTAATGTTTTCAATAAACTGCTTGTTTTGTTCAAAACAGTTTTGTAAGATATATAAAAAAAGAAATCGTTTCGTTTTTTTTTTTTTTTTTTTTTTTAAAAATGAGTAAAATTTGAGAAAAAAATGTAATTAATTTGGAAATTTCGTGATTGAAAGTTGCAAAATTCAACAATTTATTCTTTTCTATCTTTTTGATAAGTTTTAAAATAATATTTTTATTTTTGACAATAACTTTTGCAAAATATGTAATCAAATATATATTTTTTCATATTTTTTTCTGACAATAAAAGAACATATTTTGAGAACGTAATTAACCAAATAACTTTAAGAGTCTGTTTGTTAATATTTTAAAGTAGATGTTTTAAAAATAGTATTTTCAAGAATAGAAAACATATTTAGTAGTATTTGTTAGAATAATTTTGTGAAATATAAAATAATAAGAATGTTTTTTGTCTTATTTTTCAAAATAATCTTACATTTAAAAAAAAGAATTTAAAAATTTTATTTTTAAAAATTAGAAACAAGAAAAAAGTTATTTTGCATTTTTTACTTAAAATTTGAAAACATTTTTTTAAAAAAATAATTAATTTGACAACATGCACACAAACATATATGCTTTTCGTTATTTCATGTCTTTGGAAATGGAAAATATTTAATTTTTGAGAAAGGAATCAAACGACTTTTTAAGCTTTTATTTAATTTCAAATAGAAAATTAGACAAATTTTAAAAAATATATATAACCCTTAAAAACGTTTGATAAACATCGATTTTTATTTAATTGACATTTAATATTTTATCAATTATTATTCACTTAGTTTTGTTGTTATAATTAAAACAATCAATACTAATTTATTATTTTATTTTTAGATAAAAAAATGTAACAATCATTCAAATTAATTCAAGTTTAAATGTTATTTAATAAAAAATTACTTGTTTATATTTTCAAACGTTAAAAAAATATTTAAACAATAGTCAAAACATGATATTATCATGTGAATATTTATTGTTGCACAAAAAATAAAAGCAATTAAACATTATAGACCGACATATTTTATTATAGAGAAAAGTTTTAAACAATAAAAATATGTTTCAAATTAGACCGAAATGTCTAACAAAGCTTGCATGTTTGAAAGGACCAAAATATCTTTCAAATTAGAAGAGTTTTATGTTATACAAATTAACTTTTATTTGTCTTTTTTAATCAATAGGTCCCAGCTCGATATTGGCCCATTTGTGTTGGCTTCTATTATTTATCATCATCAATTGTCCAAATTCCTTTCAATTATTATCAAAATTTTTTCAATAAAAAAAATTCCACCATACGGGTGACAAATAGTCTAGGTGAGCCCAATCTACAAAATTGAAATTGAAATTTAAATGAACTTACTTGTTAGGTTGATTCAAACACGTACAATAGTCAAAACCATTCCAAACTCATTTTATAATCTTTAAATCTGACACGACTCATAAATCTTGACCCATATGGGTCACGCCGAGTTTGCGCTTGGGTCGACTCACGAGCTAGATTGACTTTTTTTTTTATTTTGAAAAATTAATAAAACTCTTGCATTAGAAGGAATCGAGTGTAGAACTTTTTTTTTCTTTTTTTACTTATAATCATTTGTAAAATTTATTAAACAATTAACATTTAATAAGCATATATATATTTAATTTATGTTAACAAAAGTAATATTTTTAAATATTATATTGATTAAAAAAATTATAATCTAAGATAATATATATTTAATAATTATAACTATTATTATCATTAATAATAATGTAACAAATATTTTATCTTTAATAATTATTTGAAAATAATTTTAAATTATTATGTTGATATAAAATAATTTATTTAAATTATAAAATTACTTTATGTAATACAAAATTCTCCAAAATAAAAAAAATATAGTAATCAAATTCTCAAATATCACAATTTTAATACTAAAAAGTTAATAAAATCATAAAAATAAAAAATATTGTATATAACATTAACAATAACTTAAATAACTTATATTTATAAAAATATTGTCACTTATAATAAATAACAAGTAATTGTGAGGAGAAGATAGAGTGTTAAGGAGTGGGGCAACTCATGCCATCTTTTTATTTAGGATTTGAATATTTATTTATAATAAATATTAAATTTATTGACTTGAATACATATTTAAAGCAATTAACAAAAGTTAGCTTCTACAATTACACCTTTTAAATTTATTACCAAAAAATATATAATCAATTTTTAATTTTTCATTAAATCTTATAATATAAATCAAATTTATTATATATTTTTTAATAATAATAAATTAATTTTTTAGATGTGAAATCACCATTTTATGCATTATCAAAATAACATATGAAAAATAAATACTTATTTTTTTTTACAAAATAATTAATGACAATAAGATAATTGATAACAATCATCAATTAAATAATCATTAATTATTGTTTATTAATCACAAATAAAAATAGTAATTTAATATTATATCAAAAAAATTAAATAAAAGCAATAACTAAATACATTTAGATCATAACTTAAACCAAAATTCTTAAGTTCATACTAGCATATAGAATGAAAACTATATAATATGATATCAACCATACTTAGTAATTTGCATAAATGTTATTTTTTATTAATAAGCAATTAAAATATAGTAATTTAATATTATAATATTGAATGAATCAATATAATCATATCAATATGTAAATATTCTAATGTAAAATTTATAAATAATACAAATCCTAAATTTCAATTTCAATTTCAAATTTCAAAATCAAATTTTAATTTTAAAATTCAAAATCAAAATTTCAATTAAATAAATTTTTTGAAACTTTTAAAATTAATTTTTAAAAAAAGTTAATTTCTAATCAAATTTATTTTACTAGACTTAAAAATTACTATATTAAAATATAATTATTGTTACCTCAAACAATTATAAAAAAATGATGGTAATAAAATTATATTAACAATTGTTAAAGATAAAATTATAGTTAGATTATACAATTATTTTCTATCAATAATAATAATCCAAAGATAATATATTTAATAAGAATAATAATATTAATAATATTTATATTATTAAATAACACTAACAACTTGGTCCTTACTATATTATAACTAGTAAAAAATAAATTGTTAAAATTGAAAAACTATATTCTAATTTATTATTTTACTAAAAATTAGAAATGATTGATGATGTCAGAACTGTTCATACTAGCAAAAGTTTAAGTGTGATTATATGTCAAAAATATCTACAATACTCTTAATATTAGGTAAGTATTTGTTGTTCCACAAAAAATCAAACCGACTATACATTAACAAAGCATGCATGTCTTTTATGATCAAAATATCTTTCAAATTAAAAGAATTTTATATTATGTAAATTAATGTTTATTTGTTTTTTTTGCAATCAATGAATTCCAGCTCAACATTGGCCCATTTGTGCTGCCATATATGCACTTATGCTTGTTTATATTGAAAGTGTTTGTTAAAAATAATTTTCTAAAATCAAAATAATAAGAATGTGTTTGATATTCTTATGAAGACGAGTATATATTATTTTGAGAAAAAATAGTAATTAATTTTGAGGGCTTATTTCTAAAAGTGATAAAAGAACACAAATGACTATTTTTTGCTATTTAATTAAAATTTTATAAGAATTTTTTACTTTTATAAATAAACTTTGACATTATTAATATTTAAAAATTAGCTCAAGTTTAAGTTCAAGGTAAAATTACGCTGTTTAATCTAAATAATGCGTAAAAATGCACATGTGAACCCAAATCATTCTTTGAAACTCAAATTATAGGTTGTGATATGGAAAGTAAGAGTATGCTTAAATCTAATTGAAATTAAGATAATAACATTGGTTTTGCCCACTGGGGGGAAATTTAATCTCAAATGATCAATTATGTAATTAAGCTAATTGCTATTTAAGGAACACAAAGGCCTAAAAAAATCTTTGGGTCCATTCTTAAAAGTGTAAATCCTTTAATTAAACGTAGGATGAATTAAAATAAGTATTTTATTATAAATATAAGTCTTTTAACATATCTTTTATTTCTAGAAAAAACTTATCCTAGGATGATAACTTATATTAAAAAACAAAATTATATAATCTAAATTATGTTCCACTATAATTACACATTAAGGAGCCAATATTTCACACTCAGGGCGAGTTGATGATCTTGAGAGGAATATCATCTTAGAGCTTAGTGTCCATAAAGCCATGATCTTGAGGCAACACTCTTCTTTTCTTGCATGTCTAACTTGTAAACCTTAAGTAATCCTTATTTTTTCGGCTATCATATGCAGTAAAACTAATCTTAGGCATTACCCTAAAATTCTCACATTCTCCTTACACAGTCAAGCGTTAACATGGTCATTTTTTAACTCCAATAATACCTTTTTATGAACCTTAAACCTATCATTCAAGTAGATGTATTATATACTACTAATAGCAAAGCTATATGATATTGATATGATCTTATAGCAACTGCAACTTACTTTTAATAGTTGTGCTCCTTTACATTAA
>CM040452.1:361317-438820 GCA_022749755.1 Azadirachta indica | reverse complement strand
AATTAATTGATATTGTATTATTTTTTAAATATTGATTTTTGAAACAATAAACATCAGTTAATCCTATTTTACCGTAACTTCATGATGAAAATGCAATAAATACAACTTTAACGCATGATAATTAAGTTTATAGTCAAAATATTCTATTTCAATAACTTTAATTTAAGGTATATTCAGGAATGAGTTGTTCTGACTTTTTTATTTACAGCTAATAAACCTATAATCATTACAAAATAAAACAACTCGTTATCATGACTAGTTATCAAATATATGAATAAATATCAATTGTTAGTAAAAAAATGTACATTAATAGAACATTAAAGATGTCTTAAACAGGAAATAATTCCAATATAACCATCCAATAAATGCATTAAAGCAAACGTGTAACAATTTTATTGAATTGATTTTGGTGAAAACATTTTCTTGAACATTATTTTTTTGTTTTTAATTTTGAGGTATACAAAACATTTTAGGTGGAATAAATATCTATCATCTATGCTCATTTAATAAAATCTCACTAAAATACACATCTATTTGAAAAGAATTATAAACAATAGGTTACAAATATGATTATAAGAATAATTAATCATGTTATAAACAAGTTAAAAAGCACAAACTAGGTCAATGAGTGAAATAAATGCAATACAATTAATAAATGTATCAATTTAAATCAACATAAATACTTGAATTTCATATTGATTTTTTAAGGTTTGTATATAAAATTATCACCTCTAGCTTGTTAGAAATGAAATTGTTATAATTAAGTGAATTATGTATTAATTTATTATTTTAATAAAATGTAGAGATAAAAATATTATTACTTTAATTACAAACATGCTTAATAAAAGAAATCTAAAGAGAACAACATCTTGAAAGTATGATATTGGCATGGGCTAAAACAAGATAAATATAAAACCTTAAAAATAATAACTCAGCGTATTTCTATGTATCCTCAATTTTTTGAAAAAATACTAAAAACCGGCTAAATTAAAATTTATATGACGTGCTAGACATTCTTTAGTTTAATTTGATAGGTCGAATTATTATTATTTTAATTTCTAAATTTTAGTGAAATAATAAGATAATATATAACATTTTTTTAATTAACAATTTAGTCCTTAAAAATAATCCCTCCAATAAATCAAACACAAAACCACAAGTAACACTAGAAACAACTAGAGAGAGCACACTTACAGATCCCTTCCCTTTTGCACTTCATTAACAAGTTGAAAAGAGAGTAAACCCAAGCTCTTTTTGAACTCTCTTTAACTTTATTTCTGCACTTTCGCTTCATCTTCCATTTCAACAATGGCAGCGATGATGGTAAGTTCACATAAAGACTTTATTTTTAACTCTCACTTTCCGATTACTTCTTGTAACTGGCATTCTTGAAACGCTCGAAAAAACTAAGCAGCAGCCGTAGATCATTCTATTGAAGGAAGGTACAGACACATCATAGGGGAAGGTGCAGTTTTTGAACAACATAAATGCCTGTACCGTGGTGGCCCATGTGTTGAGGACAATGCTTGGTCTGAGAGGTATGGATAAGTTGATCCACGATGATAAAGAGAACGTTACCATTTTGAATGACGGCACGACGATCACGAAGTTGCTTGACACCTTTCATCCTACTGCGAAGATTCTTGTTAACATCGCCAAGTCTTAGGATTATGAAGTCAGGGATAGAACGACGACATGTAAATGTTTTCCCTTGCAAAATCATGAATCTCCCTGTGAAAAAAGGGAGTTTTGTAGTCCTAAAATGATAGAAGTGGGGATCATAGCTAAAAGGCCATGACTGTAGCCTGGTGGTACAATTCCCAGCATAAGAAATTATTAAATAGCTAATAATAAAGCGCCACCAGTAAAGAGAGGACATGTCAGCAAAGGACGGAAGGACGTTCACTCCCACAAGTAAAGTGGGTTGAGTGTGTGAAAGTAAAAAATTAACTGGCTCCTGAATTTTGCCAAACAAGAACAATGATTATGTGTTGGAAAAATATCCATTATACCAAGTACCATGGTTTTGTAACGGAGAATGTCCCATCATAACATGCATAGTAGTCATGTGATATGGATTACGGAGGAAAATATCTCCATCCACCACATATATAAATGAAGATCTTCTCTAAGAAAAGTGTTGGATTCTAAGAACTCTAAATTTCTCTCTATTATTACTTGTTTTCTCTTTAAGCACACACATTTATGCTTGTGATTATTTCTTAAAAAAAAAAAGTCCCTTGAACTAACTTGAGCGTCGGAAGGTTTTCCCTAAAGACACTATTGGCGCCCATTGACCATCTGAGTTTTGCAGACGTTCATGAAGGTGAAAAAGAAGTGATTCTCAGTCGACACATATAGGTTGTGGTCCTTATTCTCTGATGCAAATAGGCCATCAAGTCTACCGAAGCGTGCTTCCCATATTTTATAAATCTTAACTGTTGATTGAAATTTTTCTACGTGAAACCTATGTAGAGGTGGGAAGAATTTTGACATCAACATAAACATTCAATAAAATTATAACATATGCTTTAAAGGAAACGTAAATGCAACAATTTTATTGAATTGGTTTCTACAAAACTTTTTTCTTAAATATTGCTTTTCATATTTTTAAAGTTGAGGTGTACAAAACATTTTAGGTGGGACAAATATATCATGTCATTTGTACTCATTTAATAAAATCGTTCTAAATGCATATCTATTTAGAAAGAGATAAATAATTTAGTAGGTTAAAACAGCATCATTATTTAAATAATTAATTATGTTATAAACAAGTTGACCAATTTAAGAGTCCAAACTCAATCTTAAATGAATGTTGTAAATGCAATACGATTAATAATTGTATCAATTGAAATCAACATAAATACTTGAATTTCATATATTTTTTTTAAGGGTTGTCCCTAAAATTATCACCTCTATGCTTGGTAGAGATGAAATTTTTACGATTAAACAAATTATCTATTGATTTATTATTTTGACAAAATTTGGAGATAAAAATATTATTACCTTAATTACAAATATACTCTTGATAAAAGAAATCTAAAAGAACAACATTGTTTAAGCATGATATCTCACGAGCTAAAAGAAGATAAATGTAAAATGTAATATGCTCGATACCCCTCTTTATTTGGCCAAATCTATGTTACTCTCTTACTATTTTAAAAATACCTCAACACCCCTCAAATATTACTTCTGTTAGTGAAAAAAGTTATTTTTTTGCCCAAATACAAATTTACTCTTTTGATTGTGTCAAAATTCTACAAAAGTTATTAATTGTGTCGGTTGAGAATATTTTAAAATGATAAGAAGGCAAATTACTTTAAAACCCTCTGATAAACAAGTAAAATTATTTTAATACCCTTAATTATTTTAAAATTCTTTAAAAGGAATTGAATTACTTCGAAATATTCTTTAATTTTTTTTACACTCTCTCTTTTACTAGCTAAATATTTTAAATCAATTCTTATCTTCTCTTTCTCTCCCCTTCTTCTTCGTCTCCAAGCAACACTTATCCACCAATCCCAACACCAATCTTTGGCAACAACACCATTCACCACACCAATCACCGACGAACAATGCCGCCACAAAATCTTGATGGGATAATGCAATGACTGACAGGTTGAATCAGTGAAAAAGTTAAATTGGTATCCAGGTAATCATGTTTGTGAAAATGATGGGTGAAGTATTCATTTTGATGGAGTTGGCCTATGGAAAAATTAGATTTTGGTAGAAAGAACAATTTAGTTAGATTTTGGAATTTTTTATTGATTTTGAAAGGTGTATGAATTTGGATCGAGGAGAATGCCTATTGCCCTTCTAATTTTCGAGTTAATACCTTATTATTCCCTATATTTTTTTCAATATCTCATCACCTCCTAACTTTTATTTTTTTCAGTTTTAATCTTCGGTTCAATTGGTTTAAAAAATGTTAAAATTAGAAATATTTAAAATATTAAAAGATAAAATTAAAATTTAAAGAGTTAATGGGATATTAAAAAAAATATAAGAGATTAATAGAATATTAACTCAAAAATCAGGGATAATAAGCATTCTCCCGTTGGATTAGATAGTCAAAATTTGGATGGTCTGTGTGTGTGGTAACAGTAATAATTTGCTATTTTTCTCTTTGTTTAGCCAATCATAGTGGAGTTATGGAAAACCGGTTAGCTTATGATATCGACGTAGCTGCCGGGTGAAGTAACGATGGGGAATGCGAGAAGCTGCGAAGGATGAGTCTCACCAGCGAGAGTTCTGAGATGTAAAAATTTGCTACAATTAAATTTGGGATAAAATAGCTGAGGAAATTAATTGGGTATGCATAGGCATATTTGATTATTTAGGGAAGAAGAAGGCATGAAGAAAAATAAAAGAAGAAGAAGAAGAAGAAGAATTGAAGAAGAAGAAGACAACACGAAGAAGAATGGAAGATTAACAATAATATAATATAATTTACATATATTATTTTCTTTTATAAATAATAAGTATATATGTTAATAGTAGTAAAATATAATTTAATATAAATAATATTCTTTTATAAATAATATAAATAATGGAAGGGAATGAGCAGAAGAAATGTAAAAAAAATAATGTTAATAAAATAAATTTTTAATTTTTTTTTAAACTTTAAAAAAAATGATTATCTTAAAAATATATTAATATTATTTTTAAAATGCATTTAATGTTCACGATAGTATGTTTAAATTTGTTCACTAATGCAAGTAATTTTAATTAAATTATTATATTATCATTAGCTCATTAATTTTTTCAATAATAGAAGTAACCTTTAGCGGTGTTGAAGTATTTTTAAAATAATAAGGAGATAACGAAAATTTGACCAAATAAAGATAAGATATCAGACATATTTTTTTATATAAAATTCTTAAAAATAAATTGTTAGGGATATTTTCATGTGTTATCTCTAATTTTTTTAAAAAATATTAAAATTTTCTAAATTTAATTTTATAATATGTGCTATATATTATTAAGTTTAATTTGATTGGTTGAAATATTATTATTTTATTTTTTAAATTTTAATAAAATAATAAAATAAGATATAATATTTTTATAATTAACAATTTAGTACCTAAGTCAAGAGAAGTATAAAACCCTAAAAATAATCCCTCCAATACTTAAATTAAACCAAACCCACAAAAACACTAGAACCAACTAGAGCGAGAACGCTTACAGATCTCTGCCCTTTTTCACATCAGAAACAAATTGAAAAGAGAGCAAACCCTAGCTCTCTCTTAACTCGCTCTAACTTCATTTCTCCACTTTCGCTTCAACTGCTATCTCAACAATGGCAGCGATGATGGTAAGTTCACATACAGACTTTATTTTTCACTCCCACTTTCCGATTGGTTCTTGTGACTGACTTTCTTGAAATGCCGGAAAAATCGTGCAGCAGCCGCAGATCATTCTATTGAAGGAAGGTACGGACACGTCACAGGGGAAGGCGCAGTTGGTGAGCAACATAAACGCCTGTACAGCGGTGGCTGATGTGGTGAGGACGACGCTTGGTCCGAGAGGTATGGATAAGTTGATCCACGATGATAAAGGGAGCGTTACCATTTCGAATGACGGCGCGACAATCATGAAGTTACTTGACATCGTTCATCCCGCTGCGAAGATTCTTGTCGACATCGCGAAGTCTCAGGATTCTGAAGTCGGGGACGGAACGACGACGGTGGTTTTACTTGCGGCTGAGTTTTTGAGGGAGGCCAAGCCGTTTATTGAGGATGGAGTTCATCCTCAGAATTTGATTAGGAGTTATCGTACTGCGAGTTATTTGGTAGTTGATTTGAAGCAGTTCTGTGATTTATGCTGATTTTTTTTAGGTTTTGGGTTTATTAATGGTATGGAGTATTTCGTTTGATTTGCAGGCAATTGAGAAGATTAAGGAACTGGCTGTCAGCATAGAGGGGAAGAGTCTAGAAGAGAAGAAAAGTTTATTGGCCAAATGTGCTGCGACAACACTCTCTTCTAAGCTCATTGGTGGAGAAAAAGAGTTCTTTGCCCAAATGGTTGTAGATTCTGTTATCGCAATTGGCGATGAGGATAGGCTGAATATGATTGGAATAAAGAAGGTATTGTAATTTCTTTTTCACTGTTTGTATTCATATACTTCCCGTTTCGTTGTTCTAGCTATTATGTACTCATTGGAGATTTTTCAATAACCTGTGTTCTCTGCATTTATTGGAAATTGCATAACTAAATTTAGCATTATATTGAACTTTTTTATGAGAAGGCAACTAGAAGAACTGAACTTTATCGGTGGTCATTATGTTTACAGATTGGAAACTTTTAAGACAAATTTTGTGAATGAGTGTCTTGAGTTACTGGCTAAAATGTTCCTTGTCTTGTGTCTTCTTATTCTGAAGGTTCATTTTATGTTTTGTGTTATGGATGATGGTGGCTGCCCAGAGGATACCAATTCACAGTTGGAGATAAACATTGCTTTCCTCTAGGGACAATATCTTTGATTGACTATTGTAGCAATCGATAAAAATGACAGCTTTCTACTGTTTCATAAAACCATAAACCCAAATGCTGTAAAATCCTACCTGTTCTGCAGATTAGACTTCTAACTTATTGTCTTTGATATATTTCATTTGCCCATAAATTTCAGTTTTTATGCGCGTTGCTTTCTGTCAAATAAATTCAGTGAACTCTGTACATGAGGACAGCAGCTTCCTACTCCTAAAATAAAATAGTATAAAATAGATTAATTGAAAAAAGAAGTTACAGAAGAATGATCTGCCTCATAACCCTATTTTTTGCTTGGACGAGATACAAACAGTTGGCCCCCATAAGGTGTATAGATGCCAATGCTGCTAAACTGAATAAACAGGAACTACTTCCAAATAATGCTTTCTCATGAAAGTACAGTCATTGGTGGATCTTTTGCTTTGGTAGGATGTCTAACTCTTATACTGTTGTACTGTTATCCTGTTAATTTTAAATTTGATTTGTAGCTATCTTTTGATGACTCTATATCTTCCTTTTATGCCTTCCCATCAGAAGGCATTATGTTTTTCTTTTGTTTTTAGCCTATTTTATTTTATTTTGTTTACTCTCTTGTTTTCATTGTTTTGTTGGCTAGAAATGATGTTTTGAATCTAGTCTGACTGCAAAATTTTCTGTTTCTACAGGTTCCAGGTGGTAACATGCGGGACTCCTTTTTTGTAAATGGTGTTGCCTTTAAGAAGACGTTTTCATATGCAGGGTTTGAACAGCAACCAAAGAAGTTTGTAAATCCAAAGATACTGTTATTGAACATTGAATTGGAACTGAAGTCTGAGAAGGAAAATGCTGAAATCAGGTTATTTTCTTTTATGTATATACCGTTTGGAAAAGCGATCATTTATCTTATTTACTATGACCTAGTTTCTTATGTTAGTTTTATCCCTGTTGCCCCAGACTTTCAGATCCATCACAGTATCAATCAATTGTTGATGCTGAATGGAATATCATCTATGACAAGTTGGATAAATGTGCGCAGAGTGGGGCCAAAGTTGTCCTTTCAAGGCTTGCCATTGGTGATCTAGCCACACAGGTGTTTGTGTTTCCTTTCCTAAGTTCATACTTTACCTGGAACACTAATTGTCTGCTAAATATCTATATTCTGTTAAAATTTTGAATGTGAAAAGAATTCGCATATTTGTATTCTCACAAAAAAAAAAAAAAATGCAAAGAATGTTGGTAATTTTATAACCAAGCCTGTTCATATAATGATTTTAGTATTACTACCAGGCTTGGCTTGGTCCCTTGACATGATACAAGGTCAACTAACTGTAGCTGTATTGGTATGCCTTTCATGTGAATGCTTGTAGACAAAATGGGCATTAGAAGGAAAATAATGTAAACATGTTTTTGATAATTCGTTATTACATCTCTTATACATGTTTCTTGCTTACAGTAACTATTAAACTTTGAAGAATGGCTTTTTAAATAAAATCACTAAAGGTTTATGGTTTGTTTGTAAATAGTATTTTGCAGACCGGGACATTTTCTGTGCTGGTCGTGTGGCTGAAGAAGATCTGCAACGGGTTTCTGCTGCAACTGGTGGAACTGTGCAGACATCTGTCAACAATGTTATTGATGAGGTGATGTGATTGTTAACTTGTATGTATACATATACAAAGAGAACAATTCTTTGTTCTAAATTCGAAGTTGGACCTTTTGGCCTCCAGGTTCTTGGCACTTGTGAACTTTTTGAGGAAAGGCAAGTTGGAAATGAGAGATTTAACATATTTAGTGGATGCCCTTCTGGAAGGACAGCCACTATAGTTCTTCGTGGTGGTGCTGATCAGGTATGCCACCTTTGAATTACACCATGCTATTTTTTATGACCTTCACGTTGACAATGACTTCTCTTTTTCCACTACTCCAGTTCATTGAGGAAGCCGAGAGGAGTTTGCATGATGCAATTATGATTGTTAGAAGAGCTTTGAAGAACTCTACTGTAGTTGCTGGTGGTGGTGCCATAGATGTATGGTTTTATCAGATCTAATGAATCACGGTATGGTGTTTCATTTGAGGCTTTTCTGGAGTTTGAGTTTTGAATTGTTGTTTTTGGTGGCAGATGGAGATAAGTCGATACTTGAGGCAGCATGCCCGCACAATAGCTGGGAAGTCTCAGCTTTTTATCAACTCGTATGCAAAAGCTCTGGAGGTGGGTGGTAGTGGCTGTTATGTTTTACTTGGCCACCCATAGTAATCTTATGGTTAGATTTTATAGTTTGGGAAAGAACGTTGCTGCTATGTGATGGTTAGGTGCTATGTTGAATAAATTCTGACCAAAACATTAATCCAACACATAAATAACTTGTGTAGAATTAAAAATTATGACAATCAAAATCATTCTCTGCATGAGGTCATAAGTTTAAAGTGTTGTGTTCTATATACAGTGAGCAGCTAGCTTATTTCCTTGATACAAGTTGAGGTCTATTATATTTTTAGAGATCCTGAGGGCAGAATATTATTAGCACCCTCTAACATGTTGGTGGTGCATAGCTGCATGGCCACAAGCACCAGAGCATTTTAACGATTTAAAAACTGAGGCAAAAATAGAGCCTTTTTAGTTGGATTAGTTTTTGAATCAATAGAAAATCCTTCACTTCTCATCTTTGTCTATTTTCTGATTTTTATGATATTCTCTTCTGTCTTTTTTATTTTGAGACTTGCTCTACCATAATAAAGTTGTTCTTTGTATGTTTTTGATTGGACCTATGCATAATAGTTTATGGATTTTTGGATAACCATGTAGGAACATTCTAGTTGCTCTATGATATCAGGGAACCTGTTTGATATTTGAAGAATAATGTTATGCAAGCATCTTTATGATGGTAAATGCTGTCTGGTTCATTTTTGTTTCTATGTCCTTTAGGGATAAACATTCACACCTATTAGATCATTTGGGTTTTTCGTCATCTCTTGTTAGAATAGGAAAAATGCATTCTCGGCATCTTCTGTATATGGGGAAAGCATTATAAGCAGGAATCACAAAGGCTAAGGCATGCAAAAGATGCCAGCAAATGACGCTTTTATATTTTATGAAATGATGATTTACTGGTGCTTTCTCAAATAGTATAGGCATTTGATAGGATGCTTTCTGAGGTATTTTTCCTCTTGATGCAGGTAATCCCACGCCAACTTTGTGACAATGCTGGATTTGATGCTACTGATGTGCTGAATAAATTGAGACAGAAACATGCACTCCCATCGGGTTAGTCTTTTCTACTATTTTATTTTAGTATTTCCTTATTTCCTTTTTCCCATTTAGAGTAATGACAATCAATATAATTAATTGGTGCTGAATAAATTGAGACAAACATGCACTTCCATCTGGTTAGTCTTTTCTAACCTTTTATTTTAGGATTTCCTTATTTCTATTAGAGTCGTGACAATCAATTTAATTAATTGGTGTAACCAATCTGTGCTGTGCTCTTATTGTGGATACAATGCCCACTTTTCCAATGGGACTCATGTTCAATTGTTATGTGTAGCCAATTATTTTGGTGGCTTTGTATTTCTGTCTCGTGAATGCCTAGTATAGTTTTTTTCAGCTACAATGCATGGTCATCTAGTTCTTTCATAGGTGGTTCATTTGTACTTTTGTACTCATTTCCATAAGACAAGTCTTCTCCAGTTCCTACCAGCCAACCCAAAAAAAAAAAAAAAAGAAGAGATAGAAACCCACTTACGGTGCATGGTTTTTAACAGGTGAGGGTGCTCCTTATGGAGTGGATATCAACACTGGTGGAATTGCAGATTCATTTGCTAACTTCGTCTGGGAGCCATCAGTTGTCAAGGTATCTGTATATCACCACTTTCTTGTTAAAAGAGAATGCCATATTTCTTTGCTGGTGTTTTTTGCACCCTTTGATATTTATTGTGACTGCTTAATGTTGCAGATTAATGCTATAAATGCTGCTACTGAGGCTGCATGCCTTATCTTGAGTGTGGATGAGACAGTAAAGAACCCCAAGGTAGTGTAAACACTGATCTGTATGTTGAAGAGTTTTTTATGCCATTTTCCACTTGCATGCTCCATCTGAAAGATCTTTTATCATTAGAGTCGGATGGTATTTGTACAGTCTTTTGGGTTTGGATTGTCTTTTGATGGGGAAGCTGCTGGAGATCAGGACTAATGGATATTAGAGGTTTTTGAAATGCAAGATCATCAATAGAATATGTTGCACCATGGTGATGGCTAAGAAAACATTCATAAGAATTGAGATGTTAAAAGATAGCTAGAACAGAAAGATGCAAGATCAGTCTAGCAAATTAAAAAATATGCTAATTATCAAACACAAATCCTATTAAGATCAGCTCTGTGATTCTGAAAATACAAAGAAATACAGGATTTGACTATTTTCTGAAGATGCAAGGTTTCCTAAAACCATAGGATTTAGGGTTTCTAACGTGCAATACTTATCCCGAATCTTCACATGACCTTGTAAAATCCAAATAACTCAAGATGGGCCCACATATAATTACCATAACAAATGACTAAACTATTGAAGAACTTCATTCATGTGTCAAAGGGATGGTCTTGTTATTGTCTGGACCATAGGTCTTCTTAGCATCCAAGAAGTACATCTCTATACAAGCCGTTTATGATTGCTGTTGTTTGATGATGCAGTCTGAGAGTGCTCAAGGTGAAGCTGCTGCAAGTGCCATGGGTGGCAGAGGGCGTGGAGGAGCTGCTTTCCGTGGTCGTGGACGTGGCATGCGCAGGCGATGAGCTCACAAATTTTAAATTTTTGGATGATTTTCGATGGTGAATTAGAGTGATAGGAAAGACTGAATTGGTTTAGATTTTAGTTTGATTCCTCTTCGTAGTTTCTATGTACTTTTTTTTTTTTTTTTTTTCCAGTGTAATTGATAATTTAAAAGATTGGTGGTTTCTCTCAGCCATGTACCTGCTGCTTGCTATCTTCGTTGCGGTTTGTGGAAGCAGCATGTTATGTTTTCTAAATTTTCTTGATTGAAATTGAGAAAGAAAATGAGACTATTTTTCGCATTCTGCAATTACGATTGTGGTTTTTATTTTTAAATGCAACTTGTGCTATTTTCTTCTTCCTGGCTATTGTACATTCAATGGTTGATGGTCCTATGATTACTATTATCAACATTATCAAAGTTAATCTTTCAGACTTGGAAATGTCTTCCCCATACTAGGATGCATGAAACTTGCATATATTTTTGGAAACATGAATTATTATCCTCCCAGATTTGTTTGATTATTCTTGCAATATTTTTGTCTAATGATGGTTGTATACGTTGCACTTAGTTTGTTCCTTCTTTATTTGTGTTTATTGTTGCTCATTTGAGCTAATGAACCAGGTCCCTTTGTGATACTCAGAAACTTGGGACATCATTTAGGTTATAGAATGCAATATAAATTGTAATATAACCTACACCATTTTTGATTCTGCAGCTTTTCCATTTGATATTGATTCGCCTTTTATACCTCATGCTGTATTGGTGCAGTGAAATTTGTCTGGTACACATGCACTGCAATTTTAGGCGATGTGTGTTGGAGCTGTAGATTAGTTTGAATTTGGCAGGCATACAAAGTCTTGCCATCGCATAGGATCACTGTGATACTATATAAATGATGCAACTCAACCTAAATCTGCAAAAAAATAAGGGTGCAATTTGTGTTTTAAAACGGCATGGGAGCCCAAATGAGGCCTTCTATGATCACTTTATTATTGAAATTAGCCACTAATTTTTCATTTTCAATAATACAATAATAAGCTGCTCACATTCTATTATGCTACATCAAGCAAAAGTTGAGTACCAGTGCAAGATTGTAATGGAATTCCTTTAGGCTTAAAATGATGATTGAAGGACCTGTAAGCTACCTCATAATCAGAAATGAATTGTATACTGCTAGCCTGTCATGTAACTGCATGGAAGTATCAGCGATTGAGTTACATGGATAAAACAAGTGTTGCGCCCATGGGGAGTTCCTGAAAAGCTTAAAACTGGAACTGCATTTGGGGAGTGTATCCCAGATCATTTAGATGGGCAGCCATAGCTTTGTTCATGGGCGGTGGTCCACACCTTAACATCTGCAGAAGATTGGAGGTTCATATTAGTTATTAGCATTAACCAACCAAAACAAAGGTGGAGAAAATGATGGGCTGAGGTCACTGGTAATTAAGGATTTACCCGGATGTCTGAGGCTGGAGCAGGGCAGTGGGTTTGAATCATTTCCTTGGACACAAAACCTACCCCACCATCCCATTGTTCCGGTGGCTGAAAGTTTATATTTTAAAATTAACATGAGAGCGTGAAGGAGCAGGGTAACTGAATAGATCCATGCATCCATAAAAAACAGAGTCACCTTTCAATGTGCACCCATAATTTAATTCAACATTTATGCACCATTTAAAGTTTACACTTGAACGTCACTAAAATGCATCTAAATTGATGTTCATTTTATCCACTCCAGTTCCGTCATTGATTCAAAGAGTTCTTTATTCTGGTAACAGTTCATTCCCTTGCAATAACTATTACAGACAGCAAGCATGCGTGTCCATTAACCAAAATTGCTAATCTTTCATTTTTATTACATTATGCATGTGGAAAGTCAAATAAAATATACCCAAATAACCATAGAATTACGACGAAACTATAGGTGGAACTAGCCATCAAAGAATTAGGGTATTGTCTGTAACTAAAGCGCTGTAATTTTAAAGGTACAACTGCTGTGGGATAGAATCACTAGATGTCAAATATAAGTGAAAAAATAGGATTCAAAGTTAAAGTTATTAAACAACTATTGTGCTTTTAAAGTTAAGTAGAAGCCAAAAACTCATAAACATACCATTTATTCAAATCAGAAGATGAATAGATTATTATGTAAACCATACACCAGAAAAAGAAAATAAACATAGCCTAGATGTCAGCACAGAACACACACAAATTCTTGTGTAACACTTTCATACTCAACTCAGAACAGAGATTTAAGTGAAATATCTAAATTGCCTGTACAGGTCCCAGACATAAATGGAAAAAAATAGAAGTAGATATAGGTGTGTGTGTTCGTATTCTGATAATGTTGATTTGTGCAATAGATTATGGAATGACAACCTTCACACCATTTTCATCTTTTTCTTTAAGGACAGTTGATGCAGACAGCTTTATATATGTACTACAATATGTAAAGATTTCTATGCTGCTCTTTTGAGAAGGATTAAAAATCATTTTAAACTTATTTTTTAACAATATCTTCGTAATATCAACAAAAGTTTCAACAGACACAAAATGACTTCCATAAATATCCCAAAATAAAACTAAAATAATAAAAATTTGTTACAGCGCGTGCAGATTGTCATTCTAAAATTCAAAATGAAAAGCAAGGATCTGAAAGTACAAAAAAACCACACCAGTATGTATGCTAAAAGAAAAAGAAAAAGTAAAAGAAAAGAGAGAAAACTAAGATTGAAGCAGTAAATGAAGGAATGATACCTGATTCAAAACATAGTAGACTTTAAAGCGGTCAGGAAAACTAGTTGCAAGATCATCCAGCTCTTCCTGCAAAGGTGCAGTTCAAACAAAGTTAATCCACCCATGCCATCAAGTAGACCCAGTCCCATGCCATGTATTTGGGTGTAGTTACAAGTGTTCATTGTTTTCAAATATGTCATGTTATTAATCCCATCACCAGGAACTGTCCATATTAAGTTAGCAAGATTTTTCCAGTTAAGTAATAGAAAATTATTGAGATACATTTCCCTGAATTCCACAGAGGCATGCTAACGGCTATCATGCTAGATCACTCACATGACAGTCGCCAGTGTCAATGGAAGATGCGCATTGTTTTTTGTTTCAAAGTGTACAAAGTAGTTCACTGAATCAAGGACTATCTTTTAGGTTTAGTTATGAATGCCATTTTATTAACAAAAGTAGAAAGAATACATGTCTAGAGCATATCTAGCCCAATCTCCTAAAGTCAGTTACAAAGATTTGAAGCCTCGCCTATCCGCTGTCAATCATCAAACTTAAAACATTTCCTTACAAAGATTTGTACTTCTTATAGAAATTTTATTTCAAATTGTGTATTCAAGTGCTAAACAGCAGATAATCTGTAGTATATGTTCTTTTTCTCTTTTGGAATTTAATCTCCATCACACATTACAGCCTTGTGCTTTGCAATGGGTTCTGCTTTTTATGATTCTTGATGGTAAAAACCTTTATAGAAGAGAAAAAACCTTTATAAAAGAGTAAAAGAAAAGAAACGAGTTTTTTATTGATCTGAAACCAGAATGCAAGTTCCAGCTTTTTATTTCCATCGAATTGCGTCCGTTCTTGAACAACCTCCTATAAACAGTGGAAGTAATTGAGAGACCAGCATGAGCAAAAGTAACAACCTTCTTCAAAGATATCAGAACTCTTTCTTGAACTCAATCGGACAACATCATCTGGTCATATCCCTAAATTTGTGTCTACATTCACCAGAAAAATCAGAAACACATTTCATAGCAAACCGCTAGAATTTTAGGAAGATCTTTTTCTCTTCTGACACCCTGTCTTTTCCATCTAAACAGTAGTCAGCTATGGAAGAATCTCTATTCTGAGTGATTTTGTGTTATTAAAAATGAACAATTAATTTTGAGAATAAATATAAATATAAATATACAAGGATGGTTCTTAACTTAGTTCATTTATTTCAATAAATGAGATGTAAGACTCTTATGTAGAGACAATGGTACGAGTGTCAATTAGGGGTTAGCAAGTGCATCCATCGCTTCAAATAGCAACTGTCACTAGCACTGCTCATGGAGATAAAAGTGTTCTAAATTCCCCCAAAAAGGAAAAGAAAATATAGAAAATTCCAAGAGTTTGGTTACCTCAAACTCAGTTAGATAGTTATAGCTTATTGGGCAGTGAAATACAGATGAATGTTATCATTGTAATAGAACTGTGCATAGCATTACCATTCTTTAAACGGAAACGAATTAGTGTTCTCAATTCTCTATGATGTCTATGGAATAAGAGATTGCCATGCACAAATAAAATAAAAAATGTAGAACTGAAGTTCATGTTCATAAATACCAATTTAAGATTTTTCGTATGTCACTTTAGGTAAATCAAGTATGTATCAGTTATCACAAAATTGTGGCAGTAAAAGCAATAATTACAGGTTAATCAGCAGTTTCACATGTTGCCCAACAGATAAATCTTCTTTCTGTTCTTTTTTCTTTTCTTTTTTCAGCTAGGGAAAAAACAATGACACAGAACCAGAACTCTAAAATTTCACAAAAGATTAGGATCTAGTTACTTAAACAAAGTAATTGCAGTATCCTTTATTTTTAATCCTTCTCTTTTTCTTCTCTTTTTCCATTTTTGTTTTGTATTTGTATTTTTTTCTGGGTTTGCTAACCTAACATCCTTGTGTTGGGATTTTGAACCCTTAAATAGATAGAGAGGTGTGCAGGAGACAGTGAGGAATCTTACCTTCAAAAGAATATCCTCAAATGAAACATTGGCATAGATAAGATGTATGTTGGTCTGATCATTAGGATTTTCTACTATGGCTCTGGTAACCTGAGGGAACCATCAAGAGGGGAAGAAAATGTAAAAGTCGAAACAATAATCTGAGCAATAGAAAACAAAAAAACCAAAACAAGTGCGAAGCTATCAAGTGGATCCACTTCCAAAATACATACTTGAAACATTGGAGTAATGCCAGTGCCTCCAGCAAGCATCCCATAAGCTCTAACCTGGCCAGGTTGATACTTGAAGCGACCCTGGAAGCATAATAGTTGACAATAAATCACTGAATGACAATCAAGAAGATTCTTGCACAAGATAAATAATCATGTTCTAGTTTTATCAACACCTTACATTACCACAAAAATAATTGACTTGAGAAAAGGACAAAAATAAACTGTCCATGAAAAAAGTGGCTATTCCAAGACCAGACTGCACCACTCTTTTCTAGTGCTCTGTCTAAGATAAATAAGAAACCTAACTGGATGCATGACTGGTAATAGATGAGCAAAGAAAGTTGACTTGCATGAGTTTAGACAAAAAGAAAAGGAAAAGCTGAAAGCATATACTTGAGATATCATGAACAAGTCTTTGCTGCAATCACTATTGTTACACACACACACACATAGAATCAAACTAAATTTTCATGGTAGAGAATTAAAATTACTTCCAAAATTGAGGAAACTATGGTTTTTAATGGTAGACTAAATAACTTTTAGAATTAGGAATTAGATTTCCTAATGTTCAAAGGTTAAGCTTATGCAGTATCAACAGATGTAAAGTAGCACTAAATGGATTGTCTAAGAGCACTGAACCAAGGAAAGCAGAACTGGAAAAACATGCAATGTAACTCAAGGCAATGTTTTCACCTTGGGTCCCTTTACAGCCAAGTAATCACCTTCACGCATCTCACGGAAATGGTGGGACATTCTTCCTTGTGGATACATCTATTAAAAAGAAAAGCTAAATCATAATCCATTGTAAATATCAAAAGACAAGAAATTATTTCCTGGAAGAATGTAAATGGCTGATAATGTATTCCAGAATGTACAAACCTTTATAACTAGTTCAAAGTATCCAAGATCTGAATCCAAAGTTGTTGGGGTATATGGCTTCACAACTTCTTCATCGAGAGCATCTCTTCCTCTGAGGAAATTACGTTATGTGCAGTATTACCATGATAGACAATAAACAAATCCAGTAACGAAATACAAGTAGCAAAATATGCAGAAATTGAGCATTGGACAAAACAAAACAAACCTGCAACTCATATGTTGTCCGATTGGAAGGCCCAACACTGACGTTGGTGTAGGAAGAGCAAATTTGAACTTAGCAACATTATGGCTGAGTTGAGTACGTTTAACAAGTTTGAATTCCTTAAATTTTTCAGGGTCCAAGCAGCCTGTCAAGGCATATGAAATTATTATTAACTGACCAGAAGACAAGAAAGAAAACATAATCTCCAGATTTATTCTAAAATTCAAGCATAAAGAGCATAAAAAAGATTTATTAAAATACGAAAGTAGAATGTAGTACATGCATATGAGTGCATGCAAAAGAAATTTCAGGGCAACGGAGTTGGAGTGGGTTCAATCCCTCTATTATTTGAATTATTTATGGGAGAAAAGAAAACCTAAACTTGGGATACTTTTTTTCTATATCTCTTTGCTACAACCTCATCCATCTCACCAATTATTCCATTAAACAAACAAAAACCTAAACTGAAATAGTGCAAAAATTAGTGTAACAGGGCTCTTCGAGGAACATGAAACTCTTTTGCTACAAGATATGGAATAATTTTGAAATAATGCAAAGACACAAATAAAAAAGAAGAAATATGCCAATATCTGATGGTGGATAAAGATTTATCTTCAGTTAGACACAGCAGATTTTCATTTTAATCAATAGCAATAAAGTTGTGCAAAACAGAGAAATTACTTTCAGTTATAGCTGCCAAAATGATAATGGCCATGGAGTACTAGTGAGCATTACTACAATAACTGCATCTTTAAGTGTAGGAACAATAAAGGAAATTTTTTGGTACAAAATAACTAGGGCATAATTAACTTCCCCAAACTGTTGTATATTTTAAGGATCTACACAAAAAGAATGAGCATTCCAGGTGCCAAAATGGCCTGAGCTACTTAAGTTATGAAGAGCTTCCACTGAAACAGAAAAACACAGGTTCTCACATGTAAACAAACCGATGTAAACCACTGACTGGCTTTGGCAATACAAACAGCAAGAAGGAATAATGCCAACCAGGCAGATTCTGCTTTCTCTTGCACATTTTAATAACTTATTGTTTAAGAAAACAACAATACGTAAACTAGCAAAGTCTCATAGTCAACACAAAGAACGAAAGGAACCATACCAATTTAAGACATAGAATAGGGTTCATCTGCTACTTCAATTGTATCAAGTCACCTAAAGTTGATCATAGTAAATTACTTTGTAATACGCAGGCGAATCCCTTAAGGAAAATGTAAGTCTTACTTACTTTTAAAGTTGCAGGCCTCAATGCTTGCATTAAGTATCTTCTCAAAATCAATTGTTACTTATCTTTTTGGTTCTAGAGAACCCACTTTACCAGTTTTGTCATTAACAAATGAGCCTTTTAGATCACCTGACTTTATAAAATTGGGAGGTTGCCTGATGCCATATTAAAAGTCATTGCAATAAGTAGGATTTTACTTTACATTATCCGTTTATGGATTTTCTCCATCATGTATTGAGTAAAGATACTTCATGTGATTCATTTTGCGTACCTGCTGTTTCTACTTACTATAGCACATGATAACGCATCTGTAGTTATATACCGTGACACATGTAATGTATGATCCTTTCAGGTTATTTCAATTTACTTGCCGCGACACATCTTTTCCAGGAATGACAAGAACTAGACCTAAAACTTTTCCTTCTAGTCTTAATTACGTTAAAAAAAAAAGAGAGAGAGAAAAATACATTCATTCCCTGTTAAACCATCCACCATCCAATTGAATTCGTATCACAAAAACAAACAGATTCCACCTAAAGAGATTTAGCCATTACTGAAACATTGAGGTAACTGAATACAAGCATGCTAACATCTCTACCCAACATTTGCAAGCATGCACGCTGTAGTTACAAGTTACCAATTAGAATGTTCAAAATAACAGTAATAACTATTAATTTAACAGCATCTCCATCAATTAATAATTATTAAAAGGAAGAAAGTTCAGCAACAAAATTGTAAAATCCAAACCTTTAGATTTCTTGGTGATGTAGAGATAGTAAGCTGTGCCGGCTCCAATGGCGACCAGAGCGACGGCAATGCTCAGCATCTCTACTCTACGAGAGTGTAAAACCTCCATTTTGGATGCTTAAATTTCCGAATTAGGTTCAATTTGGAAGAGAATCAAGAAAAGAACGGAGTTTCTCAGTACAAGAGGTGCATATTTCTCTACCTTCAAGTCAACGTACATTCAATTGCAGGGTAACTCGGAAGTCTCTGTCGTAGTGGATAATAGTCAATCAATCAAATAGTGCCACGTGTCTCGGTGCTTAAATTAATAAAGCAAGAAGATTAAATTTGTAAAGATTTTTTACTCAGTCAATGTGAAATAGTGAAAAGAAAAAAAAAATTTATTAAATTTTTATTTCTCTTAATTTAAAAATATTTTATCCCACATAATTCATATTATTTTAAATAAACTTTAATTCTCTTAAATTTAAAAACATTTCTTAATTTATATAACATCTTAAAATGATGAAAGACATACATACCGCAAAAGAATTAAAAAAGTTAAAATTAAGTTTCGTACCTGATTTTATAATTTTTTTTTTTCAAAATATTTGATTGTTGCTTTAAAAGATTGTATATATAATATTAAAAGAAAAAATATAATAAGTATAAAATCAAAATATGAGGTGAGAATAATATCATTGTATCGATTATATGATTGTAACCTAATTTTACTAAGTGGATTTTCGAATTCAAAAGGTTGCAATTAAAGTTGGGCAGCCAACAAACGATCAAGGTTTCTTAAAAATTTTGGGATAATTCAATTTGCGACACATTTGGTCAAACACCTTATAATTCTAACAAGGTTTTAAGAGATTCTGTCATTAAATATTATGTATTGAAAATTTGACTCATCTTTATTTATTTATTTTTTAAAATTTTAAATAAAAGTAAAAAATTTCGTCCACAAAATATCAAATTTTTATTCTGTATTATTACTCAAATTTATATGATGTCATTTATAAAATATGAAACACCTTACCTTTATTTTTACTTGATCTTAAGATGATCAGAAGTGTCAAGCGTGTCTTAAGTTTTAGTTAATATTACCTTCTCACTAAATTTTTATAAATTTTAAAATTACGGCTAAATCTACAATTGATAAAATACTTCCCAAATAATAAAACCATTTCTTTATACTGATAAAGGAAAAACAAATTTGGTTTTTGGGCCTAACTAAATCTATGAGAAAGACTTACATTCAAATAATGTGAGATAAATTGCTAAGCTTGCTTATGGTCAAAGAACTGTTGATATATATATATATATATATATTGCAGTCATTTTAAGTATATATTGTTTTGTTTTACTTTCCTTTTAACTTTATGGAATATGGCCTCAGTCTTAATAAATTTATACAAATTTGAACAAAACTTTTATCATTTTAGCCCGAATTTAAGATTTTTTAACTCAAAATTCCTAACTTCAAAACCTAAATTTAAATTGGACCCAAATAACATAAAACTCAAGCTATATTTAAATAAATTTTATCTAGATTTACATGGAGCTTTTATAAACTTATCCCGAACTTTGATTGTTGCACCTAATTAAGAACATATCATAAATTTAGCATTTGTTATCTATGCAAATGAGATAGCAAGAATAAGATTTGTATATCTTTTTTTCCTTTTAAAGATGTCAAATTTTCATTGAGAAGAGTTTGGTGACAAAAACAAATGATTTTATTTTTGTTGACAAAAATTAGTAGAACTTCACAAACTACGAAAGTAATGTATTAAAAAAGTTCATAATCCATTATATATTTCATAAACTTATCCCAAATTTTAACTTGTTTACGAACTCATAGCAGGACTGTCACTTTTGTTCTCATATTCTTGATGTCAAATATCTTTTTAGTAGTTTACTAGATTTAATTAACATTCAAATAATTAAATTATGAAAGCATGAAATAAAATAAGAAAACAGGTAATTTTATATGTGGTTTAGAATCATTTATTTCATGGGACTATACCTAATTATGTAAACAATCCAAAATAACTTTATAAAAGTATACAAACACCGGTCAGACTTAAACAAATAAAGATTTTTTCTTTAATTGTGTCACTGTTGTATAAAATCAAGCGGTTGAATTTATTAAACAAACACCACTCGTCTTGTTTATTTGCTGCAATTGAACTGCCTTCAAACCATAAAATTAACTAGTTGTATTGTAAGGATAGAAGGATAGAAATTGACAAATGTGGGAAGGGTAGAAGGATTGTGAAAAATTACTTAAAAGCAGGAGAAATGTTAGAAAATCAAAGTCATTATTTTTGCATGACTTAGACCAACAAAAAAGGCAAAAAGAAAATTATGATAGAAATTCTATAATTTTGCATATATTTTAAATTGAATATGCATGTGACATGTTTTAATTAAACGACTTTGCTTATTGTAATATAATTAATCAAATACACATTATTAAAATATATTTTAGGATCTTTTCTTTTTTATTTCACTTCTCCTTTTAAAAAATCTTATCTGCCAATTACAGATAAAAAAGATAGTACCTACACAAATTAAAACCTAAATTCGCTTTATTTCAGTCGTAATTGTATCATCTCTCTGTCTCTGCTATTATTTTTCATTAATTGTTATTGTCGTTGTACGGCACAGGTAACTTGAGGAGAAAAACAATTTAATTATTAGTGATCATCATTATAAAATTTGAGTTTAATTAATAGATTATAATGTAAGATAATTATTAAGGCCTTATTTATCGTATTAGCAATAGGAGAAGTGGAAGCTTGTAAGTATATCTCATCTTTCCACCTTTCACTAGCGTCCCTTTCAAAGCAAGTTAAGTTTCTTCAAAATTCATTTATATTTTCATAATTAAGTTAATCTTAATACTTCAAATAGAGTTTCCTAATTATTTTATTTTTGCATTT
Source organism: Azadirachta indica (assembly GCA_022749755.1). Taxonomy (NCBI): domain Eukaryota; kingdom Viridiplantae; phylum Streptophyta; class Magnoliopsida; order Sapindales; family Meliaceae; genus Azadirachta; species Azadirachta indica. Next base: position 416,635 of record CM040452.1, on the reverse strand, counting down.
ATAGAAAAATTGTTGTAAGTCGTTTTTTTATGACTCAAATTATTTAGGGGATTTTCTACATAAAAAATTTGATGTTTATTTTTGTATTATTATTTTTACCACATAAAAAATGTGACGTATTGGCATTGTCTGGTTAAGGCCCCCATTTTTTTGAATAAAAAAATAAATAATAGCTGATGGGAATCTCAAAATTTTTACGAAGACTTGACCAAGTCCAACGACTCAATAAATGCGATATCCAAGTGGTTCAAACCTTTCCATCACTATGAAGCTTCACATATATATATATATATATATATATATATATATATACCTCAACTAATTAACTAATTAGTATTCTAAAATCAATTAAAACTAAATTCTGTACATCTTTTTTATTTTTAGGTTAGAATGTCAAAAATTTTGTTAAATAGAACACAAGTATCTATTTAATTTGGCTTTTTAATTAGTTAAGAGTATTTTTACAATGTTTAAATATTTTTTAAATTTTTTGATGTCATTTAATTAACATTGAAGAAAAATTTTTATAATTAAAAAAATCAGTTTTCTTTTCTTAAAAAAAACTCAAAATTTGAGTTTCTATTAGTTAGAAGAGCTTTTAAGTTTTTTTTTTAAGGATTCATTATTTAAAATATTCTTATTTTATTCTAAAATTTTTATGCTATTTTTTACAATATAGCCTCCAAAACTCACCTATTTAAAATAATTATTTAATTTTTTTAAGAGTTATTTGTGACAATTAATAATATTTATTCTCTTGATTTTACTAAATAATATCAAATTTTTAAGAAATAGAAAAGAATAATATAATGTACAAGGTTGGTCTTTTTACAGGCTAGACATAGGTGATCAATAATAAAACAAAATATACACATAATAAATTTAAATACTACACTAATAATGTACATCAAATAAAAAAATATGATCATGATAAAAATAAAAAAAATAATATATTATTCTAGCAAAATTAAGACAATATCATATTTAATTTTTGTTAGATTAAATGTCATTAATAATAAAACTAAACGATTAATAAATTTTTATTAAAATCTTCATTTGTAAAAGTTATATGGAATAAAATTAGTTTACATCAAGAAACCTTACTTTTATATTTAGATCCTCGGAAAAATAAAAAAAAACCTTGTTTCTCTTTTTTTTTCCCCTCTTATTTACGAAAAGTTTATATAATCAACATCGTAGCGCAGCTTGAAACCTGTCGACACCAACGGTGAGACTTTTACTCCTTACGCGTGAGGCAATTCGCGCCATGTGTAAGTGGAAATGTCCCACACATTATTAGCCATTAAAACAGTAACTCTAGAAATTGAGAACAATCCTCAGCAGCTACAACAACAACAACCATCCAAAAAGATTTTCAGATATCAAGAGAACTGGTAAATTATAGAAGAAAAATTAAAATTAGAGATTCTGTACTTAATTACTGTCATGAAATCTACAATGATTAATATACAGTAATTACTAATTTGATATGAAGACGAAATTAATATACCTGATGAATTCAGTTATGAGGGCCAGAAGCGGGGCGAGGAGGTGGGGGTGGAGAAGGCAGTATATACGGTTTTACCCAGGACGGCCCTGATGGCACTTGTAGGGATGGTTGAAAGAGAGTAAGCATCGTTATTATTGTTACGATTATGAACCACAGCTCTGAAACAAACCTTAGAGGCTTCATGATCGGTGATCCGCTTAATATATATTCTTCTTTATCTTACCTTGATCACCCTTTCTTTCTTTCTTTCTTATGCAGATTCGTAACTGATGCAAATTCAAAGAATGAGAAGATATGAAGAAGCTGTTTGTATATATAATGTATAGGTCCTAAATTTTCAAGTAAGGCCTTTTGGGTAGATTTTTACGCAAGTTGAAACGAAGCATCCATGGCTCTGCAGTAATCAAGTCAATTACGAGCCTAATTTTTCACAACGGGTCATTTACGGTTAAGGTACTGACTTGCGTGCTTGGAATATTTAATTTAATTTATATTGACCATGACTTTATTTTAGAAGAATGCGTAGGTATTCCAGTTATAAATGAGAACGTAATGATAAATTTAATATATTGTACTTTTATATGTCACTAAATAAGATCATTATATTCATGAACCAAAAAAAAATTTAGAAATATTTTTAAAATTATTGTTAAATAAAATTAATTAGACATTTATATCAGGTGTTAAGTTTGAAGTTTATATATTAATAACTCATTGAGATGTAAATACTAAATGTTGAGATTGTTGGTCCTACCTCAAGTCTTACTGTCTTAGTGCCTGTTCCCTTTAATTATTACCCTTTAGAAAATTTGCGTGTGTACATGTACACAACGCCTCAAGGAAAAAGAAATTGGTTATGTTAATTGTTTGTTTTATTAAATGACTTTGAATTCATTGAATCAATCAAGGAATTGACACTTATATATGAAATTTTATTACTTTAATTCATTATTATAATTGAAAACTTAACTATTTGATGTTGAAATTTTTGTTGAAGAATTTGAAATATTGAATAGGTAGACTAATTTATGTTTGTTTAATATACTTATGAAGTATTTTTACATACCTTTCTTGAAATTTATGAAAATCATAAGTAAATAGAAGGTTTGTGAAAATTTATGAATACCTCCCTTATTATAATAATTTCATACTTTTGATCGTCAATTGACGATTAAAAAAAAGGTAATATAGTAAATTATAACAACTTTACTCATCCAAGCTTATTTTTCAACTTTACTAACATATATTTATAGTTATAAAATTAAATTAGAAAGGAAAATTATGAAATAAATATAAGATTACATTATTTCCTATTTAAAATGGTAAATTTAAAATAAATTGTTACCATTTTTCTTTTTAATATTCTTTCACCCATCAAACTTCATCCTCAAAATTCACAAACTTAAGAAATCCCATCCATAATTAAAAATATTGACTTAACAAATTTAAGAAATATTTGTTGATATCTATTTTTGACGATCAGTATCCAACATATAATTTTTCTCTTTCATTCTATATATATCTGCAAAAGAAGGGTTGATTAGGAGTGTTGATTTTCCGGCAAAAACTCTCCGATACTTAAATTAGTAGGGTTTTCACTGTAAAAATAATTCATGAAGCATAAAGAAATAATTTGAAAACGCTATCAGAACCAAAAATCAAAAAATTGAAGAAGTTGTCATTGATTTTCTTTGGCATACCTTTCCTTGCCTGAACAGTCGTATTTTTTTAATTACTAATTGTGAGAAGTGAGAGTTAGTAGTATCCTCCTTCCTCGAAGTTTTTGTCATCCACTACAACTTAATTATTCAATTATTAACTCTTTATGATAGTATATTTTCCTCCACAACATCTAGCCCTCGGTTTTTAGTAGTGACGAGTTATCAGTTCGTTCTTAGAAACTTATTTAAGTTATTTTTTCTAAACAAAAGAATATAGAGTACCAGCTCAGTTATTTTTTTGAGCAAAAATATACAAAATACTAGTTCAATTATTTTTTCTGAACAAAAAAATATAGAATACTAGCTTAGGTTTTTTTTTGTAGCAAAAAAAATACAGAATACCAACTTAATTATTTTTCTGAGCAAAAGAATATAGAATAGCAGCTCAATTATTTTTCTGAGCAAAAGAATATATAATACTAGCTCAGTGATTTCTTCTTAACTAGAAATATAGAATACCAGCTCAGTTATTTCTTCTGAGTTAAAAAATATAAAATACCAATTCAAGTATTTTTTCCAAACAAAAGAATATAGAATATCAACTTAATTATTTCTTCTGAATTAAAGAATATAAAATACCAGCTCAATTATTTTTTCCAAACAAAAGAATATAGAATATCAACTTAATTATTTCTTCTGAATTAAAGAATATAAAATACCAGCTCAATTATTTTTCTGTGCAAAAAAATATAGAATACCAGCTCCCATATTTTCTCTAAGTAAAAGAATATAGAATACCGGCTTAATAATTTTTTCTGAGCTAAAGAATATAGAATACCGGCTCAGTTATTTCTTTCGAGCTAAAAAGTATAGAATACCAACTCAAGTGTTTTTTCTGAGCAAAAGAATATAAAATACCAGCTTAAGTAATTTTTCTGAGTAAAAGAATATAAGCTCAAGTATTTTTTCTGAGCAGAACAACATAGGCTTAAGTATTTTTTCTGAGCAGTAAGATGTTGGCTCAAGTGTTGCTTCTTCATGTCATATCAACATGTTATCTCAATTCTCAACAAATTCCTCGCCGCAAGCTGTGTATGTGCATTACTTCATTTGCATATTTCCACGTATGAATATTCATTTGTGCTAATGCATGAATATTTTTTTTGCATAGTTTATATGCATGAATTATGATTGCACTAAATTGTGTACCTGCACATCCATGGATCTGCGTGTGTCTGGTGCCATCTTGTGTTGGGTTTTCCTTGTTGTTGCAGTTTTAGCAGTAGCTGCTAACTGCTGTTGCTTCTGAAGTAAATCTTTTGGTGCTGCTGTTCTTGACTCTCTTCTAAAGTTGCTGTTCAGCAGCAAAGAGCATTGGCATTGCTTATAAAAACTGGTATAATTAAAACAGAAGTCTGGGCAGACACAAAACAGAGATTACGAGTTTGTGCTGCATTATCAATGACTCTGCTGTCTTTAGCTTTGCCTTCTCCAAAACTATGGTAACTTTATTTCAGCTGTGTTGCTTGGGTAGTTGCTATAATCTGGTAGTTGTCCAACAACCACCGGAAGGCCTTAAAGAAGAGCTGTTTTATGGGCAATGGAAGATCTGTCAAAGCCGGGAGTTGTAGCAGCACCACTAACAGAAGAGACTTCCACTGTAAAAGTTTATAGCATTAAAGATTCAACTTTAGCCTTGGAGCTCTGCTACTGCTGTTGCTGTTTTCACTGGCAGTGGTAGCACCACTTGATTGATACCAATTTTATATAGATGTTTGCCAATGAATCCTTTTATGGTTGAATTTTATATGTTGTTGCTTTGTCTTGCAGAATTGATACCAATTTTTATTATTTTGCATGTGAAATCTTTGCATGCTTCAGAGACAAAAACTGCCACGCAGTATCATTGTCATCAAATACAATATATGGAAGATTGGGGAGGCCATCTCTGCTTATATGTGAGCTTTCTTTAGAGAAGGAGATTATGATTGATCCTGTTCTTGGACACAATGTGAGGCATTGAAGAACTGAGGTATGCGTGTTATGGCTTTTCTAGAGCAGATAACTCCATCCACTATGGCATCTAGGAATGCAAAGAGAAAGCCAGCTGCATCTGCCACGTTCTATATGCATTTGGTAGATTCTTGCAGCTTTGCTATAGCGAAAAGATGATTCAAGTGCATCTCATTATAGGATTTGGCAGTGTTATAGCTTCCGCACTTTCAGCAGGAAAAAACCCGAGCAAAAAATGCCAATTCATGCAAGTGAAGAGCAACACTGGTGAGCGCCATAAATATGACTCTTACTTTACTTGGAGCTCCAGCAAAGCACCTCTTTATCACTTCTAATGAAAGGGCCAAGGTTAGGAAAAATCTGAGCACCTTTGCGTGATGTCAAAGTGGAAATTCCCATGTTTGGAAAATATTTCATCATTCCGTAGTTGATTAAAGGAACTGAAATGATTTTTTTTGCATTTCATTTGACATTTCCAGCCACAAGATTTTTATTCCCTAGAAAACAATCACAAAAGCAAAGTGAGCATTTAAGTACGTTAATAAATCTCCTTGAAAACTGAACTGAATAATCCTAAGAGAAAATCAAAATATTAATAACTAAACTTCCCTGGTTTATGTTCAGCAGGAAACAATTTTTCTTGTAATTAAATCCGAAGCTCATCTGGAAAATATTTCCTTGTAAGCCTTGAAAGAGAAATTAACTATCTTTTTCTTCTTTGGCTTTCTTCTCGTATACATCTTGTTCTGCCAGATCAGAATATGCTTTTTCAGTTCCAGGCGTCGGATATACTGAGCACCAGATTAGCCATGGTACTTAATGGGACAGCTCTTCCCAGGTTGGGAGACTTATTGGTAGCCCTTGTTGGAGTTGCTTTAAGCTCAGATCACAGCAAGCCAAAAGGGTGCAACTTATTATCATTCTGGTTTTACATACCAGATTTTGTTAATTCAATGGATGGAATGGCTAGACAACAGGCTTGTGGATGCCCCAACGTGTGCAGAGATTAGAAATGGGTATGCATTGTTCCGCAAAATTGCCAAATAGTAAGTCTCATTGCCTGGCATATTTGGGCAGTTGAAGCTCACTGACTATTGCCTGTTGTTGGCTTATAGAGAAGATGAAGGCAAGGACATGCAGTATATTTTACTCGGAGGTCTCGGTGGTAGAGCTTTGCTGAAGCAAAACCTGCTTTCTTTGTGCAGCATCCACAATGGTGGCAAGTTAAGCACTTTAATGTAGCCAGACCCAGCCCCTTCATCTTGCACATTATTCACGGCTTTTCCTGGAAAGTTTTCATGCATGGAGGCACATTGAAATTGCATGCCTTACCTCATAAAGTGGGGCAAATTATTTATTGCCTTATCTTGCATGGGAGAAGACCATTTTTCTCTTCAACGACAGTCCCCAAGATTTTGCAATACTTCTAGCTTCCGTACTTCTAGGCTGGAAACCTGTACGAAATGCCAACTCCAATTTTGCAAGAACTGACTGGATACTTGACTAAAGAAAGTCTGTTTTGCACTTCAGAGGGCATTCCTAGTAACAAGCTTTAGATCCTTATCCCTTAGAAAGCAAACAGAGAAACAAAAGGCAACCTTTAATTATTTTAAATGTTAATAAATCTCCTGGAAACTTGAATTGAATAAAACCAAGAGAGAAAATAAATAAATTAAATATACGAGAAACTACACTTCCCTGATTTATGGGCAGCAGGAAGCAATTCTTTTTGTAAATAAATCCATGAAGAATTGGACTGAATGTTTCATATGGAAAATATGCTCCTTGTAGTCCTGAAGAAGAAATCAACTATTTTCTTCTCTTCTTTGTAGTTCTTGGCTTTCGTCTTATCCACTTCTTGGTTTACTTTCCTCAGCTTCTTCTTTTCAGTGTTGGCTCATTCAACTTGCTCAAAGGCAAATAAATCACCGTATTCTGCGACATCGCTGCTGCAGGATTTCAATATCTATGCTAACAAGAATTACATATTTCTTTGGGCCATTTCATCAAAGAACTTTGGCTCCGCAACAATCTTCAGTTTTCCTGTGGATTAATAGCTCCATATTTGGAATACACAGCCAAAATTTCTTAATACAAGCTCATCCAACGTCAAAAACCTTAAGACTGCCTCATTACTTTGTTTCTGTACGAAGTACACCAAAACACCACATTGCCAACCATAATTGCAAATCTGTGAGACCAACAATGCTTGCAACCACAATTGCAAATCTGGGAGGTTCTGAAATGGCAGGACTTGTTTAAGAACTCATAGCAGGACTGTCACTCTTATTTTCATATTCTTTTACAGATAAAAAAGATAGTACCTATGCAAATTAAAACCTGAATTCGCTTTATTTTCAGTCGTAGTTGCATCATCCCTCTGTCTCTGTGCTATCATTTTTCATTAATTGTTGTTGTCCTTGTACAACATAGGTCAGTTGAAGAGAAAAACAATCTAACTAATTATTAGTGATCATCATTATAAAATTTGAGTTTTAACTAATAGATTAGAATGTATGATAATTATTAAGACATTATTTATCTTGTTAACGATAGGAGAAGTGGAAGCCTATAAAATTTATCTCGTCTTTCCACCTTTCATTAGCATCCATTTCCAAACGAGTTAAAGTACCTAAAGGTCTTCAAAATTCATTTATTTTCTCATAATTAATTTCTCCTACTACTTCAAATAGAGTTTTCTAAGTATTCTATTTTTTATTTATAGAAAAATTGTTATAAGTCATTTTTTATGAAACTGACTTTTGCGTACCTCAAATTATTTAGATATTTTTTACGTAAAAAATCCCCTAAATAATAATAATTATTATTATTATTATTGTTATCCTTTTACTAATATTTATTTATAATAGGTTAACTCTCCTAATGTTTATCTGTGGAATGGAAGGCTAACATAGGTCATTGCTTTCAATGCATATATATCTACTCTATTGAAAAAAAAAGAATATAAAACAGGACGTGATCAATAATGTTTTGAGAACATGAGATTTTGTAAAAAATTAAACTTAAAAAATGACACAATTTTAGATTTCGCAAAAATATAAACTTTTCAAGTAAATTAAAGTTTTTTTAAGTAAATTTTATTATAGAATACTTGTAAGTAGAATTTGAAAGAAGAAAATTATCGGTTATTTTATATTCAAGTTCATAACAAGTTTCTATAATTATTTTAATACTACATCAAGTCCTCTCTCTCTCTTTCTCTTTTTTTTAAATTATTCTTAAAAAAATTAACATTGTTTGATTAAGACCTCCATTTTTTTTAATAAAAGAAATAAATAATAGGTGATGGGAACAAAAATCTAGTACTGATCTCAAAATTTTTACAGAGACTCGACCAATTCCAATGACTCAACTCATGCATGCAATATCCAAGCGGTTCAAACCTTTCATCACTATGAAGCTTCATTCTTATATATATATATATATATATATATATATATATCCTTCAACTAAAATTACCTAATCAGTATTCTAAAGTCAATTAAAATTAAAATTAAAATCTTTACATCTTGTTTTTTTAAGTTAAAATGTCAAAATTTTTGTCAAAGAAAACACACGTATCCATTTAATTTGGTTTTTTAATTAGGCTTGGTTCTTTAATATTAAAATTTTTTAATTTTTTTGTGACATCTGGTTAATATTGAGTAAAGGCTTTTAAAATTTAAAAAAAATTGTTTTTCTTTTCTTAGAAGAAACTCAAGATTTGAGTTCCAAGTGGAAGAGGTTTTTTTTTTTAATTTAAAGATCAATTATCTAAAAAACCTTTATTTTATTTTAAAGATTTTATGTTATTTTTTACAATATAGCCTTCAAAACTTGTTTATTGAAATAATTACTTAATTTTTTTAAAAGTTATTTGTTACTATTAATAATATTTATTCTCTTAATTTTACTAAAATAATATCAATTTTTTAAAAAATAGAAATGATTAATATAATATAGAAGGCTGGTATTTTTATTGGCTAACGAAAGTGATAAAAAAATAAATCAAAATATACAAATAGTAAATCATATACTACACTAATAATATACATCAAATAAGGAAATAAGATCATAGTAAAAATAGAAAAAAAATAACATTATTCTAAGTAAAATGTCATTGATAGTAAAAACAAACTTTAATATAAAAGTTTACACAAAGAAACCTTACTTTTATATCAAGTAGATCCTAGAGAAAAAAAAAAAACTTTTTTTCTCTCTTAATTACTAAATGTTTATATAAGCACTATCGTAGTATATTTGGGAAACCTGTTCACACCAACGGTGAGACTTTACTCATAACAGGAGAGGAAATTCGCTCCATATGTAAGTGGAAATGTCCCACACATTATTAGCTATTAAGGCAGTATCTCTAGAAACCGATAGCCCACCTCATCAGCTACAACTACAATTCAAAAAGATTTTCAGATATCAAGGGTACAGGTAAATTATAGAAGAAAAATTAAAATTAGAGATTCTGCAGTTTATTAATGTCATGAAATATACGATGATTAGTATATAATAATTATAGAAATTAATATACCTGATGAATTCAGGGATGAGGGCCAGGAGGGGGGAAAGGAGGTGGCGGCGGAGACGACATACGTGGTAGTTGCAGGGGGGAAAACCCGGATGGAACTCTACGTTGTAAGGATGGTTGGAAGAGAGTAAGCATGGTTATTATTATTATTACTGTTATGAAACACAGCTCTGAAACAAAACTTACAGGCTTCATGATCCCCTTAATATATATATTCTTCTTTCTCCTTATATATCAGACCTTGATCACCCTCTTTCTTTTTTCTTTCTTTCTTTCTTTCTTTTTACGTAGATTTATAAATAATGCAAATTCAAAGAATGAGAAAATATGTAGAAGCTGTGTGTATATATAATGTTTAGGTACTCAATTTTCAAGTAAGGCTTTTTGGGTGGATTTTTATGCTAGTTGAAACGAAGCATGCATGGCTCTGTAGTAGTCAAGTCAATTACAAGCCTAATTTTCGACAACGGGTCATTTACGTTAGAATATATAATTTTATATTCCTATCTCCAGTTGACCAATCAACAGGTTAGAAAGAAGAGCTGACTTGTTGATTAATTGTGATATCAATTCGTGTATTGACGTTAAGCTTATTTTAGAAGAACAATTAACTTACGTAGGTATGACAGTTATAAGTGAGAAGGTAATGATAAATTTAATATATTATGTTTTTATATATCACAAAATAAGATCATTATACTCACGAACAAAAAAAATTTTTAGAAATATTTTTAAAATCATTGTTAAATAAATTTAATTAGACATCTATATTTGATGTTAAGTTAAAAGTTTATAAACTAATAACTCATTGAGATGTAAATACTAAATGTTGCCTCAAGTCTCAGTTCCTAGTCCCTTTAATTATTACTCTTTAGAAAATTTGCGTGTGTACATGTACACACCGCCTCAAGAAAAAAGAAGTTAGTTCTATTAATTGTTTGTTTTATTAAATGACTTTGAATTCAGTAAATCAATCAAGTTTTGGACACTTACATATGAAATTCGATTATTTTAATTAATTATTGTGAAAATGTAACTATTATTTGATGTTGAAATTTTTGTTGAAGCATTTGCAATATTTAGGTAGACTAATGCATTTTTGTTTAATATAAGTAGGGAATTGAAAGCATTGAGGGAAGAGCGAAAAGAAACTGAAGAAATATGGGGATTAACATGTTTGATGATCCAAAATAGAATGGAATAAGGACTACTAAGGGATCTACGTTCCCTCAAGTCGGTCCAATCCATCCTAGTACTTAAATTTAACACTTTACTCCTTTTTTATATGTTTCATCGTAATTTATTTTAAATTAATTATATTAATTATTTTAACTGATTATTTTTATAAATTATCACATTATTTTTAATTATTTATAAAATATTATTTAAAAATTAAATTACATTTTAATATTTTTAATAATTATCTAAAAGTTATTTTATAATTATTAAATACTATTTTAGTTTAAATTTAACACCAACTTATTATAAATTTATTTAAAATAATTTATAATTATTTTTGTAATATTTAGTTTAATTTATTTTTAATTATAAATTAAATATAATATTAATATAATCATTATATTTATAATTTTTTTTTTGTCATTCTTGTTATGGATAAAATATATTTTGCATATTTTATATTCTCTATGTTAATTTATTTGTATATAAAACCAGTCGTATTTAGTTGATAATTATAATTTTATTTGGTAGCATCCAGGTTAATCAACTACAACTAATTTTATGTATACATTATCATTTAGTAAACTATAACTAATTTTATGGTTAAAGTTAAATTTTATTCGTTTTGTAATATTTGTGAATAATTTTACTATTTCTTAAATTTTAGTTTACGACAATTAAATAACTAAATATGTTGATACTTCAACATTGAAAAAAGATTTTTAAAATGAAAAAAAAAATTATTTTTTTTCTTTTAAAAGAAGTTTAAAATTTAAATTTTTGATACGTGGAAGAAATTTTGGGTTTTTTTTATTAAAAAGATAACTCTCTAAAGTATTCTGATTTTTTTTTAAAGATTTTATGTTTTTTTTACAGTATGGTCTTTAAAACTTGTTTATTAAAATAATTACTTAATTTTTTTCAAATAATATTTTAAACTATCAATAATAGTTATTCTGTTAATTTTAACAAAATAATATCAATCTTTTAAGAAATAGAAATGCATAATATAATATACAAGGCTGGGTGTTTTAGAGGCTTACACAGGTGCATGATTAAAAAAATTAAAAAGGTATATCTATAATAAATTCAAATACTACTCTAATAATGTACATCATATAAAGAAATAAGACCATAGTAAAAATAGAAAAAGTAAGATATTATTTTAGTAAAATTAATGAAGACAATATCTTATTTAATTTTTGCTAAATCAAATTAATGTCATTAATAATAATAAAAAACAAATAATCAATAAACTTGTATTAAAATTTCATTTATAAATGTTCTATCAAACAAAAAAGTTTACATCAAGAAACCTTACTTAAAATATTCAAACAGACCCTAGAGGGAAAACAATTTTATTTCTTTTTTTTTATTACTATAGCAACGATTCAAAACACCTGTTCACACCAACGGCGAGATTTTTACTCCTTAACGGAGAGAAAATTCGCTTCACGTCTAAATGGAAACGTCCCACACATTATTAGCCATATATTAAGAGAGTAACTCTGGAAACTGATACCCCACTTTATTGATCGATCAGCTGCAACAACAAGAACAACAATTTAAAAGGAATTTAAGATATCAACAGTACTGGTAAATTATAGAAGAATAAAATTAAAATCAGAGATTCTGCACTTTATTACTGTCATGAAATATACAGTAATTAAAATATAGTAATTACTAACTTGATATGAAGACGAAATTAATATACCTGATGAATTCAAGGATGAGGGCCACGATAGGCGTGAGGAGACGGGTACTCAGGCAACGGATGATCATCTACACGCCCTCCTGGCGAGGACCCTGACACAGTAAGCATGGCTATTACTATTATTTTTATTATTTTTATGCACCATAGCTCTGAAACAAACCACAGAGGCTTCATCGATTTTATTAATATATTCTTCTTTCTCTTTATATATCAGACCTTGATCACCCTTTGTTTCTTTCTTTCTTACGCAGATTTATAGTTAATGCAAATTTAAAGAATGAAAAAGATATATAGAAGGTCCTCAATTTTCAAGTTAGGCTTTTTGGATAGATTTTTATGCTGTTTGAATCGAAGCAGCATGGCCCTATAGCAGTCAATTACTGGCTTTATTTTTTACAACGGGTCATCCACGGTAGAAGAATATAAAATTACATACTCTTAGTCAACTGGAGATAAAGAATATGTAAATTTATATTCTTATCTCCAATTGACTAATCAACATATTAGAAAGAAGAAATGAAACTTTTCAATTTTTTGAAAATCAATTCACTTTCCATTGATTTAAAAATTGTCCAATTTCATGTTGTTATATAGATACCTTTTTGGTAGATGAATTTTCTACTTAAACGATATTTTGTATATTTTTATTTTTTATGTTATAAAATTTAGATTAATAAATATATAATTTAACAACTTTAAACTCAGAAGTTAGATTGACTAAATTAATCGATAAGGGTCTATAATTATTGTTAAATAAAATTAATTAGACATTTATTTCAGGTGTTTAAGTTAGAAGTTTATAAGTTAATAACTCATATAGATGTAAATATTAAATACTGATTTGCTGGTCCTCCATCAAGACTTAGTCTTCAATCTCTGGTCTCTTTAATTATTACTCTTTAAAAAATTACTTGTGGGCTTATATATCACATCTCAAGGAGAAAAAAATTTATTTCATTAAACGACTTTGAATTCATTACGTCAATCTTTGATTATTTTGATGCCTTATCATGATTGAAAATATAATTGTTATTTTATGTTAAAAATTTTGTCGAAGCATTAGAAATATTTAGGTAGAGTAATGCATTTTTATTTAATATATTTAACGTGCGTTTGGCTGAAAGAATTGAGGGGAGAATGAGTATTAACGTGTTTAGTTATATAAAATATGATGGAATAAGGAATCCTAAGGGATACTCGTTCACGCAAATCGGTCCAACCCCCCTGGTGCTTAAATTTCCCACTTTACCCCATTCTTATATGTTTCGTCGTTAAGTCATTTTAAATTAATTAAATTAACTATGTTAACTGTTTTTTTTATAAATTATCATATTAATTTAATTATTTATAAAATATTTTTTAAAATTTAAAATTTAATATTTTTAATAATTATCTAAAAATTATTTTGTATTTATTATAATACTCATTTTAGTTTCTAAATTTAACATCATCTTAGTATAAATTTATTTAAAAACTAATCTATAATTACTAGTGTAATATTTAGTTTAATTTATTTCTAATTATAAATTAAATATAATCTTATTATAATAATTATACTTATAATTATTTTTTCTCATTCTTATTACATAAAATATATTTTTCATATTTTATATTCTCTATGTTAATTTATTTGTATATAAAACTAGTCACATTTATTTGATAATTATAATTTTAATTTGTAATATGCAAGTTAATCAACTATAAATAATTTTAACTATAAATTATCATCCAGTAAACTATAACATAATTTTACGGTTAAAATTAAATTTTATTAGTTTTGTAATATTTTTTTGAATAATTATTTTTTAAAATATTAATTTACAACAATAAATTACTAAACATGTTGATGCTTCAATATTAAAATTTTAAGAATAGATTACATTATTTTTAAGTAAAATTAAAAGGTGACTAACATTTTATTAAGGAACATAACTGATTTTTATATAGAGTTACTTTTGTCCAAAAGAAATATAATGAATTCCTTCCTCTCTATAATTTCTTGTTTTAGATTAAATATATAAAAGAATACTATTCTTTTCGCTATTTTTTCTTTCTTCTTTTCTTCTTATTTTAGAAACAAAATATGACTTATAACACTCAATTACTAGTTTATTTTTTTTATTTATACTAATTATGTGTTTGATAATATTTTTTGACAAATACAATAAAAATAATATAACTTTTAAATAGATATATTAAAAAATTATACATGTTGATTATTGTCAACAAAGTCAAAAAAAAAAAAATGGGAGAGAGATAGAGAGAGACAGAAGGTAAGAAGCATTTTAGTATATCAGTTTGTCCAAATTCATTGTTAACATTTTAATTTAAATCATTATATAAATTTTTTTTAAAATAATAAAATAAAATAATCCTTTTAAAGTTTAACATTTTAGTCCCTCATATATTATGATAACAAAAATTTTTGCTGGCTGAAGGCTCATAAGAACCCAACCTTTTCCAAGGATCAAACCGATGGCTTAAACAGAAATCTGGTCAGGCCAAAAACACGAAAAAATTTTTTAATGAGAAAAAAAATGTCCATTTAATTTGCTTTCTAATTAGCCAAAAAATTTTTAATATTAAAACTTTTTTATTTTTTTGGTGCCGTTTAACTGGCAGTAAAGAAGGATTTGGGAATTCAAAAGATCATTTTTTTTCTCTTAGAAGAAGGTTAAAATTTGAGTTTTTGGCGGAAGAATTTTTTGAGTATTTTTGAAAGGGTAAATTATTTATAATACCCTTATTTTATTTTAAAGATTTTTATATTATTTCTACAATATAACCTTCAAAACTTGCCTATTAAAATAATTACTTAATTTTTTAAAAAATTATTCATGACTATCAATATATTTATTCTCTTGATTTTACTAAAATAATACCAATTTTTTAAAAAATGGAAATGGATAATATGATATGCAATGTTGATTTTGTATAAACTGATAAGTGCGTAAAACACATATTTATTATTCACTCTTAAACTTGATTTATTTGTTTAATCCTCAAGTTTCATTGGTATTTGATGTATTTTGGTTGCATTGTACAAAGAATAAGAAAACTAGCCATCTAAAGTGAATTTGGTTTGAAAAAGAAGATGTTCAGAGACCAAATAATAAGAAAATCGAGGATCAAAATGCAAAACAGTTAGGGACTAAAATGCAAAGCTGTAGGACTAAATTGCAAGAATTTTAAAATATGGAGAGAAGTTGTACATGGCGCGATGGCGCCATGCATTCTGCCCATGGGCAGAATGTGTGGCACGACCGCGCCATCCCTGCTGATGACATTGCACTACCACACCGTTTGAGCACTCCCGCACTTAATGGGTTTGTTTGAACATTTTTTTAGACTAAATCTCAACTCTTGAATGAGTTTTAAATGGCTTAATTTGGGAAAACCTAGAGTTATATATTTTGGAGGTTTGGGAAAAAAGATAGCCAATTTTAAAAAGGGAAAAGCTTGGAAGAAAAGGAAGGTAGAGATAGAGAAAAGTAAGAGAAAGTTGTTTGGGGAGAAAGAAAGAGAAGAATGGGAAGAAAAAACTCGCCAACTTTGTTTATCTCTATACTCTTATCTTATTTATTATATTAAATTTAATATTTCTGAATATTTAAATATGTTGAGGATGATTGAACTTGAAAATGTTGATTGTGAACTCTTTTTTATGAGTTTCTAAATTTAATATATAGGGCAATAGTTCAATCTTTTGAAAACATTATTTTCTGATTGTTGTGTTATTTTTTATTAATAATCTATGTTGCGTGTTTATCAGGAACTTAATGCGTTTAATTAACTGGCTATTAATTAATTGATTTATGGACCAATAAGTATTAAGAAATATTTATTGTATTTAGATTGGTTGACAAACACCACCAATTACATATTGAACAAAGATGTATTGATGTGGTTTGTGTAGTAGATTCAATAATTATTATTGCTTTGTAATGCATTTCCATTTATTTTGTGTTTATATAAAGATATAGTAAGTGCGTAAATAAGAAATAGATTCGACTGATCTCGAGAGAGACAGTCGAATAAGTTAGAATAATCAAACCAACAACATAGAGATTAATTGGAATAACACAACTTGAAGAACTAGGTGTGAGTAAATTGAGTTAAATCATTAGCCCTAAATATTACTCTCATTTAAATTTCTGTTTTTGATTGTGTGTATTAGATTGTAGTTATGTGAATTTCTTTTAATTTTTCGTATCACATCAATTTCGATTCTTCAAATAAATTTAAGAAAAACTATCTTTGGTAATTAATTGGCTATTACTCGAGAAAACAATACTCTACTTACCCTATATTACTTGTTTGCGACAACGTACAATTGTATTCATTAAAATTTCACGACAAGTTTTTAGCGTCGTTGCTGGGGAGTATTAAGTTCTTTTGATATCGATTTGGGTTGATCTTGAATTTAATTTGAAGTTTATTTTTTGTTTTCACTGTTGGTATGTTCCTTTGGTGCATAAGAAAAGTCGGAAGTAGTGTCCTAATACCTTTCGATTCTGAAATTGAGAAAACTTATTGAAGAAATAGAAAGGAGAAAAGAGAATTAATATGACAATCGCAAACTCGCACCATGGAACAAAATCTTGTAGATAATGTTCGGGCCAAAGACCAGCGTGCTTTGAGAGAATATGCTATCTTGACAATTAATGGAGCTTTGACCAGCATCAAGAGACCAGCAATTCAAGCTAACAACTTTAAAATCAAACTAGCCATTATTCAAGTGATCTGAACCTCAATTTAATTAAGTTGATTAGCACATGAAGACCCAAATGCTCACATTACAAATTTCTTAGAGATTTACAACACTTTTAAATATAATGGTGTGTCAAAAGATGTAGTGAAGTTAAGATTATTTCCATTTTCACTAAGGGATAAGGCGAAAAGTTGGTTAAGTTCACTTCCGCCGAGTATTATCACCACTTGGGATGACTTGGCACATAAATTCTTGACGAAATTCTTCCCACCAATAAAGACGACTAAGTTACGGAATGATATCACTACTTTCACCTAATGTGAGATAGAGTTACTATATGAAGCCTAGGAAACGTACAAGAATATGATGAGAAGATATCTACACCATAGCTTGCCTAAATGGCTTCAAGTGCAGACTTTCTATAATGGTTTGGGTGGTTCAACACGAAAACTTGTTGATACAGCAGCTAAAGGTGCTTAAATGGGGAAAACAATTGATGAGGCTTATGACTTGTTAGAGGAGATGGCTACCAATGCTTATTAATGGCCTACAGAACGTTTAACATTGAAGAAAACCTTGAGAATTCATGAAATAGACAACATTACTGCATTTACTATGGAGCTGACCACACTAACCAAGCAACTAGGAGCTATTACAGCAAATTCCATTCAAATTCTCGAGATGGTTTATGAGTT
This sequence comes from Azadirachta indica, assembly GCA_022749755.1. NCBI lineage: Eukaryota > Viridiplantae > Streptophyta > Magnoliopsida > Sapindales > Meliaceae > Azadirachta > Azadirachta indica. Next base: position 398,612 of record CM040452.1, on the reverse strand, counting down.
ATATAGTGGTAATCAGCCAAGCACTGATTGTCAAGTTGCTAATCCATTTGCTCCATAATCCTCTAAACAAATTTCATATATTGGGAACTATAATCAGCAGTAGAATAATCTATATTCCAATGCCTACAATCAAGGATGATGGAATCATCTTAATTTCTCTTAAAGGGAAAATTAAAATGCCGCAAGACTACCACTCGAATTTTAACCTCAACAGAAAAAGGTTAACCTAGAAGAAACCCTTGCTCAACTTACCATAAACACGTCCAAGTTCATGATAAAGACTGAAATAACTTTGCAAATCCAAGCGGCTTCTATTCGAAATCTAGAGGTGCAAGTGAGGCAACTTGCAAGTATGATAATGAAAAGGCAGCAAGGATCATTGCCTAATAATATCAAAACCAACCCAAAGAAGCAAGTGAAAGCCATTACACTTAGAAGTGGAAAGCAACTTAAAGAACCAAAAGGCAAAATGAAAGCACAAATAGAGGAACAATCTGAAGGTTTAGTGTCAAACCAAGCAAAAAAAGAGGATGAAGTTGGTAAAGAGCAAATAGAGAGCACCATGGACACCTCTAAGGAAGCAAACCCTTCAAAGTCATCACAGGAAGCATCAGCTGCTCAGAAGAAAGCTTTGTCACCTCTATCATATGTGCCTGCGATTTCATTTCCTCAACGTGTTTGGAAAAACAAGCTAGATAATCAATTCTCTAAATTCCTTGATATTTTCAAAAGGTTAAATATTAATATCCCTTTTGCAGATGCACTTGAGCAAATGCTGAGTTATGCAAAGTTCATGGAGGAAATATTATCCAACAAGAGGAAATTGAAAGAGAATGAGATGGTGACGCTAACGAAAGAATGCAGTGTAATTTTGCAAAACAAGTTACTTCTAAAATTTGAAGGATCCAAGAAGTTTCACTATCCCTTATGCCATTGGAAAGTGTTATTTTGAAAAAGTATTATGCGATTTAGGTGCAAGTATTAACGTAATGCCTTTTTCTGTTTTCAGGAAACTAAGCTTACTGAAGATAAAGTTACAACCGTTTAACTTCAATTGGTGGATAGGTCAATTAAACATTCAAGAGGAATTGTGGATGATTTACTAATTAAGGTTGACAAATTCATATTTCTGGCTTACTTCATTGTGTTGGATATGGAAGAAGACCATGAGATTCCTCTCATTCTTGGTAGGCCTTTTTTATCTACTAGTGGAGCTGTGATTGATATTAAACATCATTAGAATAATCAAATTAGCAATATAGGGATTAGTCGGAATAACACAACTTGAAGAACTAACTGTAAGTAAATTAAATTAAATCATTAGCCTTAAATATTACTCTTATTTAAATTTCGCTTTTTGATTATGTGTAGTAGATTGTAGTTATTTGAATTTCTTTTAAATTTTCGTATCACGTCAATTTTGGTTCCTCAAATAAATTTAAAAAAAATTATTTTTGGTAATTAATCAGCTATACTTTTCTTGGGAATAATACTCTACTCACCCTATATTATTTGTTTGTGACAACGTATACTTGCATTCATCAAAATTCTATAACATAAGCTTATAAAGGTATACAAAAATTAAACAAAATATACACATAATAAATATAAATACTAAAATTAAACAAAATATACACATAATAAATATAAATACTACACTAATAATTTACATCAAATAAGGAAATAAGATTATAGTATAAGTAGAAAAAATAATGATATTATTCTAACAAAATGATCAAGACAATGTCATATTTAATTTTTATTTGGTTAAATATCATTAATAATGACAACAAAATAATTAATAAACTTTTATTAGAATCTTCAGTAAAAATTTTGCTGTAAAAAAGTTTACATCGAGAAATCTTACATTAAAAAGTTACATAAAAAGATCTTAGAGAAAAACAAATTTTATTTCTTTTTTTCTATAAAAAAAAAAACTCTTAATTACTAAGAGTTTATATATATAATCACTATCATAACGCATCCCGGAAACCTATACTCATCAACGGTGATATTTTTACTCCTTTCACGAAAGGAAATTCGCTCCATGTGTAAGGGAAAATGTCCCACACATTATTAGCCATAAAGACAGTAACTCTAGAAATTGATACCCCACCTCATCAGCTGCAACAACAACAAAAATTCAAAAAGATTTTCAGATATCAAGAGTAATGGTTAATTACAGAAGAAAAATTAAAATTAGAGATTCCGCACTTTATTACTGTCATGAAATATACAGTGATTAATATATAGTAATTACTACTTTGATATGAAGATGAAATTAATATACCTGACGAATTCAGGGATGAGATCCAGGATGGGGGCGAGGAGGCGGGTGACGATCAACAACTAGACGCCCTGTTGGCTCTAAGGGACGACCAACTGAACGAGTTGATGGCACTTGGAAGGATGGTTGAAAGAGAGTAAGCATGGTTATTATTATTATTATTATTATGAAACACAGATCTGAAACAAACCTTAGAGGCTTCATGATCCCCTTTATGTATTCTTCTTTCTCTTTATATATCAGACCTTGATCACCCTTTCTTTCTTTCTTTCTTTCTTTCTTATGCAGATTTATAGCTAATGCAAATTCAAAGAATGAGAAGATATGTAGAAGGTGTGTGTACATATAATGTATAGGTACTTAATTTTCAAGTAAGGATATTTGGGTAGATTTTTATGCTAGTTGGAACATAGCATGGTCCTATAATAGTCAATTAGTAGCCTAATTTTCTAGGAGAAATCATCCACGGTAGAAGAGTTGACCTGCGTGTTCAGAATATATAATTGTATATTTTTATTTCCAATTAACTAATCAACGTGATAGAAAGAAGAAACGAAACTCTTAAATTTCTTGAAAATCAATTCACTTTCCACGATATTTTGTATATTTTTATTTTTTAAATATGTTATAAAATCTAGATTAAATATATAATTTAACATTATTTGAAACAACCTTGAGACTCAGAATTAGACTGACTAAATTAATAGGTAATAGGGTCCATTAGTACTAATCATCTAAAGTATACCGTGATTTTTATGCAACTCCATATTGTTTTGATTAAAATATCACATGTTATATATCCAAAATTTGAATTAGAGTCCAATAATTTTATGAAACCAAACAAATTGTTTTTCTTTGAATGTTAATGCATTTTTTCATATTTATTTTATTGGGAGACTTTGAATAATTAAAGTCATCTCTAGAAATTAGCCGACTCCATATACGATCAAAAGTTGTAGAATACTTAAAGTCACAACCCTAAAAGTTAGGCAACTCCTAGTACAATCAAATTGTTGATTAATTGTGATATTAATAACATTCATATATTATCCACAAAATATTCTGTTTTAAATGACAATATGTTCGTTGACCTTGTTTTAGAAGAAAAATTAATTAACTTAAGGGGTACTACAATTATAAAAGAGAAGGTAATGATAAATTTCATATATTGTACTTTATATACCACTAAATAATTAAATTCACTATACTCGTGAACCAATAAAATTTTTTTCAAATATTTTAAAATAATTGTTAAATAAAAATAATAAGACATTTATATTAGGTGTTAAGCTAGAAGTTTGTAAGTTAGATGTAAACACTAAATGTTGAGATTGCTCGTCCTACCTCAAGTCTTAGTCTTCAAGTTTTGGCATCCTTTAATTATTACTCTTCAGAAAATTTTTTTTGTACATGTACACAACGTCTCAAGGAAAAAGAAGTTGGTTCTATTAATTATTTAATTATTTTATTAGATGACAACAATTCAATCAAGGAATTGACACACACATATATATATATACTACTAAATAATTAAATTCATTATACTTGTTAACCGATAAAATTTTTTACAAATATTTTAAAAATTATTGTTAAATAAAATAATAAGACATTTATATTAGGTGTTACGCTAGAAGTTTATAAGTTAATAACTCAATGAGATGTAAATACTAAATGTTGAGATTCTTAGTCCTACCTCAAGTCTTTAGTCTTCAAGTTTTGGCATCCTTTAATTATTACTCTTTGGAAAATTGTTTTTGCACATGTACACAACAACTCAAGGAAAAAGAAGTTGGTTCTATTAATTGTTTAATTATTTTATCAGATGACAAGAATTCAATCAAGGAATTGACACTTATATATATATATATATATCTACTAAATAATTAAATTCACTATACTCGTTAACCAATGAAATTTTTAACAAATATTTTAAAAATTATTTTTAAATAAAACTAATAAGACATTTATATTAGGTGTTAAGCTAGAAGTTTATATGTCACTAAGATGTAAATACTAAGTGTTGAGATTCCTAGTCCTCCCTCAAGTCTCTTCAAGCTTTGGCATCCTTTAATTATTACTCTTTAGAAAATTATTTGTGTGTATATACACAACGACTCAAGGAAAAAGAAGTTGGTTCCATTAATTGTTTAATTATTTTATCAGACGACAACAATTCAATCAAGGAAGGAGTATGAGGATTGACATGTTTGATTATCTAAAATAGGATGGAATAAAGATTCCTAAGGGACGCTTTTTTATATGTTTCATCGTAATTTATTTTAAATTAATTAAATTAACTATTTAATTGATTATTTTTTCATAAATTACCTATTATTTTAGTTATTTATAAAAAATTATTTAAAAATTAAATTAAATTTTAATATTTTTTAATAATTATCTAAAATTATTTCAATTATTATTGTAATACTAATTTTAGTTTCTAAATTTAAGATCATCTTATTATAAATTTACTTAAAAGCTAATTCATAATGATTAGTGTAATATTTAATTTAATTTATTTTTATTATAAATTAAATACAATCTTGTTATGATGATTATATTTATAATTTTATCGTCATTCTTATTATGGATAAAATATATTTTTCATATTTTATATTCTCTATGTTGACTTATTTGTAAATAAAGCTAAGTCATATTTATTTGATAATTATAATACTAAATAATTATAATTTCAATTCGTAGTATGCAGGTTAATCAACTATAACAAATTTTATGTATAAACTATCATCTCGTAAACAATAATTAATTTATGATTAAAATTAAGTTTTATTGTTTTGAAATATTTGTGAATATTTTTTATTTCTTACATTTTAATTTACAACAATTAAGTAACTAAATATGTTGACCCTTCAATATTAAAATTTTAAGAATAGATTACATTATGTTTAGAAATAAAATTAAAAAGTAATTAAAATTTATTAAGGAATTTAGCTAATTTTTATATAGAGGTCACTTTGTCCAAGAGAAATATAATGAATTCCTTTCTTTCTACAATTTCTTTTCTTAGATTAAAAATCTTATATGATTCTTATAAATAATTATATAAGATTTTTAAAATAATAAAATAAAATAATCTTTTCAAAGTTTAACATTCTAGTCCCTAACATAACATGTAGGGATGACAAAAAATTTATGCGAAAAATCAATAGCTAAGCTTGCTTGTAATCAAAGAAATTGAAAACCAGTTTCCAACTGCTGATCCTCATACATCTTTGCTGTGTCTTAAGAATACATAGTTTCATTTCGGGATAAGTCTTGCAAATGAGATAGCAATAAGAATAAGATTTGTACATAGACTGTTGAAATTTTCACTGAAGAGAATTTGGAGCAAAAATTCATTTTATTTCTTTGACAAAAATCAGTTAAATTCCACCAACTACAAAGATTATCTATAAAAAAGTTCATAATCCATCTTACTTTTCAAAAATTTATCGCGAAATCACAGAATCAAGAACTGTCACTCTTTTCCTCAGATTAATTCTTCTTGTTTGCTCAAGAGTTTCTGTATGCTTAAACTTCAAGACACCAAACATTTTCACATTTATGACTATTCCAAGAACATACAGAATTCAATGGCCATTAAAGCCAGTAGCTCTAAACACTACATTACAACAACTCAACACGGTTTCAGACATCAACAGTAACAATACATACGTACGTACATACATACATACAAATATATATATATATATATAATGATGATGATGAAATAAAACTGTGTATGGACGTGATGAATATTTCAGGGATGAGAGGCAGGAGGGGTCTGAGGAGACGGGGGAGAAGGCAACGGATAATTGATTACACGACCAAATGGTTCTTGTAAGGATGGTTGCAGGAGAATAAGCAATATTATTATTATTATGTACCAGAGCTCCAACACAAACGATAGCAGCTTCATTGATATATCTCTTCTTAATTAATTCTTCTTTTCTCTATCAGACCTTCACCCTTTCTTTCTTTCTTTCTGGAGTAGTTCTGCAACGCAAATTCAAAGAAATGAGAAGACAGAAGCTGGATGTATGCATTTAGAAGTCCTTCCTTTCAGTATGTATATGTTTATTCTATTCAAATAAAGAACATACAGTACGACGAGGCATATATGGTTGGAAAACGTCAGATTTTGTAAAAATATGAACCCAAAATTACATAAATTCTAGATTTTATTTTTTAAAAAAAATCTTTTTTAGTGAGAATCCGTCTATTAAAAAAATTTACGTTAAAAAACTATTTTAGTTAGTGAAAAAGAAATACCAAACAGACTACTGACATGAAACTCATTGCATTTATTATACTGTTATGGTTGCAGGAACTTCATATATTAATATAAATTTTGAGAAGAGTGAACTGACAGCTAGTTGCATGGTTTTTTTTTTTAATTACTTGATAATTTTCAACTCTAACCGTCGGTTTATAGGCAAATTTTATAAACAACCTCAATTTTTTAACAATAATTAGTTGTATCCTTCATTTTTAAAAAAATAATTACCAATACTTGTAAAAAGAAGAAAATAGCACATTTACCGTTATTGTTGTTACTATTATGCATACAAAAATATAAATGACCCCATATAGTAAAAAAAATAAAATTTACTCTATATATAATTAATAATTTATATTTTATTAAAAAAATAAATTACTTGTATATTAAAATTAAGTTAAAATGTTCTCTTAGAAATAAATAAATAAACTTGAATAAATTATATATCAAAATAAACCATATATAAATTAATTAATTAACTACTTAATTAAAAATAATAAATAAATTGATATTTATAAAAATGCTAATTAATAATTTGATATTTGATATATGAAAAAATAGTAAAAATTAAATATACACAACACATGATATAATAGTAATATCAATTAATTAGTTATTTTTTATTAATTAATTATAATTAATTTATACATGGCTTATTTTGATATATAATCTAATTTAAGTTTGCTTATTTATTTTTTAAGAGAATATTTTAACTTAATTTTAATAAATAAATAATTCACATTTCTCAATAAAATATAAATTATTAATTATATATATAGAATAAATTTTATTTTTTAATTACATAGGGTCATTTTTATCTTTTTATGCACAATATTAACAAAAATAAGGATAAATGTATCATTTTTTTTAGAGGCATTACTGATTATTTTTTAAAAATTGAGGGGCACTGTTAATTATTCTTAAAAAATTAAAATTATTTATGAAAATTATCAATTAATCAATGGACAAAGTTGAGAATTATCCTTAATTATTTTTAAAAAAAATTCAAATTTGGCCACTAAGATCTCAACCCTTAGCTTGGTAGTAAAATAGTGCATGCCCTTCTTGTCCAAATCTTGGACTTGTAGAAATCCCAACAATTTGTTAAAATGCCGGTAACTCTCCTCATAATTTGAGGACAGACATCGTATTGACTGTGCTTAAAATTTAGAATTTAACTGTTTGATTTAGACTTAATGTCTTTCTTTAATAATGAAGTGACGAGAACAAACTTCTACTACTGCCGTGTCTTAAATTTTTATTATGAAGGTCAAAGATGGGCTACAAAAAATGGGAAAAGAATTGGATGGCATGGCGCAATGACTTGACAAAGTCTAAGCTCTTTTTCTTTAAAATTAATTATTTTAAAAAATTCAACTATTTGATTTAGACCTAATGCCTTTCTTTAACAGAGGAAATAAATAGATGATTGCAACAAACTTCTACTATTTGCTTTTATCTTAAATTTTTATTATGGAAGTCCCTAAAAAATGGAAAAAGAATTGGATGGCATGGCATGACTTGACAAAGTCTAAGTCTAAGCTCTTTTTTTTTTTTTTAAAATTAATTATTTTAAAAAATTCAATTGTTTGATTTAGACCTAATGCCTTCTATTGATAGAAGAAATAAATAGATGATGGGAACAAATTTCTACCACTGCTTTCATCTTAAATTTTTATTATAAAAGTCAAAAGTGGACCTAAAAAATGGAAAAAGAATTGGATGGCATGACATGACTTGACTAGAGATAGAAAATGGGCCGTGTTGGGCTAGCATGGCCACAAAATATAAGACCATGTAAACTTTCATGTCGGATCGATATGGCACGTATAATAAAATCGATAAGTTTAACATGATTCAGCATAATATTATGTATGTCGTGCGGCCTACTAGAAAGTAAGTTCAGCACGGCCCACGAGTCAACATGGACTACCCATGAACAACATCACTCTTAAACAATAACCCAATATTAATAGTAAATTACTATTATTAATATTTTTTATATTTTAAAAATTAAAAATTAATTTAAATCAATAAAAATTTGTTGGATAATAAATAATTTGTTAAATTAAAAATAATAATAAATTAACCAAGTTTAAAATAATAATATATTTAATAAATAATAAATTTAAGATTTTATTGTTCATTATTAAATTAAAATTTTGAATGAATAATTATAACTTAAAATAAAATATGATAATTAAATACATTTTGATCGTAATATAATTAAATATCTTAGATATTCATATATATGAAATTATAAACACATAATATAATTATCAATCATACTTAGTTATACTTAAGATAATGTAAAGACATTAACAATGATCAATATATTATACTCGTATTCTTCTAAATAAAAATGTTATATGTAAATTAAGTTGTAAATTAATTTCAAAACAATTGTTAATTGTCTTTTCACAATGTTTACTTAAAAATTTATGCAAATCTATATAGTTATAACAATCAAAATTAAAATTTCATATTTTATCCATTTAAAATTCACATTTTTTTTTGGATTTAAATTTACCAATTTAAAATTTATCAAATTGTGTAAATTCTTTAATTTATTTTAAATAAATAACTAATTAATGGAAATACTAGAGACATTTTTATTTTCATTTTTCAATATTATAAATAGCAAAGTACAAATTTTTACATTCAATTATTTTTACTTCATTTCATTTTATATCTAAATAACAAATTATATTTAACAATACAAATAAATATTACAAATCACAAACTTACAAAAAAAAAAATCCTACTAGTTTTTCTATTTTAGGTAGGTTGACATTGAAATTGAATAAAAGTATAATATAATTACCGTACAAGTTAAATATAGTTATAAAAATTAAAATTATATTTTATTTCTACAAAATTTTAAATTTTTAGATTTAAATTTAAAATTTATGTAGCTTTTGTTAATCAAAATTGCATGAGTAATTAAGTTTGTATTAAATTTTATTTTAATAATTTTATAATTTCAGCTTATTATTAAAATTATTTTTTTTTTAATGATAAACAGTAACCAACTATTGAATGAGCCAATATTATTATTCATGGGTTCAAAGGTAGCTCAAATAATAGAGCGGTCCAGTTTCGTCCCACCAATAAACAGTACCACACGGCCTAATACGCTACGGTTATTATTTATGGCACGGAACAGAAGTTGTTTTTTTTAGGCCTAGCCCATGAGCAGTAACTGTGTTAGGTCGTGTCAGCTCTTTTTTTTAATTAATTATTTTTAAAAAATTCATCTGATTGATTTACTAATGGCTTTCTTTGATAAAAGAAATAAATAAGTGATGGGAACAAACTTCTCTTACTGCAGTGTCTTAATTTTTTTATTGTGAAAGTCAAAAGGGAACTACAAAAATGGAAAAAAAAATTGGATGGCATGGCATGACTTGACAAAGTCTAAGCTCTCCTTTTTAAGAAATAATTATTTTTAAAAAAGTTCAACTATTTGATTTAAACTTAATGTCTTTCTTTGATAAAAGAAATAAATAGATGATGGGAACAAACTTCTACTGTTGCTGTGTCTTAAATTTTTATTATGAAGTAAAAAAAGGACCTAAAAAAAGGGAAAAAGAATTGGATAGCATGGCACGACTTGGCTTGACAAATTCTTAAACGTTTTTGTTTTTAATATTATAACATTACTGATATTTAAAATTAGATATGAGATTTGAGATGTGACAGTTTGTAAAACAATCGAAATATCTACGTACAATGTATGCATTATTCATACAATAACTTAATCTTTGTCTCTACAAATTAGTATATTTTCACTCTGTGTGCATGTGTGTGTATATATATACACGAATTAGCAATCCTTTAATTTTTCACAACTTGTAACCTATGAGATATGACTTTTTTTAATAGTTAAGATTACATATTATATATGCATTAATTATATATTTAATCTCAATTGTTATAAGTGCTTAAATTCAAGGTCTTATAAAATGTATATAAGTTAAGAGGCCATTGATTCATCTCACACTCACACGCATATATTTACGGGAAAGATTAATGACTTTTAACTTTATATATTTTTTTACATCATTTATAAGTTGATGGATATGACCATTTTTAATTTTAACCATTGAGATTACCTCTCATATGTATGTTAATTATATATTAATTACATGTATAAAATTTAATTTTAACCGTTAGAACTGCTTAAATGTAGTAATTTATAAATGTTATAAGAGAATGTCGATCCATTTGCTATTTTTATATATATATTAGCTAACAGTACTTTGTTTTCTAACTTATATCTAAAAAATTTTATTACAATGAATGTATAGAAATTAATCTATTTCTAGTATAATAAATTAATATCAGATGTTGATACGTCAACTTTCCTATTACTAAAGATAAAAATCTACGAGCAAAAATTAGAAAGGGAATTGCTTCTCATTTGCTAATATTGGCTAGAAGGATTTTTAATTAGACTCCAATACATAAATTAATATATATTCAAATATTTGTTAAAAGGAGAAAAATAAAAATACAAATTTATGATTGATTTTGTCAGATTAATTGGATATTTTAAAAACAACAGTAAAAATTGAAATCCCATGTTCCATTTTTACTAGAGAAAAATATAACCTACTTTTTTACTATCTAAAATTATTGTTCCAAAAAGTACTGGTGCAAAATCTTTTCTCTTTAATTATTTTTCTCATCTTAACTCTTATATTTTTACTTTAAAAGCAAAACTCTTATTTATTTATTTATTTTCTCTTTAATTCAATATGATCTCACTTCATTCTGTTTCTTTATCTCACCATTAAATCTTGCTTTCTTTATGTTAGACGATTTGCTCTGGCTTGTTGTTTACATTTATTTAGCATCTTTGTTTTACGTTATTATTAACTTTATCCTTCATTGATATTTTGTCCATTACCGGAAGAAAATTGCTTGAACCATGTTTTTTCATGTTCACTTTCAGAAAAATGAAGACAAGAATTTCTTTTACTCCATATTACTACCATTTACGCCATTGTTATACTTAACTAAAATATCACATTAAATATAACAAATATTACAGAGCAGTAGGCAGGGGAAGTTTTTCCCATATTTGTCTTCTTTCCAAGAAAAGTGAAATATATTCATCGTCATAATGCCGTGTTAAAGTATATGTATCTTTAGGTCGACTTATCTTCACCTGTTTCTTTTGATAGACAGATGAACTATTGATTTTGTTTAATTTGTTTTTCCCGATCTTCTCTTCTTTGAAACTTGTTTATTTTTCTTCACTACATTCTCCTGCAATGCCTACAACAAAAGATGCATTGCAAATAAAATTCCTGATAGAAGATGCTTCTGCTATTTCTAATTATTATGCAATGAAGGTGAAACGTTACTTGCAATCTTTGAGGGGCTGAAATCTTTGAGGTGGTCGTCTACCCGATTTGACATCACTTATATCCTTCCTTCTGCTGCGTATTCTTGATATGCAGGTTTTTGCTTTTTTGTCTCTAACACCTTTCCTCTCTTTCATCAACTGTTGAACTATCCTCCCCAGATCTCGGCACCAATGAAAGAAACACAGTAAGGAGATTCATTTCAAGTATAAAAGCGGTGTCTGGTTGCAGTGAATGACAACCATTGTCGATGTTTTGTTTTACTTCGTTTTCCGACACCTTTTCTATTTCATCATCTGCCATTTTCCTAATCTCCAACCTGTATCGCCAATAACAAGCTTATTTTCATATGAATTAATAAATCATGACGACAACTAATACAGAAAAAAATCACTCAATCCCAAGTGCTTGGATTTCAAAACCTTTGTAAATAAACGGTTGGTTTGTGTTGTTGTGTTTAGTGAGAACTGAGATTCTATGGTTCCTGCCAATTCAATAGCGTCTCTTTGGATATGGGGTTGAGCTTGTTTGGTCTGTAAGACGTAGGGGAAGAGTCGAAAAGTCAATAGAGCAGACAATTTTGGTCAAGACCAGATGGTACCATGAATTTAATCACCTTATTAATCTTAATAAATTGGGGCTCGCCTTATATCTAGTTAACCTGCTCTTTTGAAGAGCGGTGCCAATTTTAACCAACAAGACTGGACCTTGAGATTTTATCGCAGAACGGTTGATAAATTTAACTTTTAGTTTTTCTCTTCCGCTAGGGCATAAAATAAAATATGACTTTTAATTTGTGAAATCGAATTAAACTATACCTGTTAAAATATTGGAAAAGAAAATCGTGAAGAGAAAAAGAACAAATGGCAATAGCACAGCAAATATTCCAAGGAAAACAACATGATTATCAATTTAAATGAAAGAGTTGAGAGTTTGAGGAGGTAAAAATTCAAAATTTCTCCTTATATGTTTATAGGGTTATCATTAACTTTACAATCTAAATTTTAACGGTAGGGATTAAGTGTAGTTTTGAAACAACAACGGCATAATTGGTACAATCGAATAAATAAGGGGAAAAATCAGTATTTTCCCTTTAAATTTGTATTAACTTAATTTGTTATTATACATTGATTCGGTAGTTAGAGGGCACGTATATTCCATTTACCCTATATGCTGTGGACATCAATGACCCAACCAAGGAGAAGGAAGACAATTAACTTCGTAGTATTGTGTTCAGTCAGTGCATTTTGCTTTACGCTCTAGCATCCTTTTAACTTCGTAGTTACAAAGCATCATAGGTTTTCATTTGTCATGCAAATGAGATACACAATAAGAATAAGATCTGTAGATCATCTTTTTTGTTAAGCATTTAATGTTTTTATTGAAGAGAATATAAGCACCTAGAGCAAACTATGTATTTTGTTTATTCGACAGAAATCAGTAAAATTCCGCGAACTACAAAAATGATCTATATAAAGAGTTCATAATCCACTATGTATTTCACAAACTTCTTCCCAATTTTAACTTGTTTCAGAACTCACAGGAGGACTGTCGCTCTTTTCCTCATCACTCTTTTCCTCCGGTTCTTCTTGTTTGCTCGGAGATTCCACATTCTTAATCTTTGAGACACGAAACATTGCCAGATGGATGTCCCCTAGAGCAAAGAGAATCCAGTTAGCCATTAAAGATGGGAATTTTGAAAACTCAAACACCATCTGCTCAGCTACAACTACAACAAAACGAGGTTTTCAGATTTCGAAGGTGACAAAATATAGAAGAATTTACATGGTTTTCTCGACGTTCCTGACATTTACATATAAAACTCAGTTGACAGGAATAATGCAATGTGCCAAATACACAAAGGAAGGTGAAAATTACCACTAACGGGGTCAATTTATTGATAGCTTGCAAGGAAAATTATACAAAAAGGTTAAAGAATTCACAGAAGCTAATCTAATGATCCTTCAGTCGAGTTAGATCGGATTGTAAGGTCAAAACAAAAACTATTTGAAATTGAAAAGTTCAAGTCTCAACTTCAAGCTTGATATGATTTTTATATTTTTGTCAATTAAATGTCACTAATTGACAGAGGCATAGCAAGTGCCATTGCCACACGATAATTTGGACAGCCATGTTTCAATTGCTTAGATACCTAGCCTATTTTCATATGACTAACAGAAAGCAAGAATTATGCTTCTGAAAGTACTCATAACAAGAAGAGTGATGGCTGAAAACTCAACAACTTCAAATCAAAAATCAATCATATAAAAATTACTCATCAGAATTATAGTGGTTGTCATTAGAATAACCGTTTGTGATTTTCATTACTGATATTTATCTTACTCTTAAACCTATATAATAGTATAAAACATCAATAAACCATGCTCAACAATTTATATTATGCACAAAAAGCACTGGCAATATTATAAGATGGAATAAAATTTATTAATCCGTACAAATCTTCTACAATCATTGTAGAGCAGAGCCACCCGGTGAAGGGTGTTACAAAGTCCTTACATGACATCGAGATGTTATTGATCCATGAAGTATTAGTATAAAAGATTTTATCCAGTAAGATGGTTAAAAACCAATATTCACGAGGGTAATAAGAAGTTTAAGTGGTTTACATAGCATTGGTCTAGAACTTGTATTGTTCTCAATTGAACAAGGAGAAAAAGAAAACAGAGGAAAGCAGTTCAAGTATAATACAAACTATGAAGGAAAATTATAACAAAAAATTCTTAAATATTTAGTAGACATTGGACCATGAAGATCCTACTTCTAAATTCATTTTTAGTTATTTGTATTTTTTTAAAGGGTTTTAGATGGGAGTAAGAAATCTCACCCATAAAATATGAAATTCTTGCCCCTTACTGTTATTCGAACTCGAAATAGCTTGAGAGCATCAAGTGTGCCCCAAAGTACTTGAGCTATGCTCAAGGGACATTGACTTCCAAATGGTTAATTCTCTTAACATCGTCACAAACTCTTAAGTTTAAGCAAATTTTGACAAATGACTCATTTAATTCCATGCATCCATCTGTAAGAAATCTATCTTCCTGATTTAGTTCAACTAGTATCCAAAAACTTTGTTCTTTGCTAGTCTAAGGAATTTGAACTTCTCCAACAACTTACTCAGAAACCATCTTTGTGAAAATCATATACCTGTACTAGTTTACAAAAATAGCTGAAAATATCCAGAGGAAAACCTCAAATGGTATAGAAGGGGCCAAGGAGCCACTCTTCCTTAGGTTACAGACAAAGACAAATTTTTAGAAGTTCCTTCATAAGAAGTATTGAACACATTGAACTTTTCTATATAATAATGATTCTTAAAAAAAATTATGAATCCAATAATCAACTCTGTGGCAAAACTGCTCACTTGACTGTGTTTTCACATGTGACAGTGACGTGCAATTAAGACGATCCAGGCTTCCACTGGCAAAAGTTTCTCCAGAATGGACAGAAACATGATATAAGGCTTGAAGCCCTTAAGCTCAAACATTAAAACACATCGATATGCTGTACTTTTTTCAGGTGATTTTAACTGCTAGGTCTAGTATTAGTTATTAAAGTTACCCAGCGAGTTATTTGGGTATAGATTAAAAGACCTGATGTCCAACCACTTTCAGTTATATGCCCTACACCTTGAGGACAAAATACTTATGTTACAAGCTTTTGAACAGAAAACAAATTTCGCAAAGAAGGTAAGAAAGGACTGAGAATCAGTCTCCAGTTGTAATGAACTCTAATCAATTTTCAGGGTCAAAATCAAAAGAATGCAGCAGATGAGATAAATAATAATGCATCTAAGCAAGAGCAACCATATGTTAAAAGAAATTGACTAGACGTTGGAGGAGAAACAGTACCAAATGTAACACAACTCCCAGGTGATGCACTGGCAACAACTCCAGGTCTAAGTCGCTTGTCATCAATGAATGTCCCATTAGTACTGTCTAAATCAGTTACCAACAGACTATCCCCTCTCTTCTGAATACGGGCATGTATTCCAGATACTGTAATTCATAATTGTGAAAACATTAAATCAGAGTGGTTATAAATCAGCATTCTGAAAGACATTGTTAAGTAACAGCAGAAATTGATTTTGAGATTCAATTTAGAGAAAGAATAAATGATATTGTAATTGCAAAATACCTGTTGCAACTGGAATCACCATATCTGCTTTATCAGCAAGACGGCCAACGGTCACCTCACTCTAGATTACAGTGTCCAAATGGTCTTGTTAACTTAATACTTATTTGGACAACACAACCATTTATTACAACCAGGCAAGAATTACTTACGGAAGCAATTTCAAATGCACTCGGCATGGGAACCTTAAATCCAATGTGCCTTGAGTCTCCATCGCCTATGATTTATAGAGATATATTAAAGATGGTATGCGATTCTTTAGAAGCTAAGAAATTAGAGTGTGTTACATACAGAACCATGAAAACGACTGCATTACCAATATCACAACAACACCAAGTAACTCCTTGTAACCTCACTAAATAATGAAAATTGCACAACTGAATCCTATAGTTCCTGTTAAAAAAGTCAATTCAGTCTTCTGCTGTGTACTTTACATTTTCTCCAAAAAACCGCGGGAACTATTCAGCAACCTACTAGAAAACATTGATGCTGCACAATCCCATTATGAATCAACGTTTCCACTACATTGTGGAAATTTTTCACAGATAAAGACAAAATGAGCTCCAACAATTCAACTGGGTTAGCAAACCTCATAGGGACACAAATCATACTTTCAGAAATTCAATATTTTTCAATGATTTCAAAACACACACTCTGAAAGAATGAAAAGAAAACAAGAGATAAAAGATTTTCAATATGAAAACAAGTTTTGCAATGTTTCCTAAACATAGAATTTCATCAAATTTAGCTCATCAAAATTGAAAGAAAGAAGTGATTACCAACTGGTTCAAGAAGCCATCTTTCTGCAACATCTGTTGTGGTACTCTGATCAGCTTCAGAAGCGTGAATAGCCCCAAGATTTTTCTCTCTCTTTGCATCAATTCTAAGGCCCTTGAGCTGAGTTCCAATGCTCTTAGAGGAATGAAATGTAATTGAATTATAACCCAGAAGAGAAGCTTTAGAATGAAAATTAATGCATGGTGATACTGAAGATGGAGTGGTTGAGCTTGAGCAGCTCAGAAGCTTGGCTTGAGAAAGAGAATGTGAACAACTTACTTCCATTTGATTTTCTAAAGGTTGTTAAGGTTTCAACAGGAAAAGAGTTGAGTAGTTTTGATTTTTATTACAATTGAATGGATAAAAAGGCAGACACCATCAGAGTATGTGGCAGCCATTTAATGCTCTGAAAAGGATATGGATAACAAACTCTTTCCAGCTTAATATCCCATGGACATACGGATTATACAGTATTTTTCAATAGGGATTGAAGACAACAAATTAACCAAAAGTATGATAAAGCATCCAATCCAAACCAAATCAGTTTCTGCGGATGAAATTATATGCCCAAAGTTTATATTTACAATAAATCGACATAGACAAATATATTTTCTTTTTGGGAAAATAAATAAGATATTTCTAATATTTTATTTATTTACTTATAGTATCCATATTTGTTTACCAAACTCCTTTTAAATTTGATATAGTTGATGAATTGAAAATCAGTTCAAATTTAGTAATAATTATTGTGGATGGCTATTAAATCTACCAAAATTTTTTACCACAAACTCAATCAATTACCATAATTGGGTTAAAATTTATTATCGTGTGATTTATACCATAATCTAAAATTTTAATTTTCTCTAATATAATAACAAGAAATTTATTATCATGTAATTTACGCTATATTTTAATTTTAAATTTTAATCATTATCATATGATTTAAATATTATTATCAAAATAATTGTTTGGCCTCCAAAATATGACAAAAATAATAACAAGACCCTGAGTGAAAATAATTATCAATGAAGACCCTTTTTCATTTTTCCTTATCTTTTAGTTTTGATTTATTTAACAAATACGTTAAAATAATTACTCTTTTTTTTGTCTTTGACTTTTATTGACTAATTTATTTAGTAAAAGCACCTTTTTAACTCTTATTGACCAATTGCAATGACACAAATACTAATATTTTATAATTGTCAAAAATCATATTTCGAACAAAATCTAAAAGAAAAAACTAAAGATAATAAGATAATTATTTATAATTAATTGAAAATAAAAAAATTTAAAAAAGTAATATTATAATCTTTTTTAATTAATTAAAAACAGAAAATTAAAATTAGTTACAATCTTTTTTTACTTAGTTGAAGAGAAAAAAAAAAAAAAAATAAAAAATACCCATAAAAGAACAATAATTTAAAAAAATAAAAATTTGATGTAAACTATTAATGGAGAATCTAAAATCAAATTATATGAATAACAAATTAATGATAAGCATTAAATTTTGATGGTTGTTTTATTATTTTTTTGTGTTATGATATTTTTTTAATTTTAATTTTCATTAATTAATTAGAAAATATTATACTTAATTTTTTCCTTTAATTAATAGAAAAGATTATATTATTAATTTATTTTTCTTTTATTTTTTTAAGAATATTTTTATAAATTATGAAATAAAGATATTTATGTTACATTCATTGATAGAGATTAGAGGGGTTTTTATTTCAATGCACTATTCAACATTAGATTAAAGTATAGAAATTGATCAACACAGGTTAAAGGTAAAAAGTACCTCAAGGGATATCAACTTCAAGTCAAGAAAAATATAAACCATTATCGAATTAATTATCTAAATTAAAAGAATTTTGACATTTCATGAAAACAATCTCTTTTTTTAATAATATATGAAAACAATCTATTAATTGTTGGTTACTTTGTTGAATTGACGCTAAATTAATTAAGTGTTCTGTATATAGTTTAATTTCCAGAGTCCAATCCCAAAAAATTAGAATAATATTTCGGTATATTTGAGTAGGTAATGAATGTCTGTGCAATATTATTATTAAATTATATATTATTATGATTTTGAATAAATATTACAATTTATATATATATATTAATTTATATGTGTGCGAGCGTGTGCACGTTTACGCATGCGTGCGCGCATCTGTGTGCGTGTTGAATACACGTGCGTGCGTGTGTGTAAGAATTACGTGGGAGATTTAAAAGAAAAGAGCAAAAAGATGGTGGCACATTTAAAATAAAAAATGTGTCAAATAAACTTTTGAGTCGAAGAAAAAGTAACGTTTGGTTCCAATAAAAAGAAGCAACATCCGATTCCAATAAGGTGGCTAGGGTTTCTTTTTTTTTTTTTTCACATGATTTTTTAAATATAATTGATTTTGATTTATTATTTATTTATAGAATATAGACACCATTTTATCTTCTAATATAAAAAAATGATTATATTTTATTTTTATTCTTAAGCTATAAAAATTATTATATCTTTTTTTATATTAACAGTAATAAAAAAATTATAAACTTAAGAATAACAAATATTTTCGATTGGAGAGTCTTCTAAACACAATTTTCAGTTTCAAGGATCAAACTATTTTTTACTATAAAAAAACATTTATCATACCAATATTAATACTTTTGTGACAACGTTATTAAGGGTGAAATTATTAAGAGAGATTAATTAGTTGCAAATTTCTCTTCATTCACGGGTAATAAAATATATCCTATACTTTAATTAATAATTGAATGACTGTTATATAATAATAAAAAATAAATAAATGAATGAAGAAAATAATTATGTATACCATACTTGGAAACTAATTCTTATTAGAATAATCATTCAATAATTTTCAACATAGTATTAGACTTACTATATTTGTATAATGATTGTATAATTTAAAAAATAACCATAATACTTTTGTGATTATATTTATAATTTAGAATTTTATAAAAAAAGTAAATAAAATGATCTAATTATGAAGATATATTTAAAATTAAAGTGATGTGATTTTAGTCAATAAAAGTGCATGTTTATCAAATGTTTAAACTATTGTATTTTTAAAATTTTAAGATTCTTTTGAAGTGTACAAGAAAAGCGTTATATAATGATTTAAGCATTTATAGTATTTTTTTTAATATTTTTCAGAAAATTTTATTAAAAAACCAATATTACCCATAAAATTATTTCAAGTGCTATTTTAATTAGTATGTAAATATGTGTTAATGCTAACTAATTAAATTTGATTAATACGATTTAACCAAAACACCGAAGATATGGATAAGTACATATATTTATGAACATCGACTCTAAGTTCAATAATTATAAACAGACCCTAAAATTTGTTAGATTCTAATTACTAAAAGGTATGAAAACATAAAGATATTGCATTATATGCTTAGTATCACATGTTGGATAAGCAAAATTACCAGATCAAGAGTTAAAAAAAAAAAAATCAAATCAAATATTTGAAACATATGGCAATATATACTTAATACTAAATCTATCTATTTTACAGATATCGTTAATATAAAAATTTGTATCTCAATATTATTCTAATATTTTGCAAAAGAGAATACATATAAATAAATGGATGGTTCTAAAAGCAACATTTATAATATATTGATAACAGATTTCATCACTGATATCTATTACTAAATATTTTGTATGAAGAAAAAAGACCCTTTTTGTCTCTTCTTTTCTTTCCTTATTATTTGTTAATTCCTAAAATTATTAAAATCTAAATCCCCGTGAAAACTTTAATTAAAGATTTAATAGAATTTTAATTGAAGATAATTAAAAATTTGCACATACTTTTATCTTTTAATGGGTCGCATAAAATAATTAAGAAAATTTCTCTATAGGGTTAGGCCTTTATAGAAGAATATTTAAACTTACTTTATTATCATTTAGGCTTTCTTTGAATATGCTTAGGCCAATTAAGAAGTGATTGGATCAAAGTCCCGTGAAAAACCAATCCAATAGAAAGTCGAAAGATAGGTTCAACATAATATTTGATTGAAGTTTAAGGGTCTAAATCCTTCAAAGTTTTATTGTTTGTCCATATTCTCAAAGATCTAAAAAAAATTTTATACTGAAAAAATGACAATTACACCATAATCTAAATTAATTTTCTTTAATATTTTAAAATAATATCTTTATCTAAATTAATTTCTCTAACATTTTAAAATAATATGTGTTGATGTAATTTTTTACTTAGTCATATTTTATAGTGCAAACTTAAAATTGTAATAATTCAATCATGTTTAACAAAATTTAGTCATTATTTTTCACAAAACTTATTTATTGCAATCTAAATATGTTTTTGTACCTTTAAAGAATTAAATAGATCTAGTTATCGTTCAAAAAGAAAAAAAAAATCCAGTTAAACTGGTCAAGAGCTTACAAAAATTATAAAAATAAGAACTTGATATACTTAATTCATTGCATGTTGTTAAACTACGTTACTGGACATTAGAAATATATAATTTAATTTTTTAATTATTATTTTGTAAAATAATATTTAACAAAATTTGTAAATACAAACTTATTTAATAATACGTACAATTAAGGAAAATGAACTAAAAAATAATTAACTTAACGGCATTAACATATTGAAAGAATTTTGACAGTCTGTGAAAACAATAAATTAAGCATTACTTGTTTGCTTTAATTTTTTTTAAAATTAACTTTGAATTAATTAATTTTATAGTTAGCGGAAGAAATATATCAACCATTAATTTCAATTAAGTTTGAATTAATTTTTAATTCCAAGCTCACTTTAATTGAAGTAATTATGCTTTACTAATAGTAATAATTAAATTCTTTTTTGATATTTTAATATAAGTATTGGTGTTAACAATAAATTTTAGTAGGTAATAGATTCCATTAATTTTATACAATATTTCTATTAAATTATATATGTGTGTGTGTGTGAGATTAATTATATCCCATGCATACCACAAATATTCTTATTAGTTTAATTAATTTCCATGAGTAGACACAAAAACAAGCGTAAAACTATGCTTATTGCCTATTAACTGAGCGAGTGGGCTGAGCCTTGAATTGACTCGGCCCAAAAGACAAAAAAAAAAAAAAAAAAAAAAAAAAAAAACTCGGTCAATTCTTCAGCATAATTCGTATGACTACAATTATGTTTGAGACCAGTGCTGAGTTGAGTGGCGTCAAAGTCAAACAGAGCAACGGCACATTGGTAGTGTAGTAGTGTAGTACTGGTCTCCAGCACAAAGCCGCGTATCCGTCTTGTTCACTCTTATTTCCTTCTCCTTTCGCTCTCTCTATAAATACTTCAATCCAACTCCTCTCTTCATCAACCATTACATGTTTCAGATTCACAGTCATCTATTTTAGCTCTCTCCTCTTCACAATCCTCTGAAGAAATCTTTAATTTTTTTTTTTTTAAAGAAATCACAGCTTAGCTGAAACTGCAAAATTAACATGGGTGTTAAAGGTTTTGTTGAGGGCGGTATTGCTTCAATCATAGCTGGATGCTCTACTCACCCTCTAGATCTCATTAAAGTTCGCATGCAACTGCAAGGCGAAAGCGTTGCCGTTTCAAACCTTACCCAGCAGCAAATCCAGTCTCTACGCCCGGCTTTGGCTTTTCATTCCAGCTCTGCTGCTATCTTTCCTTCTAATTCCATTCATATCCCTACCGTTGCACCAAAGCCGCCACGTGTCGGTCCTATCTCCGTCGGGATTAAAATCATTCAGACCGAAGGAGTCGCCGCCTTGTTCTCTGGTGTCTCCGCTACTATGCTTCGGCAAACCCTGTATTCCACCACTCGTATGGGCCTGTACGATGTACTTAAACAGAAGTGGACTGACAAGGACTCTAACAGCATGCCGTTGGGCAGGAAATTGCAGCCGGTTTACTCGCCGGAGCAGTCGGAGCGGCAGTTGGTAACCCGGCCGACGTGGCAATGGTCCGCATGCAAGCTGACGGTCGGCTCCCTCTGGCTCAGCGACGTAACTACAAGAGCGTAATCGACGCGATCACGCAAATGGCGAGACAAGAGGGAGTGACCAGCCTGTGGCGCGGATCATCCCTTACGGTGAACCGCGCCATGATCGTAACGGCTTCACAGCTGGCATCGTACGATCAGATCAAGGAAATGATATTAGTGAAGGGAGTGATGATGAGGG
This sequence comes from Azadirachta indica, assembly GCA_022749755.1. Lineage (NCBI taxonomy): Eukaryota > Viridiplantae > Streptophyta > Magnoliopsida > Sapindales > Meliaceae > Azadirachta > Azadirachta indica. The sequence continues at coordinate 375,561 of CM040452.1, read as the reverse complement.
ACGGACTAGGGACGCACGTGACTGCAAGTTTCGCGGCGGGGTTCGTGGCGTCTGTGGTGTCGAATCCGGTAGACGTGATTAAGACGAGGGTTATGAACATGAATGTAGAAGCTGGAAGGGACCCACCTTATAAGGGGGCGTTGGATTGCGCGTTGAAGACTGTGAGAGCAGAGGGGCCCATGGCGCTGTACAAAGGATTCATTCCAACTGTTTCGAGGCAGGGACCGTTTACTGTGGTGTTGTTCGTGACATTGGAGCAAGTCAGGAAGCTGCTCAAAGATTTTTGATCTTGATCTCTGACGATGATGACAAAAAATAATTGCTAGACTCAAAAATTATTTTAATTACTCGTGTTATTAAGTAATGATCGATATTTTGAGAATGTAATATAATTCGTTTTGGTACAATGATTTGAAAAAATTATGGTTCTATTTTATAATTTAAGTAATCGCAAATGGCATATTTATTAAAATAGTCTCATCTTTCATTTCATATTAATTAAGTAATTATAAAAAATTTTTTAATTATAAAAATTTAATCTAATATCATTAAAAATTTTAATAATTTTAAAAATATTCTTAGGAGCCTTAATTTATTATAGAATGACAATTATATTCTTATGTAATAATAATTATTATTTAAAAAAATTAAATTAATAAAATTTATAAAATATAATATATTTATTAAATAATTGTATTGTAATTATTTATAAGAAATTGAATAAAAATATATTATACATGCGTTATTATTAAAAATAAATAAATATAAATAAATATTAATATTTTGTATTTATAAATTTTATTTATTTTATAATATATTTATAATAAATATTTATGACTATATTATATTTAAATAAAAAATATACGTATACATATTAAAATACAAAAAATAATAAAAATAAATATCGATGAGAATGAATAAATTTATAATACATTAATAAATATTCATATTATCAATATGGTAAAGAATGAATAAATAAAACTTTACATAAATATATTATTAATATATTGAATTGTACAAATTTTACAGATTTTTTAGTTATTTTTCTTAATTAATTGCATGGGTCTAAAATAACATAATTCATGTAAAATATGTTAATTAAATAAACAACAATATTATTTTAATAATATAATAATAAAATAATTGTCGAAAGGAAAACAACTAATTATTTACAAAAAATAACTAATAAATCTTTAAAAAATATTGTTAATTTTTTCTTAAATAATAATTTATTAAATAGGAATATAAATTATTATTTTATAATAAATTGAGATTTTTAAAAGTATTTTAAAAATATTAGAAGTTATAAGGGTATTAGACAAAACCTTTGAGACTAAAATGACTTTTACAATCAATTAACTTAAAAATTAAAGATTGAGGGTATTTTAGTAAAATATTATTTAAAATTAGTTGACTAACGGTTAAGGAGAGATTTTTAATGCATTCACCAAATTTTCTATTCAATTGATACAATGTCAAACTTTAGGGAAAGAATTGGATAATAACTCTTACAATAAATTTACATAAATAAATATATATATATTTTTAAGGAAAGTAAATAAAATATTTGTAATATTTTTTTTTATTTACTTATATCTATACTTGTTTACAAAACTCATTTGCAATTTGATATAATAGTTGATGAATTAAAAATTAGTACAAATTTAGTAATAATTGTTTTTGCTTAATTAGCCTTGGTAGGATTTAAATCTAAATCGATAAATGTTTAGAAAGATATAAAAGTTTATCAAAAATTTTTATTTAGTTAATTAAATTGACAAAATGTTTAGAAAGATATGAAATTCAGTTTCTGCAGATGAAATTATATGCTTCAAAATTTATCTTTACAATAAATTTATATAAACAAATATATTTTCTTTTTTGGAAAAATAAATAAAATATTTGTAATATATTTGTTTAAAAAACACCTTTGCAATTTGATATAGTTAATGAATTAAAAATCAGTGCAAATTTAGGTATAATTGTTTTTGATGAATTAACCTTGGTAGAATATAAACCTATAAAATGTTTAGAAGGATTTTAAATCTATCAAAATTTTTTGTCACAAACTCAATCAATTATCATAATTGGGTTGCAATTTATTGTCATATGATTTAGATCGGAATTTAAATTTTAATATCTTCTAACTTTTTAAAATTATATTTTAAAAGATATGCATGTAGCTTGAATCAGAGTGAAAATAAAATTTCAAAAATAATAAGCATATGTATATTTAAAACACATTTGTACACGTATGTAATTCTAATGAACATATAAATACAATAATAATACAACTGAATACACAATGATTTGATTAATAAACCAAAGAATTGTTATTAAGTTATCAGAAAAAAAAGACCCTAATTGTATATAGTTTATTTGAAAAATATTTTTCAAGTAATTTGTCATTTAGCAATTAAATAGTGAAATATTTTAATGAAAAAATGATAAAATTTTGTAACCTAACCTCAAGAATGTAATTTTAAACTGTTTTAATATAATTTTTTTTTTCATTGTTTTGCTCAAAATTTAAATTTCGAGTCTTTATTTTTTTTTATTATTAGAGGAAAATAAAGTAGGACGATTTATTCTTGACTAAAAGTTCCAACACAAAATGGGGAAACCAAAAAAAATAAAGATAAAGCTTTAGTGTTGTTCATTTCATTAGTAAAAAAACAATCACAATCGAGAAGAACATGATCTTATTGCAGATATCTAAAAATAGAGCAAATCAATAACAAAATTCCTAGTATTTGGTTTAATGAATTTTTTTAATTTATTCCACTTGATACAATCTTCAGAGGCTTTAGACTCATAGCTTAGAACATGAACTTTTGAGTTCTCTTGTAAATTACATGGACCATCTTTCTTTATCTTCCACAAATGATCCTTGTCCTCATCTCTATCTTGATCAAATGCTTCAAACCAATGTAAAGTGCGATCAAATGTAACTCCACAGAAAAAGAGGGTAGTTAAAAAGAAATTCTTCTCGAACTTAAAATGAAAACTCTGACCAAAAGAGAGTATGTTCACCAAGATGATCATTCTTTGATTTGCAGTGGAGAAGAAGATCTGATTTTGATTGCAATTCATGGAGGATCTCAACACGTATAGCATTGCACATAGTTATTATGTGTTACATGTTGCAAGAGAAGTAAGATTATAAGCTTGGTGAAAGAACTCATTTTAATTTTGTACAGTGTAAAAAAATTGTTGAAGCCTCTTCTCTTTAAATAGAACAAGTAAATCATTACTTTCCAGTTATTATATTGAAGAAAATGGGAAAAACTTTTAATGGGAATTTAAAATAAAAATAACTATTGCTAAATAAAATAGGAAAATAACGGTTGAGTAAATTAAATTCATTAATTATTTTTTATTTTATTGATAATATTCAATTAATTGATCTTAAATCTAGAAGTAATTTTTCCTATTATCTATCTTAAATCATGTACTATAGTGCATATGATAAATGTGCTCATATACCACAACACATACAAGAGGGTTAGAAAAGTGCCCTCAATTCTCCATTACGCATAAAAGTATTTCCATTGGCTTTGAATAATTTATCGCCAAACGTTCGATCTCCTTAAATAAGGGAGTAGGGATGCCTATGTGCCTCAGTGTGCTAGAGCCCACCTCCAAGCATCCTTAGAATACCTATTGAGCTACATTTTGCATAAAAAATATCTCATGGGGGACTAGTAAAAAGACAGCAGATAGGCTACCAGCAAGATCAGTAGGTAGCAGGATCCCGTCAAGCATCGTACAAATACTATGTAAAGCCTAGATGGGGACTGTGCAAAGTCTAAGTAGGAACTGCAAGCCAGTTGAAAAAATAAGGATGTTCCACCTATCCACTAGGGTACAGAGCAATCTTTATAGCTAACAAAATGGTGACATGTGGCTTTTGGGGCTTGGATAAGATTTGATATGCTTATCTTAACCCACCACATGTCACATGGACAAAGGACATTAAAAGTCAATAACAGGAAGACATATGTAAAGATCAAGGCCAAAGTTAGGGAAACACTTTTTATCCAATCAAATTCAAATATTTCTATTTCATACAAAAGTATATTATTTTAGGGACAACTCATTCATTACAATTCCTAGGAAAAGAAGGGTTATCTTCTCCAAAAAGTTCATCTCCCTTTTCCCTCATTTTATCCCATACATCCACCACGAAAATCACCATGAATGCATAGTAAATGCACTATACATAACATCATTCACCTTATTTTATGTTGACTCCTTTGCCCCTTAATGCTTTGTTGACCACCACATAAGTATACTTTCTTCATGTTGACTTTTACCTTGTTTTATCACCTTTAGAGGGAGATACTTATGCCCTCTTCATTTTCCTCTCTAACTAGATGTTGACTTAAGCATTAGAGATGGCTTTTAGAGAGGCGACCCTTATTTGACCTTCTTTCTGTCTTCTAGGAAATGCGCATATCAGTTTAGTGGTATTGTGGCGTCGAGAGGGTGGGTTCGAAGACAAGATAAGGTGGGTAAAGTAGTTTGGTGAGAAATGGACAGTGCACATTTTGACATTCTCAAGAATCTCTTTGATTTCGAAAGTGTATGTTGAGGTGTATTTAGAGGTAGCAATTTCGATAAACGAATCAAATTTAGACCGACACTAGTAAGATTCTTTTAATATTCATTTGACATGAATATGATTTATTTATTATTCAATTCAATTCTCTCAAATAACTGAAACAACATATATAACAACTAAAAGTTAAATAACAAAAATTTATTCAATTCAATTCTCCTAAATAACAAAAACAACATATATAACATCTAAAAGCTAAAAAATATAAACTCAAATATCAATTTTTCTCAAGTAATAACTAAGAACTAGTAGGAATTGTACTACTTTTTGAAAATGAAGTACTTGAGATATTCAAATTTAATATCTCTCTAATAAGATCATTCAATTGGGTATGGTTGCTTTTTGTAACAATAACAAAAATAAAATGTAAATATAATCACTTATAAGCAATAACAAGAAAATTTAAATCAATCATATAAAAAATTTGTTACCACTCTCCTCAAACAACCAATCTCTTGTACAAACCAATGTTTCCACTATTTTTGGCTTTAAGTGTATTTCGAAATTGATCAAGTACTCTACCATTAACGCTAAAAGCTGATTTAGATGCAACAGTAGATATAGGACTGCTCAAGACATCATAAACCATGGAAGAAAGTGTAGGATAACGAAACTCATTTCGTTTCCAAAAGTCTAGAATGTCTAAATTAGTATTTTTATCTACTCGTGGCTCATCCAAAAAAAGTTCCAATTGAGTCTTTTGATTTAAATTATTATAATCCATACTTTCAAAGTCATCAAACTCTTACAAGAAATATAATTATATTAGAGTTACATACAAGTCATAAGCAAAAATTAAATAATCAAAATATTATAAATACTTATAGATTTTACCTTTAGTATGTCCATGGTCTCATTGAATCTAAGATCATTATATGCCATATTTGAACTACCATGTCGAGCTTTGGTAGAAATTGTGGATGTGGTCAAGGAAGATTATTCCAATGAATTAACTATGTATTCATTGAACATAGAAAACAATTTATCTCAAACATATTTAATCTGTGTTGAATTCTGACTATAAAACCTTTTTTATGCAAACTCAATAAATAACATTTAACGAGAATTTAAGATAAAAGCAATTGTCAGTATGGTAGAAAAATTAGACCAATACTTCAAAAACTTGACCATTATTTTTTCTGCCATATGTCTCATATAGTCATCCTCACCTTTCATCAATTGCTTTAAAGTTATATAAGTAGCAAACACTTTTGGAAAATATAAATATGAAGTGGGGTACTTTGTGCCAAAAAAATGCAAGTAATATCATAAAAAAATACAAAAATTTGCTAATTTTTTCTACTTTCTCCCCACTCATATTTAGAAGAACAATACTTGTAATTAGAGTCATTTAATTATAAGTGACAAAAAGCTTTTTTATAATATAAAGCACTTTCAAGCATAACAAAAGTAAAATTTCATTTTATAGGAACATCTTGCCTTAATCCTTTCTTACTATTTAGAGACACTTGTCTAACACATTCTAAAAATTTTTGTTTTCTTATCTGCGATCTTTTGAGATATTTCACACTTTCATGAACATTTTCCATTTCTCTCTTAATTTTTGTTAACCCCTCTTGAACTATGAAATTAATAATATGTGCACACTAATGAACGTGAAAAAAATCTCCATTAGACAATAATATTCTCCTTATTTTCAATTGACTTTTTAACATTTTAACACAAACATCATTACTTGAAGTATTGTCTAAAGTCAATGAAAATATTTTTTTCTCAATACCCCATTCACATAACAATTTTAATATCTTATCAGCTAAAAATATCCCAATATACATTAGGATTAAATTCGAGAACACAAACTGACACAAACCCTAAAGCATGATCAATAAGTATCTGCATAGGATCACTGACATCAATAATTTAGGATAAGTAGTCGTGTTTTTTCATATTACTTGTATCATTTGTACTTGGACAAATGTAAACAATGCCACACTTTTTGCGTTTTGTTCTTTGTTTTGCATATGAAAATTGACTGATTGACAATTTTTTAAATAATGTCCAAACTTATGAAATAAGCTTTCGTTTACATTTTCTAGTGTATTTTGAACAACTTTTTTTAGTATTATCCTCCAACTGAATAATACTATCAATGTCATCATCTCTAATACTTGCAAAATTATCAACCATATTAATTTCAGTTGAATCCATTTTCTTTCTGTAAAATATAAAAATAGAGTTAATATAATTTTTATTTCTTACAAGTTATAGTGAAAAAAGTATGCATTATAAAAAATAAATTACAAAAGATATATAAATAATTTTTTTCTTTTAAAATATCTTAACACTAATTGTTAATAAATTCCAGAAAGCTAGCTATTACATTGGAAGCTACAATTAAAAATGGCTTAGATCGAAAAAGATAAGAAGTTGAATTAAGCTTTTAGAAAAAAAATCCTACAAGGTTTTGTATAAAAAACAGAAACACTCAAATATTGGAAATATTATGCATCAACTTCGTATTTATTTTCTCAACTATGTACAACTTATATTTAGGAATTAAAATATTAAAGCTTAAAATTGATAATAGACTTACACATAGAACAAGGCATTCACATTATTATTATTATATATGCATGTTATGCATAAGTAGATAATATTAATTATGAAATTAAAAAAAAAATTTACAAATTTGTTGTACATATAGATATATGGATTAAAAATATTAAGAACAAATGACTAACCTTTTTTATCTAAATATTTGAAACCGAAGAAGTAAAAAAAAAAAGGATAGGTCGAAGAAGATCAATTCAATTATTTGGTGTTCGGTGATAGTGGGTAGAGTCTGGGAGAGGGGCGGCGACTTTTAAGAAAGAAAACGAAAGATTTAGGTGAAGTTTGGATAGGTTAATTTGATAATTATTATTGAGGTCCTTAAAGATATTATAAATTATGTATTATTATTAAACATAATATATATTTAATAATTCGATCCTTATATTAGGGATTGTTTGTAATTAAAAAATTTATCTTATATATTTTTAAAAATTTTTTAAATATATTCATTTAAAATATGATTATTCGTTTATTCGTTTGAAACACGATTATTCGTTTATTCATTTATTCGTTTAAGACATGATTATTTATTTAATTAATCGTATCTTAAATAAATAATCATATCTTATAGGTTAAATACGGATACGACATGAATAATAATTGTGTCGACACAAATACGACGCGATTATTATTTGTATCAAGATTTTTAAATCCGAATCCATTTAATAGCACCAAATTCGTGTCGAATAATCGTTTCGTGTCCCAAATTGCCACCTTAAATGTATTGAATCATGGGTTACTCAAAGGAAGAATGAGTTGAACATAAAAGCTATATGTATAAAAAGGAATGTTTGTATTTTGATATTGCTAGTGAGTCCAAGTGGTTCTACCCTTTGGTATAGTTTCGGATTGCATTGTATAAGACTTAGTTTAACCATTTTGGGTACACCTATTCCCACCTCAAACATTGGTGTAGGGTTCAAAAAATCCACCTATCAACAGTGGCATCGTCTGTGGGAAATTTGAGCGAGAGGCCCCTCTATAATTTACGTGCTCACCCAAAAAGTCACATGCTGCCATTTGAAGATCCGAGAAGGGTAAGATGACACATGAGAGCCTAGCCATAGTAATCACCAATTAAAAAGCCAAAATCCCATAGAGGTTGCAGAGATAGAGGTTGCGGAGAGTCAAAATATAGGAGATATGGTTGTGGACTCGGTCTAGAGAAGAAAAGGCAAGGCCGTAATGGATAAGCATGACTTAGATTAAGTAAAGGTCAGAGAAGTAAAAGAGTTAGTTGAAATTAGGATTCAAATCTAACATATGATGGCTTATCCATGCACCAACTTAAGCATTTTACCACTGCCGCAACAATATAAAAGGGGACTAAGCAGAAAGTCTCCCTAAACAAGAACTTATCCAGGATGACCAAAATAAGCCTAATCGAGATGATTGGCACGAGCTTAGCTAGCACAACATGCTACTGGAACCTTCCTAGGTTAGAGAGCTTATGCAGTAGCCTATCAAGAGTCACCACAGCGATGAAAAATCAACTGTCAGCAACCGATTGAAGAGTCAAAGTGCCCAGTAGAAGGGTTTGTACACGAGGATTTAGGGTATTCATTAATGGCTAGGTGGCAAGAAGGCAACAACCTTGAGCCATCTTATGTAGAAAGCTTGAGAAAGTAGCTGAAGAAAGTGTAGGCCGAAGTAAAGGAGTTGAGGGCTAGTAATGTCAAACCAAGTCCAGAAAACCTTCTTGGAGATTTCAATGCACTGCTTACGGAAGAAGTTAAAAGAGCTAGTTTGCCAAAGAAGTTCAATATGCCCACCTCGAGTTCTATGAGATTAGACTGACCTAATTGCCTACATAAAGATGTTTTAAGATTTGATGTTGGTACAAGAGGCCCCCAACGAAGTGATATGCAAGCTTTTTTTTACTACATTATTGGGGCCCGCAAGAATCTAGTACAAGAAGCTTTTGCCAATACAGTTCTTGATTTCACCACTTTTGCGAGCAAGTTTGTACTCTATTTTTAAGAAGTTAAGCCACCTAGCAAATATTCAACCACCTTGTAGTACATCAAGTAGATTAGGCAAGAGCCCTTGAAAGATTTCGTTAAGCGTTATCATGACAAAGTGATGTAGATGTGGGTGTATAGAGAGGTAAAAATGCTGTGTAACTTCTGGTACAACCTTTATATAGGCCTAATATGGTTCTCCTTTGAAGAACGACTGCCCACCTCATCCTAGGAGGCCTACAATAGGGCCATTCGACAAGTAGCTATTAAAGATAGACGTAACATCAAGCGAGAGCTTGAAAGAGTTGAAGACATTAGTAAGAAGGCCAGAGAGAAGAAAAAGGTAGATTTACACCCACCTCGAGCTGAGCAACAACCACAAGCGGATCCACTTAGTGGGCGAGGACACCAGCCAATACTATTACCATTCAAACGTCATTTTTTTTTAAGATTAGAGATACTCTGACCTCTGCCTTTACCAAGCAAGGAGCCTGTTCACATAATAAAGGGGGAGCAACGCTCGGTACCTCCCCTAATGTATTATCCATTGAACACATCTTAGGAACATATTTTCTACATCATTCGGTATAAGGGTCTATTAGTAAAGCCTCCTAAATAGATAAGCAAGCCTAAGAGAAGGAATATGCGAAAATATTGTGACTTTAATAAAGATCACGGATATAACACTTTCGAATGCTGTAACTTGAGGTAGCAAATCCAATACCTAATAAACAATGGGTGTTTGAAGGAATTTTTGATCGAGGTGAAGGGAAAGATTTAGGAGGGAACGTGGCAAGGTGATGCTTCGAGGGGTAAAGACAAAAGCCTAGCAAAAGTGAGAAAAAAGTAAGATGTGGACTTTATCAACACAATTAGTGGGGAACTATAATAGAGCCCGAAAGGCCCACTCTTGTGATCCAGCCTTAATGTATAACAAACACGAGGTGAATCTTGTAACTGGGCCCTCATAGATGTTGAGGATGGCTATCACTCCAATCATGTTCACAGAAGAGGACACTAAAGATGTGGTCTTATCACATGACGACGAGCTGATCACTTCTTTATGGATAACTAGTAAGGATGTGGAGAGAGTTCTTGTCGACACTGGAAGTTTGATTGACATTCTATTCAAGAGCGCCTTCAACAAATTGGGATTAGCTATAACACAGACCCAACAGGTACTTACCCATTTTAATGGTTTCACTAGAGATAAGGTGATGCCGTGAGAAAACGTCACATTTGTCGATAATTATGAGAGAGTAGCCAACCCAACTCATCATTATGATAGATTTTGTTATAGTAGACCGTTTTAGCTCATATAATGTTATGCTTAGATGCCCATTTCTCATGGCAACCCAGAGAGTTGTATCTATTTATCATTTGAAGATGAAGTTTCAAGTGGAAGATAGAGTGAGAATCCTCCGGGAAGACCAACTGATAGTGTAGAGGTGTTATGCCACTTTGGTTAGGGGATGCCACCAAGTCTTAACCTTAAACCCTAGAACTGCTGAGTTTGAAAAGCATAGAGAGCCAGTGAAGGACACAAAGTCGGTTTTGATCGCGAAAGATAGGCTTGCCTAAGTGATTAATGTGGGAACAAGGCTTGATCTTGAAGTTTGAGCCTCCCTTATTAATTTCATCAGAGAGTATATGGATATATTTGTATAGGGCCACGAGGATATGCTAGACATCAACCCCTACATCATTTGCCACCACCTTAATGTAGATCATTTCTAATGATTGATGAAATAAAAGATGAGGACCTTTAACTAAGAGAGGTACGAAGCAATTAAAGAAGAAGTTGACTGATTACTCTAAGTTGGTTTCTAAGTACACTAAGTGGGTGTCCAACGTAGTTTTGGTGAAAAAGCTTTATGACAAGTGGTGCATACGTGTGGATTTCACCAACCTTAACAAAGTATACTCGAAAAATAATTTTCCCTTACTCTGAAGAGACTAACTAGTTGATGCTACAACTGAGTACGAATTGTTGAGCTTTATGAACACCTTTTCTAATTATAACTAGGTCAAGATGTATGCTCTAAATGAGGACAAGACTTCATTCATCACTAATAAAGGTTTATATTATTACAAAGTAATGCCCTTTATTTTAAAAAATGTCAGGACAATATATCAACACTTGGTGAACAAGTTATTCAAGGAATAAATTAAGAAAAAATCATAGAAATTTATATTGACAAAATATTAATGAAGTCAGTGAAGACAGCAGATTATGTAGCCTACTTGATGGCAACGTTTGATATGTTAAGGAGATATGAAATGAAGTTGAACCTCAAGAAATGCACTTTCGAAGTCTTGGCGAGAAAGTTTTTAGGCTTTATGGTGCACCAGCGAAGCATTAAGCCAATTTGGAAAAGATTATAACAATTATTACATTGAGATCTCCCGCAACACTAAGGAGGTCTAGAGCTTGGTAGGTAAAATTGCTGCCTTGAGCCGGTTTGTCTCTAAGTATACAAATTGATGCCATCCGTTCTTTTAAGCTATTGAGAGAGCTAAGAGGAATCTATGGGATGACAAGTGCGAGGTTACATTTCCTAGTTTGAAGAGCTATCTCTTACCAATTCACCAGTGTTAGAAAAGTCACAAGTAGGAGACAACCTCCTAATCTACCTTGCAATCTCAACAACAACAGTCAACTTAGTCTTGGTCTGTGAAGAAAAGGACGGAGTGCAAAAGTCTGTTTACTACACTAATAAAGTGATTCTAGACGTAAAAAAGAGATACTTGAAGCAAGAGTAGCTAGTGCTAGCGTTGATGGTATCCTTTAGGAAGTTGAGGCTTTATTTTCAAGCTCATTCCATTATTGTCGTCACCGAATATTCATTAAGGTAGATCTTACACAAACTAAAGAACTCAAGGAGACTTGTTAAATGGTGTATAAAGAAACGAGTTTGAGATCTATTACTACCTGTAAAATGCCATTAAGGGCCAAATTATTGCTAACTTCATTACCGATTTTACAGATGGCAGAGAAGGGCTAGAGGAAGATTTAAAGTAGGGCGCAGGCTAAAAGACTGAGGTAACACCTTGGGTGTTGCATGAGGATGTGTCATCATCAAGCTCCCAAGAGAGTGGTACCAGAATTGTAATTATTATTCCAAACAGGGTGGCGGTGAGTTATACTTGAGATTTGAGTTCAAGACCTTGAACAATAAAGTAAAGTATGAGGCACTTCTTGTAGGGCTTAAGATAGCAACGAGCCTGAGTACAAAAAGTTAGAAATCATGAATGACTTTTAGCTTGTGGTATAACAGGTCAATGGAATGTACTAGGCCAAGAAAGATAGCATTGTTATTTACTTAAGGAAGGCAAAAGAGTTAGCCGGGCAGTTTAATCAACTAATTCTCCTATAGATTCCAAAAGACCAGAACTTTAGAGCTAATATTCTAACAAGTCTAGTGTCTCTTGTTGATACTTCCTTGCCCAACTCAATACTGGTTGAGATTCTGCCTAGGTTCTCTATTGATTATAACAGTGGAAGCGTGCAATATATTAGCAAGTTCCCATGCTAGATGGATCTGGTTATTGAAAACTTGACTTTGGGAAACTTACCGGAGGACAAGAAAGCTTAAATACTATGTTGCAAGATACTGTTTGATAGATGAGGTGTTGTATAGGCACAACTTTTCTTTCCCTTATCTATAATGCTTACATCTGAATGAAGCAGAATATATCATGATAGAAATATATGAGGGATCATACGGGAATCATTCCAAGGGGAGCGCTTTAACCTACAAGGCCTTGTACTAGGGGTATTATTGGCCAACAATGCACGAAGATTCGAAAACCACCTCCTAGACCTACTATACTTGTTAGAGGCATGCTAAGATGATTCGACTTTCTCCAGAGAACCTAATCACTTTGAGCTTTTTATGGCCATTTGCTTAGTGAGGCATTGATCTTATTAGGCCATTCCCAATAGAAAAGGGTCAGGCTAAGTTTGCTATTGCTTCAGTGGACTATTTCACCACATGGGCCGAAGTGGAGCCGCTGGCCAAGATCACCGAGAGAAGAACAATTAACTTCATTTGGAAAGTTATTGTGTGCCAATTTGTAATGCCCCTGCATCATCATAACTAGTAATGGCATATAATTTGATAACAAAGAGTTCTGGAATTTCTGCAATAGGTGGAATATTGAGAACCGCTACACAACACCTACTCATCCTCAATCCAACGAGCAGGTAGAAGTGGTCAACAAAATTATCAAGAATCTGTTGAAGAAGATATTGGGAAGTAAGAAATGGACCTAGGTGGGTAAGTTATTGGAAGTGTTATGGGCATATTAGACCATTTATAAGACCTTCATCGGAGTAATACCCTACTTCTTGGCATTTAGCATAGAGGCGGTGATCCCAACTGAGGTAGGAATACCCATATTCTAAACTCTTTACTATATAATGTACAGAACACAACCTAACTCAACATTTCTCTTGACCTTTTTGAGGAAAAAAGGGAGTGGGCTTAAGTTAAAGGAGCGATGTACCAGCAAAAAATTGCTCGGTATTATATCTCCAAGGTCAGGCCTCAGAGCTTCAAGGAGAGTGACCTGGTCTTGAGAAAAGTCACTTTTAAACTGAATGATAGGAGCTTTACTAAGCTTATTGAAATGTGGAAAGGTCCATGTTGCGTTCAAAGAGTCGTCAGAGTAGGCGTATATTAGCTGACCTACCCATATGTTGTGCGATTAAACTTTCATAGAATGTAGACTAACTCCGTAGATACTACAAGTAACCTAGTCTTGATTTGACTTTAATCCAGGTATGCTTTCTCATGTGTTGTTTCTACCATGTATTAGTTTGCCATAAGTTCGCCATGTGTCATTTTCACTATGTGTTATTTTTATCATAAGTATATCATCGTGTTTTCGCTATATGTTATTTCGTTATGTTTTTGCCATGTTATTTCTCCTTGATATGTGCATACCTAAAAGCGCTTAGCCATGTGGCCTTATAGCTCCTAACATCCGGACAATTTTGATTTAGTCACTGACTAGATGTAGTTTTCACCTAGCTCAAATAAGGCCTTGGCATGTGCCATGTTATCAATATTCACGGATCAATGA
>CM040452.1:314871-361217 GCA_022749755.1 Azadirachta indica | reverse complement strand
TAGAAGAAGAACACAAAAGCTGAGATTAAAGCATTGCTCATGCGCTCATCAAATGATGGCACAAAACCTTCGTGGAACCATTGAGCCTCAACGAAATATGCTCTCACAACCTATTTAACCTAATAATTTTTTCAGCAAAAATACCAAGTTAATGGTGACAATATAGACATTACAATAAAGAGTATATGCATGCATATTAAAGTGGAAGAAAGTTAGTTAAACAAATAACATTAATTACCATTTCCTTTGTAAATGAGACTATAAGATCTTCCTTCTGTCGCTTCGTTGTTTAATTCCTAAAAAAGATTCAAAAGAGACCTATATAAAGGTTTTAAATAATTTGGCAATTGACTAAGGGCATCAATGTCCCACCGGTGAATGAAGACATATAATTTTCATGACTAATTGTATGTTTTAGTATCTTTATAATTCCTTCATTAATTAATTAATAACTGAGTTAATGTACACATATATACAAACCGTTACTATTGCATCTGTAAAAAGTCGGAGTTCATCAAGTAAACCATCATAGGTATCATCTATAACCAATGTCAACATAGTAGTTTTAATAACTATATCAACCGAGCATGTGAGTAAGAACGCTTATAATGTTGTGCCACACTCCATAAGTAAATCTCTACAAGTCTGTCTCTCATATAATAGTATATTGATGCGAAGTTTAACTCTTTCCACCAACTGCAATAAATTAAAAATTAAAATAAATTAATTAATATTGATTATAAAAATATATTTATAAATAAACATACATGTACCTTGTGAGGTAGCTCATCTCTTGTTCGTGCAATAATTGTGCAATATTGAAATCAAATTTTGCAAACTTAAGTAGAGTGTCATTTCTAGATTCTTCATGCTTATAAAAAGATATGTATTTGAGTTCCTCAAGTCTTGGCACGCCTGTGTTGAAGGGCTGCTCAAGGGCTTCAGTTATGTGTTTTACTAGATGAGGGCTTGTACATGGAGCCAAGTATATCTTCTTCGGATGAGCCTTTGTGAAAGTGAAGGCCTCCTCCAAAATATCTTCTTCGCGTGCTCTTAATTGTGTAGCTTCATATAAACTTAACATCCCCCTCACATCGCCGACTACACTTTCCTTAAATTTACCATCGGACTCCTGAAATTTGTTAGACATACCTGATTTATATCCATTATGTGTTTATTAGTATCATATGTTTGTATTAAATCCATTTAACTAATTGTTTCCATTAAAAATTAAAATCGTGCAAGACTAGACAATAATATTTGTAGCAACCCTGATCTCTTTTATTTTTATCATAACTTTAGAGTATCAAACATACATATTTTTACATATATATGCATATACTTATCACATGACATTTTGAAACGGTGTTGTCTGAAAATTCTAAATTCAAGAGTAACAGTATACAAGTCATAGTCATTCTCAGCAGTAAGATCAGAATGCATTTAAAAAATATGAGAAAATCATTTTTCAATCTCCAGTCTCAAAGTGTTGTGACACATGAAGACGGCACATCGAGTTGATCAGAATAACTCAGAATAACTTCCTTGACCGGATCATCAGTAGAAGCAGCAGTACTTAACATTTCCTTCACCTATTCTTTCAGCTCTTCAAACTGATCATCATATTCAAGTTCCTGCATGCACACACAAAAGAAGACAAGCTGAATTAAGTTTTACTTCGTCTATATACGTCAGAGTATAATTAAATAAGAAAGAGAGAGAATAGTTTTACAAAGTAAGGTGAGGACATGGGATCGAAAGTGTCCTTCCATATTGAAGGACGAAAGTTTGCCAGTGGACGACAATTTTCATGGAACTTGCTAGACATTCTTGGACTGTTCTACTTACTACTCGCAGAACAATGTAGAGCAATAGCCAATAGATGACCTATAAGTAGCTTAAATGTAGCCTTATTTATAGGCTAACATGACATCTTCATAGGACTAAAAAATTATTATTATTATCGCTAATAACTAATTAGCAGTTTCGATAAGGAAGGAGTTAATATCTTCATAAAATATATCAACTATTCGTGTAAATTAAAAGCATCCTGTCACTTGCATGCAGACGATTGATATACATATAAAAAAGTCTTCAAGTATTGGTTTCATATTGTCACTCTTAATTCTAATCTTACATTAGATGTTCTGTTTATTGAGTCATCTTATCATTTGCTAGCTGAATATTTGTGTATATATATATATATATATAATGTGTGCAAATTGAAGTTTATATATTACTGCTATGACGTTGGGAGCCAAAATAAAAACTCTGCTCACCAAATGCCGACGGCCGCCGCCATTGTCCTTTCGCCAATTCAATCAACTCAATTTCCAAAAATAAATTGAAATGCAAATAAAAATGTTATACATAATTCGAACCCAAAAATAATTCACAAATTCCCAAAGTACCACTCTTCTTTTTGTTTTTTGCAGCCAACTGAAAGCTATATAATTTTGTGTCGCCGAAGAAGTTGAAATAGAGAGAAATAGAAAAAAAAGGAAAAGGAGATTGAAAATGTGCATAATTTTTACTTTTGAACTTTTTTCTTTTTTAAGTTTAATTTTTGAAATAAAAAAAATGAATCCAAAGAAATTGTCGAAAATTAATTGTTATTTCATAAAAGATTTCAAGAAGAGCACATGTTTAATACTTTTAGATGAAAGATTATTTTTTTAATATACCTAGTCAAATTCTTTTTGAAATGTTTTAATGAGTCGGACCGGATTAAATTATATTAGATGATGAATCATATTAAATTAAAAAAACTGTCCAGTAATGGATCGTATGTAAACTTCATCTAATTTAACTAATCGGATTCGTTAAATAACCTTGATTAAATATTAAGTGAAAAGAGTATTTTTCTATTTTTTTTAAATTCAGAATATTTATCACTTACTAAAATTTCAGGAGTTAAATTTTCGCAAAGCTTTTTTCAGGACCTTAAAAATTAAAAAAAGAAAAAGCGTAAGAATTATGAAAGTATATATATAATAACAACTCCACAAGAAAGAGAGGTGTGGATTGAAGTACGTTGGGGAACTTAAATTACAATAATCTCACCAGCATACGCAACGTCTGACGTTAGAAGAAAATGACATTTTAAAGAGTAAGAAAAGAAACAGTTAGGACTCAGAGGCGGCAAAATGGTCTTTTCCCAAAAAGCCCTTGTAAATTTAAAATCAATCAATATAAATATAAAATTAGTCCCCATAAAACATAGAAAATTAGTTTTTACTAACTTCGAAATTTAATCTTTAAATTTCTATTCCTCACTTTTTAAATATAAAAAGATTCATAAAATTTTTTACGTACAGAATTTTTTTTTTAAAATTTGTTTAATCAACAATAGAAAAAAATGCAACAAAAATGTGTAGAATGTCTATATGCTAAATATTACAAACTTTATTGTAGAATTTTCAAGTTCCTATTTTAATTTTGATGTTAGAATTTCTATGTTAATGTTAGAAATTTCCAGTTGTGAGAAAAATATTTCAAATTTTGGGTAAACAAATTATTATATTATATTAATTTAGACACGCAATTTATAGGTAGTGTCTATTTTTTTTATCCAAGACTGAATATGTCTGAAATTTAAATTTGATTAAAATATGAATCAGATTAATATGTTTTGTTTTTATCCTATATGTCTCAATATAAATATTAAGTTGTTAATATATATAAATATTAAATAATAAATTAAGATTATTTTATAAATAAAATATTTAATTTATTTAAATATTTAATTATTTATATTTAAATTAAAATTTTTAATTTAATTATATTCAAATACTTATAATAAATATTTAAATATAAGTTAAAACGACTTTTGAATATTTAAATACTTATATTCAAACTTTAATTAAAAAATAAACAAAATCTTACAAAGAAGGAAAAAATAAAAAGTAAAAAATTTGTGAGAATGTAATCTTTATTCCCAATTTTTTAACATTTATAAATTATCAATGACGGTAGAATTTCAAAAAATTACCTGTAACTCCCTTCAGCTTTAGTTGAATTACCTATTATCCCTTTGGAGTTTACAAAACATCTTATTACGTCCTATCGTTGTTGTGTTAGCATTAAAATTACTTTTATGCATGATTTTATTGAAATGACCTTGGATTGTTGACTAATAGAATGAATGGGTCTCGAACAATATTTAGGAGGCCCCAAATAACATTTATGTTTGATAAAATAAATTAATATGAATGGATCCTACATGCGTAAGTTTGTTATCTATTGAAACTAAATAAGTTGATGAAGGTTTTAGCGGAGGATTCGACATACGAGGAACACCAGATCTTATAATGGACTAAGCTAACTCCTACGAATAACTTATAAGTTCTTTTGAGTTCAATATTTATTGTGTTTAATAATAATTTATAAGTTAGTTATTATTATGATTATTATTATTAGATAATGAGAAATTAAATTGTTAATAATATTACACTACGATAAAAATGAATCATATTTTTAAATAAGAAAGCTTGATTTAGAGATCCATAGATCATTTTTCAGATCTCTTCCCAATCGTCAAGTTCATGAAGAAATTTTAAAAAACGAAGAATGGTGATAAGACTTGAATAAGGATAATATCAACTCCACAAGGAAAGTAGCTAGAGTAAGGGCTTGTTTGTTTTTTAAAACGGAGTGTGAATAAAATTATTTAGAATAAATATTTAATTTATATTATTAATAATATTATTTTTAAATTATTATTATTCATATAAAATAATTATATACTTTAACAATAATTTTATTTTTAACAATTGTTTGAATATAATATTATTATTATAATTATTTTCTTTATAATTGTTCAAAGGAACAATAATTAGGTTTTAATATTATAATTTTTAAATTCTAATAAAATAAATTTGATTATAAATATAATTATTTTTTAAAAAATTAATTTTAAAAAGTTTTAATAAATATATTTAATGTTCATCCATAATTGTCATTATTTAGAATTAAATTAATAATTTAAGTTATATATAGACAATTAAATTTGAATTATTTTAAATTATAGAATTAATATATTTATATCATATAAAAAATCTCAAAAATAAAAATTATCTTGATAAAAATCTCAAGTATTACAAAAACATATTTAAACTATTAAATTTATTGACTTTCACTTGATTACATATTTAAAGTAGTTAACAAAAATTAACTCCTAAAATTATCAATTTTTAGTTTTATTATTAAAAAAAATATATATCAATATTTAATTTTTCATAAATTAATTGTTACAAAAATAATTGACAATAATCATCAATTTGATTTAAACAATTTATACAAAATATCAAATTTAATCGATACACTTACTATAATTTCTTTGTTAATGTATATAAAAAAAATAATTATAATAGTAAATTTCCTCTAGTTTTTAATGTAATTGATAAAATCTTAAGGTTTTTTATTTTTCAATAATTTTGCAGAAACATATTTTATTTGGTACATAAAAAAATGAAATTAGAAAAGAAAATTTCTTAAGAAATTTTTTGTTTTGTTAATTTTATATTACTACATTACAAAAAATTAATTCATTAATTACAAATTGATTATTTCATTTGACAAAACATATTATTCTAATTAAAATTTATTTAATTTTGTTATTTGTTTATTATTTTAGCAAATTTTTATTAAGAAAATGATTTTAAAAATTTTTAACTTGATTAAATTGAAAAATTAAAAATAATTATGAAGTAATTAATCGACTAAATTAAAAAAATTATAATTTGTATTGTTTTTTAGTCCGTTTTGGATTGCTGTTGAAAATCTTAAAACTGATTTTTAAGCTTTAAAATCCATTTCAAGTGTTTGGCAATTTTTTTTTAAATTACTGTTATCCAAAATTTGTTTTCCCACATATGATTTTTAAACTTTAAAATCCATTCCTATATCTTTGTAAAACACTTTTGCTATACGTAGACGTCAACAATTACATTAATTAGTTTCAGAAGAACAATTGTTGGCCTCATACATTCTTCATTTATATACTTCCATCCATCAACAATCATTGTCTTAAACTTTTTCAGCTGTTTCTATTCTTGAGGTTCTATATTCCTTTAGGAAAGACACCAGGGGTAACATGTCTCCTCTTTTTCTCATCCTGCAAATACAGAAAATACTTGTTTGTTTAATTGGTACTATTCTTAACAAATGATCATAAACTAAAGCTGTTGTGTGATTTGTGCAATGTATATACAATACCTACAAGTACATGAGATCTTAACAAGTAATATAATGATAAAAGAATATCGATTATATGAGAAATATTAATTAATTAAATACTGAAAGTAATTAATCCTAAATTTATGTGAAGAAATCGATCGTCAATTTGAGTGAAAAATAAAAATAGAGAAAAATTAACTACTTAACAAATTAATTAAAACATTTAACAAATAACAAAATCTAAAGTGAATAATTTTATCTTAATTAGTCGTATTTAATTTTTTAATTGATATTATTTTAATTTAATATCAGTAGTATTGTCAATTAATTATCTTCTCTTATTCCACAATCTCTCCGAAATCAATTAAAACTACTTTACATCTAAAACTTTACTATATCTATATAAATTTGATTAAGTGAGAGCGTGTTACTATTAGTGACAATTTAATTTAAATTGCATAAATTATATTAGTACACTTTTATTTAATATATAATTTAAAACATTTATCACACGGTTTATACTTAATAATTATCTCTCAATTCATATCAGTCTATTATTCATTCAAATATTAGGCAAATATTTAAAAATATTAAAAATTATGATAAATACTTAACACTATATATATATTATGAATAGCATAATATTAAAAAATGAATAGTTTCAGTAAATTAAATTATTTTCTTAAGAAATAAATTTAGCCACGTCTGGGATAAAATTTAAATTTAATTATAAAAAATTCAATAAGCAAATATATAATCTTAATAAACACAAAAGTTATTCTATTTGAGATGAAATAAAACATGGAGAGAGATAAACTAATTTGAGAGAACTTTCATCCTCAAGAATTTATAAATCCATCCATCATCTTTTTTAATTTTTCCTTCTATCTCTAGCTTAATCTCTCTCTTTCTCTATCCTCTTTTTCTGTCTTCACTCTGTAACTTCATTTTTTTCAAGCGGTTGTGGTGACTCTTAATTGAAAAATGTAAAAATATAAAAATATAGAATATTATTAAATCTGACTATCTATTTTGATCTAAAGCAGAAAATAATCAAATGCTATAAAAAACGTCTTGAGTCGCAAACAGTGCGGTCGCACGCCGCTCTAGTGTCGAGGCCGCGCCATACTTTCTGCCGTCCGTGGTGAATCACACGTTTAATTTCAATTAGATCTCTCTTCTTTCTATTATCGCATATTTTAGTCTCTAATTTCATGTTTTTTCATTTTAGTTCTCATTAGCTTGCACTTTAGTCCCCAAAAACGAAAGTTTGTGATTTCTAGGATGGTTAGCAAACATGCTTTTATGCTTCATTTGTATATCTTTTTATGTTAAAATACATCAATACCTGTAAAATAATACTAAAATGATAAAACATATAAGTAGTATACTTAAAATAAACTAAACAATATTAAGTATACTACTTAATGATTGATAAATTAAGTATAATTATATAACAAAATTGATATATCAAAAATAAATAGAGATTCTGCATTTTTTAACAACAGAAAATAAAATCTGTCTAAAAAAATAGCCTACTTGTTTTAGTCTCTTAGTTAGAAGCAAAGAGGTCGAGGGCTTGTTTGTTACTGAAAGTTAATTCTTAAAATTTTTGTTCCGTGTTGACCTTAATCCAGCCTTTTGGAAGCGCACGCCAAGAAAGGATCAAAGTTTTTGCAGCCTTGCGAAGGTGCCAATAAATGCCCAGTTCACTAAGATATCCCTATCAAAACCATAATTCACATAACTGGTAATGGCTTATAAACCGAAGCCGTTGAAGGAGAAGCAAGAAGTTGCCGGAGTTGGTCAATTAAATCCGTCGCCACGGGCATGTTAGAGGCCGTACTCAGAAAGGAAGGAGAAAGAGAGAAAAGGAAAGAATTAAATAAATTTGGATGTCAAAGTAATTAGCAGGGAAAGATTCACGTCAATAAGGAAAGAATATAATATATAATAAGGAAAAACACCCAACGAAAGATAGATGAGAGATAGAGAAATCTCATCTTTCCCCCCTACCTCCACTGGGTATTATTAATATCAATAGCTACTATTGAAGAATAAATAAGGATATAATTAAGATTTTAATAGACAATTTTGAAACTATTATAACTAAATTTTTTTTAAAGACTTTTAAGTTCTTTTCCAACATACAAATAAATTCTTTGCGCTAGTGTTTGTATATGTTTGAATAATTCATATTTTTTACTTCAACATTAGTTCAAAAATTTTAACTTAAGTGGCATGTGAATCAAATGCAATTCCATTTCATTTTATTCGTATGTAAAATTACGTCTTTCACATATATTTACTAATAAACTAATTAAACTTTTTAACTTAAAGTAATCTTTTTCTAATATATATAGTTTATTTAATGTTTTATAAAGTTTTTGTTTTTTAGATATTGATAATAAATGCTTTTTTAATTTGAATTCTAAATAAAATTCAATTTCAATAATGTAAATATTTTAAAAGTATTTTTTAACTAAACATCGAAAATTTAAAAATTATATGTGAACAAAATTAATTGAATATTTTTTACTTAATACTAAAATCTAAAATCTGAATAAGTGTATTTAATTATAACTTTAGAAATAACCTTATAAATTTTATTTATTTCCTAGCAGATAAGTTTATCAATTGTCTTTGATGTTGAAGTTACTTTTCTTTTTCTGTACAATTTTTTATTGTTTTCCGCAAAAGCAGAAGCCCACCCCTACTAACATAGGGATTAGAAGTAGAACAAAGGTATAGTAATTCAAATTTGCTACTCATAATTAGTCTGAATAATTAAAAAAAGAAAAAAGAAAAGTCAAAGGAGTCAAATGAGATAACTTTTTTCTTTTTTAATACAAGCTAATATATTATTAAAATTAGTGAGAAAGGAGATAAAAAAACAACCAGTTGGCGTATAATAAGCCCGTATGCAAATAAAGTAAGCAGCAGGCTGCGACCAAAAGAAACTAAGTGCAGCACCCAGCATTAACAGCAGCAAGAAAAAATAAAGCCATCAACAGCAGGACAATAGAGAAAAAAACAGAAATTGAATCAGTCGAGCACAAAATTAACCGAAAGAAGGACAGTAGAGAAAACAGCATCAGCAGAGCTGGCAGTAAATTGCAATATAACCAGCAGCTAACAGCAGCATCCAGTAGTAACAGCAAATAAGCAGCAATATCAGGATCACTACCAACAGCAGCTAGGAGAAACGATAGCAGTAAGCAAGGCAGCAGTAAATTTAGTCAAATGATATAACTATAGTACTAGTAATTTTTATGAAATTTCTAGAACATACAACTGTAAAAATTGATGAGTTTAAATCGTGTAACTTAATTTTAAAACAGTTGTAAAATTAAAAGAAAAGTGTAAATTGAATTCTTAAACTTAAATGAGTTGACGTGAAAATTAATTTTAACACAGTTATAAAATTAAAAGAAAAGAATAAATTGAATTCTAAAACTTAAAATAATCATATTAACGTACCAAGTAGATACAGCAGTCAAGTTAAAGTCCATGAGCGTTCACCAGAAGAAACCTGTCTAGCTAGACTTAATTTAGCAATAATTACTGTTAGCAATAGTTTAGCAACAACTCATAGTTTGTATTGTAAACCACCGACTTAAACATGCCTATATAAAATGAAAGGTCCATAAAGAGGCATCACGAAAAAAAAAAAAAAAAACCCACCTTACTGTGTTCAAATAGCTTTCTAATACTGAATTCTCTATAGATTCTCCTCCATATTTTTCCTTCCACATAAACATTTATAAATTATTTATCTTTGTCAATCTTTCAAAACCTTCATTTCTCAAGCCAATATAACCCAGCAATGGCAAATTTCTTTCCTCAGGTTCTCTCAGTCACTCGTAAGCCCCACGAACTAATCATTCCTGCAAGGTCTACACCGCGAGAAATGAAAAACCTTTCCGACATAGATGACCAGGAAAGTCTAAGGTTTCATGTTCCCGCATTATTCTTTTACGAGAATAATCCTGAACCTTCAATGAGAGGGAAGGATCCGGTTAAGGTCATCAAAGAAGCTGTAAGTAGGGCACTTGTGTTTTATTATCCTTTAGCTGGTAGGCTTAGAGAAGGTCCTAACCGCAAGCTTACGGTGGATTGCAATGGTGAAGGAGTCTTTTTTATTGAAGCTGACGCTAACTTCAAACTTGAGCAGCTTGGCAATGCAGTCCAGCCACCGTGCCCATATTTGAACGAACTGCTCTACAATGTTCCAGGCTCTGATGGCATTCTTGGTTGCCCTTTGCTCTTGATACAAGTGAGCATCCATTTATCAAAATGTTCTTCAAATAAAGAACTTAAGTTAATTTAACTCGTAGTATTACTTTATGAAATATATTGATGAATATATATATATGTATAGGTTACTCGATTGACGTGTGGAGGATTCATTGTTGGCTTACGTTTCAACCACACAATTTGGGACGGATTTGGTTTGATGCAATTCCTGAAAACCATTGAGGAAATGGCTCGAGGAAAACATTCACCATCGGTGTTTCCTGTTTGGCAACGAGAATTGTTAAACGCTAGAAATCCACCCCAAATAACATGCATTCAACATGAATACGAGGAAGCAAACAACAATTCGGTCCCAGATGTCTTCACAACTACAAACCCAAATGACATGATCCACAAATCATTCTATTTTGGCCCCAAAGACATAAAAGCCCTAAGACAGCAGCTTCCGCTGTACCTCAGAAACTGTTCAACCTTCGAATTGTTAGCCGCGTTCATATGGAGATGTCGAACAATTGCTCTTAAACTAGATCCTGAAGAAATTGTCCGATTTTCATGTACGGTTAACGTTCGAGGAAAAAGTTATAATATGTATTTACCAACTGGGTACTACGGAAATGCGATGGCATTCGCAGGTGTATGTTCAAAAGCAGAAGTTTTATGCAGAAGTCCATTGGAATATGCTGTTAAATTGATGAAGGCGGCCAAGGCTAAAGTGAATGAGGAGTATATAAGGTCAGTAGCGGATCTTATGGTGATCAAGGGGCGACTTGCAAAGTTCCCGTCTAAGGCTAATTTCATTATTTCGGATCTGACAAAGATTGGACTTGCGGAAGTTGATTTGGGATGGGGAAAACCAGTTCTTGGAGGAGTTGCTGGCGCTATTTCTTTGATTAGTTTCTTTCTCAGGTACATAAAAGAGGATGGGGAAAGCGGAACTCTGATACCAATACTGTTGCCGCCTTCAAATATGGAGAGGTTTGAAAAAGAGATGAAGAGAATGATTCAAGGATCTACGATGAAGGATTCATGCAACGACAAGAAGACTGTGATCTTTTGCAAGCTTTAATTGGTCGATTTGCTTAATTATTATTGGAATATTTAGTATTTAATTTTTTCATTTAGATCTTAGTTTTATTATGTAGATTAATAATCTATGTAAGACGTATGAAGTTATCGAAATAAAATTATTTTTCGCTTTTAAGTGGGATGAATAATAGGTAAATATTAGTGTATATATATACTAGTTAAATTGTGATTGTTCAGTATTATTTTTTAAATTAAAACAAAAATAAGATAATTTTCTCTTTTATAGGCTACTCTTATTCTGCGATTAAGGACCAGTATGAGATAATAAAATAATTTACGTAAGAAATAATAATAAGTTATAAAGAGAATACTTAAGTGTTTGGTATTTTTTTTTATTTCTTTTCAGAAGGACGCTTGTGGAGCCAGAAAAAGCTATTTTAGGATGCGTGCTTGGAGCATGCAAAGTTCCTAATGAGTTGGAGGTTGCTTAATTATCATGTTGGGAGCAAATTCTTCAGAAAAATTAGAACCATCCAACTCACTATGTTCTGATATCCAATATCAATGGACACACATAGATCATTAATTCTTTTGTTTTCAATTTCAATAAACAAATTCTTCAAAAGGAATTAGAAGCATCCAAGTTGATAAGAATCAATTGAAGATACTAAAAAGACCTGTACAAATTCAAAACAATTACTCTTACGTTGATATACATAGCAAAAATTTGAATTAAACCAAAATGATATATATTCTGTCATAAATCATTTAAATAATTTATGAAAACCAAAATCTTGTGTTTATGTAATTTTAAATTTTTATTAAAATTTATTTTTAATTTTTCTCCATAAATAGAGAGTTGTAATATTCCGTAACTAATCAATGAAAAATACCATTTTCCTCTATATTATAAAATTTTTAATGATATCATAATAGGTTTGAGAGTCGTATTTAAATTAAACATGTCGATGATGCATTGCTAGTAGTATTCGGAGACTGAAATCTTAATTTTTTTATAAAGAAAAGAAAGGACAAAAATCGTCGATGATGCGTTATTATTAATACTCGCAGAGCGTGAAATTTTAATTTTTTTGTAAATAGAAAGAATTACAAAAACCTTAGCCTTCTACTTTTAACGGCTCGATTCGTCGCCATCCACGTGTCTTGTACTACACCACTACCACTGATGACTCACGTGGATGACATTGGCTGGTTAATTTCAATTATGTTTTCTAATGATTATTTTATTACTATTTTTCTTTTAGTAATAAATAATGTTGCATTTTGGTCCTCCATTCAAAAGAAGAAAAAAAGTATTTTGCCAGGTTTTCTCACTCTCATTCCTAGTATTTAGTCTTATAGGATACGTAGTCCGGTTTAGGCCTTAAAACAAAAAAAGGGAGAAAGATTAAAAAAAAAAAAAGAAAAAGAAGGGGCAGAATTAATTTTAGGATTTAAAAAAGAAATTTGAAATTACTTCCTTAAAAGGCTACGGAAATTAAGGTACCTTAAAAAGGACAACAAATATTAGGTTGTCTTAAAGCAGATAACATAAACTAGAAGATTTTCTTGACAAGAATGGTAGGAATGCTTTTTGATAAGAATTTGAAAGATTTTCTTCACAAAAGGATGGCAGGAATAATATACTAGCTAACATTTGAAAGTTGAAAATTTTTCTTGACATAAAAATGATAAGAATTAATCGAAGATGCTGAAAAGATTCTGCACAAATCCAAGACAATTACTCTTATATTGGTATTCATGACAAGAATTTGATTTAAACCAAAATGATATTCTGCCATAAATCAGTCAAATAATTGATGGACCAAAATTTTGCATTTATATAATTTTTATTTTTTGTTAAATTTGTTTTTTTATTTTTCTCTATAGATAGAGGGTTATAATATTCCTTGAGCAATCAATAAAAAATATTATATCTCTATATTTCAAATTGCTTTACAGTTCACTGTATTCTCTCATTAAAATATATATGAATCATTGATTCTTTTGTTTTTTAATTTCAATAAATTCGAAGATTTTTCTTTCAAACAAAAAAAATTAAATATGATGAATATTTTTATGAGTGGGTCAAAATAATTTGTATAGAATGGGTCTAATAATTGAGGTTTTTTTTTTTTTTTTTTGGACATTTACAAGTATGTTTCGATAATAAAAATTAAATTTAAAATTTATTAAAGAAGCATGCACCATAAAAGGTGTTCAAAATGTACATAAATTGACTAGATTTAAAATTTATTATTTGTGAAATTGTAATTAAACCTTTATTTATTAGCTTTTTTATTGCATTGCTTTTGTTTTTTGTAATATGTTTCGATCGTTATGTCCATCTTTTGACATTCTTTTCCATTTTTGTGATTAATTGGTGCATTATAATTCTTTTGAAGGAGTAAATTCACTATATCTATTATATATTTAGGAAAATTTTTTAATCTTTCTTACTGAGATTGAATGCCTATTTATTTTTCATCATTCAAATATTTTAAGCAGGTTTGTTTTCAACTTAATAATGAAAACTGATAATTAACGTCTTAATAAAATTAAGCCAAAATTTTTAACTTAATGATTTTAAATAAGTTTATTTAATTGTAATTTTAAAACTACACCATACATTTTGTTAATTTTTTAATTATATAGAATTTATAGAATTATTTATATTCATATAAATGTTATGTGAAATCACTACTTTTTAGAATTTATATTCCAATGTTATGAAAACAAATATAATATTTAAAATAATGCAAATTTATATATTTTTGATTCGTTGAGATTTATTCAAATTTATGATTAAAAATAAGCATGTGGTAAAAGAGAATTTCATTCTAGTTTCTAATTTTTTTTTATAAAATAAATCCATGCGACTTGTTTGATATGTATACTAGAAACATCCCTCCACATTTCATAAAATTTACTTTAGTCTACATTGGTTCGATAAACACTACTTTTGTCCTTTTAACTTAATTAAAGTAAAATTTTTTAATTAGCACCAAGAATAAATTTATCTAATTATAATACTAAAGACATATATATTCTCTAAATATTTATATCAAGATATTATAAATAACAAAATTACATAGAATTCATATTTGTTTTCAAAATTATCAATTGTAGTAATAAATGGGGGTAATTTTAGAAAAAGAATAAGGTCACCACCTCCCCACATTACACCAAGCAAATGGTTTTCTAATACACCATATCTCAGGAGCCGTCTCCAAGAAAACTACGAAGGTAAAAGATTATGTGTTAGGCATTTTGCCCCAAGAAGTTAGAAAGATTAAAAGTTTTGTACTAGACATCTTTGTCTTAAGAAGTCATGAAGCTCAAAACTATATTCTAGGTGTCTTGTCCTAGGAAACGATAAAGCCTAAAAATGCCGTGCTAGATATCTTGTCTTAGGAGGTGATGAGGACCAAATTTTGGTCATAAATAATATCATGCATGCCATACACATGAACAATAGTAAGCATGGACAATACAAGGAAGAACAGTATTGATTATGAGCAGTACGATGTGAATAGTATCAACTTTATCTTAATTATATATTTGACCCTAAGTTTGAGAATTGATCAAATAAGTCCAATCTAAGTCCATCAAATGCAAAGGTAAGCGAAGCAAATTTAACCCAGCCCAATAAGCCCATTAGCATATAGAAGTTTATTCAATATTAACTTTTAAATCAAGATAAATTCGATAAGGAGATGATATCTTTCACGATGAAAAATCTTAGGTGAATAAGGAATTAACTAATTTGTGCTTAGAAAAAACTCTACACTGTAAATTATATAAAGGAAGTGTTAAGAGAAAGAGAGAGGTACGTGAAGAAAGTTACAAAGAGAAAGAGTAAGAAATATTAAGGAGAGATAGAGAGAAAGGTTTGCTTGTATTGTGGCAACCTTATTTTTAAGTATTAATAAAATCTCTCCCAAAAATTAGCCTGTGGATGTAGGCTATATGCTAAACCATGTAAATTCTGGTGTTATAGTCTATGTCCATGTAAATTTTGGTGTTTTATTTTCTTTTTTCTTACTTATTTTGCGTTGAATTCCCGATTACACCATTGACTAGATTTCAACAATATTAAATTTGGATCTAAGATGTTAGTTATCCTTTCGAATTTAATATAATAAACAAATACTACCAATGAAATAAATAAAAGACTTGTTACAATGAAGTGGCCTTTCTTCACTCTGAATATGGTGTTTGGTTCGAGATTAGGTTAAGAATCCTTTGGCAAATCAAATATAATGCATATAGCTGCCATATATGTTGATTTCCAAAGATGGTTTTGCTATAAATTGTGTAGTATTTCAAAATACTAAAATCCCACATTGGCTAGTTATAAAACTTTTTAAGAGCTTATATATGAAAAAAAAACTTGGAGTAAGTTAACAAGTCAACTAATGGAATTTCCTCACCTACAAGGTAGGCCAGCCCAAGCCCAATACCAGGGTTTGGTCTGGAAAGCATTTAATACGCGTCGTCACATGCATGGGACAACACCCCCTCCCCCCTAATTGTGCGTGCGATGGGTTTTATTTTACACTTTTATTTTTTAGGCTCATTTAATGATAGTTTTGGTTGTTGAGTAGCAGTTGAAGATGAAACGATGAAAAGACACAAAATGGTTTTAACAATTTTGTGTCAATAGGTGTTAAGGTAGTTATTGATGGTTAAGTGGCTATCGAGTAGTCACTATTTGCATATAAATACATACCTAATCTAACATTTTTTTTTTTTCATTCATTTTTCATATTTTCCTGCTCTCAAAATATGCTCTGGCATCAAAATACACTTTGCCAGAATAACGCATCGCTGTTACAATCTTCTTCTCTCTTCAACAGTTGTTCTACACTCATTATATTTGGTTTATAGGCTTACAACAAGTCCTGTCATTGTATTTTGGGGCTATACTACCATCAAACTTTTTGACAGTGGGATATTATCCTAAATGGGAAGAAATAGTTTCCAATACAGTGCTCTTGCATGCCTTTATACGTACTTATTCTCTAGTTTTTATCCAACAATCTAAAAGTTATTTACGGTAACATCAACGACTCATGTGTCTCAGACCACAGATTTTGCCTTGCTTGTTACTGTCAAGTCTATTCTTGACATCTCTAAAATTGAGACATTTGGGGGAACCGACTCTAAGCAATAGAATGACTAGATTTATAATACTCTGCACGTTCTCAACCTTACTGGCTATTTAACACAACTACCACTAAATGCTGTCTCAAAAAATTATCAAACATAGGTTAGGGGCAATAAAGTATGTCGCAATGCCATTTTGAATACCATTTCTAATGAGTTATATAATGTTTATTCTCTCTATGACAAAGTATAAGAAATTTGGGCATCTTTAGAGAAAAAATATATCATTGAAGTTGTAGGTGCCCAAAAATATGTTATATCCAACTTCTTGGATTTTAAGATGGTAGAAAACAAGCCAGTCACCACTCATATTCATTACTACCATTTGCTCGTCAATGATTTAAAAAATAAGCAAACTTTTTCTGAATTATTCCTTGCTACATGCTTGATTGAGAAATTACTTGATTCTTGAAAAAATTACAAGAAGAGTAATAAACACAAGAAGAAGCAAATGACATTCAAGAATGTGATTGTTCACATTCGAATTGAAGAAAAGAATAGGCTAAGGGAGCAAGAAGATAAGGCTAAAGAAAATTGTTCTAAGACTGATGTTGTTTAAGATGCTACACCTCTTGTCAAGAGGCAAACAGTGGATAATAAAAAATCCATAAAGAAAAAGAAACCAATATTTAAGAAAAAAGGAAATTGCTTTGTGTGTGGCAAGTATGGCCATTATGCTATTGAATTCAAGTTCAGGAAGCGATAAAAAATCTTCTAAGGCCAATATGGTTGAAGGAGAAGATGTGGTCGCTGCTGTTATGGTTTCTCAAGCAAATGGTTGCTAGTGAGAAGCAAGATTGGATTATTGATTTTGGTGCTTCCAAGCATATATGTGAGAATCGAAGTTTATTTTTTGATTACACTCAATTAGGTGAAGGAGAAGAACAAGTTTTCCTTGGAGATTCTCATTCTACTTCAGTTATGGGAAAAGGAAAAGTTTTTCTTAAATTAACTTATAGAAAAATTCTTTCCTTAAGTAATGTGCTTCATGTTCCAAATATAAGATACAATTTAGTATCTATTTTTGTTCTTGGAAAATCAAATGTTAAGAATTGTTTTGAGGGAGATAAGGTTGTAATGTTTAAGAATGGATTTTCACTGTAAAAGGGTACTGTTCTAATGATTTGTTTAAGTTTAATGTACTTGACACAATTATTAATAAAAATGCTTCTACTTCTACTTATATTGTTGCTTCTTTTGATTTATGGCATGGTGTATTAGGCTATGTAAAATTTTCTTATTTAAAGAAAATAAAAAGAGATGGTCTAATAAATATTAATGTTACAAACATCAATAAATGTGATACTTGTATTAAATCAAAATTCATTAAGAAAACAAATAAATCTATTACGAATAGAGAAACTGAATTACTCAGTATAATTCATAGTGATCTTGGTGATTTTAAATAGACAATAACATGAGGAGGCAAAAGGTTTTATATAATCTTTATTGATGATTTCTCAAGATATACAAAATTATATTTATTGAGAAATAAAGATGAAGCATTTGAAAAATTCTTAATTTATAAGAATGAAATTGAAAATCAACTTGGAAAAAAAATCAAAAGATTGAGATTTGACAAAGGCGGTGAATATGAGTCTAATATGCTTAATAACGTTTGTGAAAATCATGGCATAATGCATAAAATTAAACCTTCTTACTTTCCAGCTTCAAATGGAGTAGCTGAAGAAAAAAAAAAAAACTTTGAAAGAGATGATGAATTCTCTATTAATAAGTTCTGGAGCACCGTGGAATTTATGAGGGGAGGCAACTTTAATTGTTTGCCACCTACAAATAGAATACCATATAAGTAAACAGGAAAAACACCTTATGAGTTATAAAAAGGTCATAGGCCTAATGTAACATATTTCAAAGTTTGGGGGTGTTTAGCAAAGATTCTAATTGTAGATCTTAAGAGGAGTGGAATAGAACCTAAAACTATCGATTGCATGTTTATAGAGTATGCTCAAAATAATGCTATATATAGATTCTTGATTCTTGAAAATAAAGGAAAGATATTTGATGCAAACACTATTATAGAGTTTAAAACTGCAAAATTTTTTAGAATATTTTTCCTAAGAAAAATTTTGTTGGTTTTCAAAATTATAATTAAATAATCCAAAACAATTTTCAAGAAAATCCTTATGAGAGCTCAAATATTGAATTAAAAAGAAATAAGAAAATAAGAAAGGCTATTAGTTTTAGTAGT
This sequence comes from Azadirachta indica, assembly GCA_022749755.1. NCBI lineage: Eukaryota > Viridiplantae > Streptophyta > Magnoliopsida > Sapindales > Meliaceae > Azadirachta > Azadirachta indica. The sequence goes on along the minus strand of CM040452.1, from coordinate 342,379 downwards.
GATTTCTATGTCTTTATGGTTGAAAACGACCCTCAAACATATAAAGAAGCTATGACTTCTCTTGATGCTTCATTTTGAAATGAAGCAATAAATAATGAGTTAGACTCAATCATGAGTAATCATGTTTGAAAATTTGTTGATTTATCTCATAGTATAAAGCCAATTGGTTGTAAATGGATTTTCAAGAGAAAACTAAAAGCTGGGTCCATTGATAAGTATAAGGCAAGATTAATTACCAAAAGTTTTATTCAAAAGAAAACCACAGATTATTTTGATACTTATGCATCTGTAACTAGAATTGCATCCATTAGAGTTTTGATTGCTATAGCATCAGTGTATAATTTGCTTATACATCAAATGGATGTTAAAACTGCATTTTTGAATGGTGACTGGGAAGAAGAAATATGTATGACACAACCAGAATGTTGTACAGTTTTAGGTTCTGAGCATAAGGTTTATAAATTTGTAAAATATTTATATGGATTAAAATAAACACCAGAATAGTGCCATAAAAAATTCGATCAGGTTTTAGTATCAAATGGGTATCTGATTAATGATTCAGATAAGTATATTTATTTTAAATCATTTGATATTAATAATTTTGTAATAATTTGTTTGTATGTTGATAACATGCTTATTTTCAACCTTAGCATAGAAGTGATAAATAAAACTAAAAACTTTCTTACTTTTAATTTTGATATGAAAAATATGGGAGAAACAAGTGTTATTCTTGGCATCAAAATAATAAAGAAAAATAATAATCTTATGTTATCACAAGAACACTATGTAAAGAAATTTTTAAAGAAGTTTGAATATTATGAGTGTAAGTTAGTGTCAACTCCATACGATGTAAATATCCAATTTAAGAAAAATTATTAACATAGTGTTAATCAAACAATATATGCACAAATAATTTGTAGTCTTATGTACTTAATAAATAGTATAAAACAAGATATTATGTATGCTATTGGGAGATTGAGCAAATATACTCAAAATCCTAACAATGATCATTTATGTATAGTTTAGAAAGACTTGCAAGGTACTTAAAAGGTACATTAAATTTTGGGATTTTATTTGTTAGAGACCCACCAGTGTTAGAAAGTTTATCTGATGCTAATTAGATATCTGAATCCAATGAAATTAAATCTACTAGTGGATACATTTTTATAATTAGTGGTGGAGCAATTTCTTAGAAATCTTCCAAGTAAACTTGTGTAGCTCGTTCAACCATAGAGTTCGAGCTAATTGCCTTAAAGAAGATGTGTACGGAAGCTGAATGGTTAAGAAACTTCTTAGCCGATCTTCCCATTAGGATCATCTTCTTACATCAATATCAATAAATTGTGATTGCCAAGCTGTTATAACTAAGGCTAAAAGCAAGATATATAATAAGAAAAGTAAACACATAAGTTTGACACATAGTACTATCAAACAGTTACTAGAATTTGGTGTTGCAACCTAGATTTTGTAAAGTCAGAGATGTATTTGGCTGATTCTCTAACTAAACCATTAAATAGGAGGTTAATGGAATGAATGTTGAGGGGGATTGTACTTCTGCTTAAAACATAAGGCAAAAGTGATAGGAACCCCACTTATGTAATTGGAGATTCTATACAGTAGGTTCATAGGGGTAATAATAAGTTACTTGTTGTCTTGAGTTACTATCATTAAACATATTTGAGTTCTCCCTATGACTGGATACTAAACATTACAATGAAAAAGGATGAGCTTTTATATTCTTAATTAATGAACTCTATAACTCAAAAATTGTATGTTGGCATGTTTAAATTGTATGATATGCTTGATGGAGGGTTCACCTAAATGAGTGTGGAATTGGGTCGATTTCTATGAGAGTTAAGTAGACATCTCTAAAGCACTTATAATTACTGCGATAGCATAGGACTATGAAGGCGCAAAACCACAGAACAACAAAAGGAATAAGATTAAACTTAATGTGAGCTATTAATTCACTAATTCACAGCAAAAGAGTTATAATTCATAAAAATTAATTGTATTTCACCTAATTCTTGTGAGACACAATTAATCTGCTCAATAATCGGTTTATAGCTTGATAAGCACTAATTTATTTGTATTAAGTTTGTTATCAAATGGTGATACATTAAAAGTATAAATTTTAATATTTTTAAATAAGCTGGGGATTGTTATAAATTGTGCAGTATTTCAAAATACTAAAATTCTACATTGATTGACTAGTTATAAAACTTTTTAAGAGTTTATATATAAAAATAAACTTGTAGTAAGTTAATAACCTAACTAATGAGATTCCTTTGCGCACAATACAGGGCAGCTCAAGCTCAATCCTAGGGTTTGGTCTGGAAAGCATTTAATATGCGTCGTCACGTACAGGAGACACTCCCACCACAGGTTAGTGACGGTTAAGTGGCTGTCTGAATAGTCGACACTTGCCTATAAATACATACCTAGTCTAACATTTTTTTATTCATTTGTTTTTCATATTCTTCCTTGCTCTCAAAATATGCTCTGCCAGAATAAAGCATCACTGCTACAATCTTATTCCTTCTTCAACGATTGTTCTACTCGTTGTATTTGGTTTATATGTTTACAGCGAGTCTTGTCATTGTATCTTAGGGTTATGCTGCCATCAAACCTTCCTGTAGTGGGATACTATTCTAAAGGGGAAGAAATAACTTACAAAACAATGCTCTTGCATGCCTTGACATTTACATATTCTTGATTTCTGTCCAACAAGTTTGAGTGGCTGTAAACGAGGAGCTACACAATCACACACATATATAATAGTCTTATCAGTTCCTTTAAGCTGACACCTTCCACAGTAGGACCAAAGATTTGGTTACAATGTTTGCAGTTCTGAGAGATGGACATAGAACATATATATGTGGTGCTGAACAGATTCTCCGTAACTTTTATATGTCGAAAAAAATAAACATCCAACTCATTGTGCTTACTTTGGGCATATATAGAAAAGACATACAGTGTTCTTAGTCATGTGTCCTACACTTTGGTTGTTCGTGTAGAGTAAAACCAATATCTTGCAAAAGGCAAGTAAGCTGTCCTTCTATCAGTATTTTGTATTGGTCATTTTTCATGTTTACAAGTTAACGTTTCCAAAAATTATGCAATTCTTTACCCAAGTGTTAGTAAGTTTGAATAATTCACATCTTAGACTTCAATGTTAGCTCAAAATTTTAACTTAAGTGGCAATTTCAATGAGAAGTAAATGCAACTTCATTTCATTTTATTCATATGTAAAATTGGGAGTCTTCGACATATATTTACTAATAAATTAAGTTAAAATTTTTGACTGCATGTAATTTTCTTTTTAATATATATAGAGTTTATTTAATCTATAAAGTTATGATATATAAAGTTATAATTTTTTAATTAAGAAATTATGTTTAAATAAAATTAAGTTAAAATTTTTTAATTCTGCGCTAAACCTAAAATCTAAATAAGTTTATATTTGATTGTAATTTTAAGAATAACTTTATAATTAAATTTTTTTTATTTCTAAATACATAGAGTTTATTATAATCATTTCTAAGGATATAATTTTACTTATATTTATATTTAAAAATGATAAACAAAAGAACAAACATATAATCTAAAATCATTCCTACTTATATATTAATTTTAGATTTATTCAAATTTAAATAAAAAATAAACACTATCTAATGAGATGCTATGTTTTTTAAAAGAAATCATTCAAAAGTCATTTAAATGTATATATTTAGATTTAAGATTTTAAATTCTCTCAAATTTCGCGTAAAAAAATAAAATTAACTTTACCAAAAATAAATATGGTATATCTTTTCATTCATTTGTCTTTTTCAAGTAATGTATATACGCATACGTTTTCTTGGCCTCTTTAAAAAATTAATTTAATCCACATTATTTTTGATTAAAATTATCAAGAGTTGGTGTTATGATACTCTTAAAAGAAGGTGTTTACATTTACACAGTGTTAAAAAGAAAAAAACTAAAATTAAGGAAAGAAATTCATACCATACGTAATTTTAAAATATCAAAACATTTATGAGCTTAAATTTTTTCCAATCCTATTAAAAACTATTGACTGATTATTTTTAAAAAGTTTTAATCGTATTTATTTATACTCGAGAAAAATCCTTTTTTTGAATGGTAGCATTGCTGCCACGATTGATGTATATATATTAAATAAACCCCACAATTATATTATCAAGTTTTCTTTTTCCCTGCAACTTATTTTATGTTTCGAGCATAAAAGAGAAAAAAAAAAACGTGGTCTTTTCCCATAAAGCAAATTAAAAAAAGTTGTCCTGAGTTTTTTTTCTTTTTTTTTTTTTTTTTTAATTTAAAATAATCGTGGGGTGCATGATGATTTAACGTGGTCTTTTTCTTTATCAACTATATTTCCATGTGTTTTATATGACCAAATCCATAAGTTAAATAAAAAAATGGTGCACTAACCATGACTCTTGGTTACTTGTATCAACTATTTTTCGATGAACCACTCTACAATGTTCCTTTGATGGCATTCTTGGTTGTCCCTTGCTCTTAATTCACGTAAGAATCTATTCATCGCCACCACTTGACATGAAAATCTTTAGCATTATTCATTGAAATACGTATGTTATGTTACATATACTTTAAAACAACGTGCGCTTTACTGCGTGTGTGTGTGTTCATAGTGAGATATATTCTCATCCTTCAATGTATACAGGTGACTCGTTTGGCTTGTGGATGATTCATTGTTGCCATACGTTTCAACCACACAATTTTTCAAATTTTAGAAATTATGATTAAATATCATTTATGCTTATTGAATTTTATTTGACAATTAACACTTTAATTGTGACTTGAAAACTAGAGCAACCACAATTTTACACACATAATCTTTTCTTCAGAAAATATCTGTATCTTTAAAATGTAAATGTGAGCAAATTTACGTAGATATGATATGTGGAAACAGGACACTATTTGAGATAGATTACCATCGTAACAAATTTATACGTACTTTTTAAAACATTTATATATATACCTTAACTTTCATGCGAGGAAGGAGTCATATATATATAAATATATATACATTGTGAGATACCAAGCCAGCAATGAGATGAGGAGTAACTAAAGATATCATAACTTGTGGTCTACTTTGCAGCCACTTAAATACATGAATTCCTACAATTTCTTTAATTCCTATAAATGCTACTAGAACAAGTACATAACATCTTGAAAAAAAATATTAATTCTCTAAACTAATAATATGTCCCAGAAGAATTATCTATAGTAATCTAGAATTATCTATATTAGAGTTAGATATTTCATATACTACTTGTATAACAATGTGTTCTTATAAAATACAATGATTTATATGTTGACTCTATGTTGACAATATCTGCAGGCTTCGTTACCTTGATATTAAATGTAGTGTCAACATTCACTAATTGGAGTATTCCCGATATTTTGAACTAGTGTCAACAATTTATGTCATTGACACTAAATTGATATCAGTAAAGGAGGCATATGTACTAGTGACAAATATACGTTATATTACTACATAGGATTAACTACAGCTACAAAAGTTTCACGTAATAATAAAAATCTTTTATTGGAGTAAAATCAACCTGCTTACCTACTTTATCTCTAATATCACCAAAAACCTAAAAATTATGGGTAAACTAATGTCTAATAGATAATTTATATGCAATGATAGTTGTTGAAAATTAAAAATAAATAAATTTTTATATGAAAAACATTTGCTGAATTTCAATAACAATCTTAACAAAAATATCTTAAATTTCAAAATAAACACTAATTGAACATAGTAACAAAATTATTTAACATTTCAGTTTAAAATAATATAACCAATTTATTTTATGCGTACAATTGGGGTATTATTTTAGAACCATCGTCGAAAATTGTCAAATATGTTTGTGGGGTATTATTCCCATGGAGTATCACCCAGATTTCATTTTTGTGGATTTTCACTGTTAGATTTAAATTACATTCATTGTCACTAGAACATAATTAAATTATGGCCTATCATTGTTTCACTTCCTAGGAGTTAATAATTAGAAAATATATCATTCCAAGTATATTGAAATTAATTTTACATAACAAATATAAATTTTTTCCGAAACAAGACATGTATAAAATTTTATGACAGTAATTATGCAAATGAAGTTCATATATAAATCATCCATTGAATTCGGTTTAGTAAACAGTTAAATACATCAACAAGCGGTAGTTGTAAAAATTTCACGAACAATTTTTTTAACATTAAAAGAAAAAAAAGAATACCTTATTTTACAATTTTAAAATCAAGATCACTCAAATACATACGAACATCTATCTTTACAACTCAACTGACAATTTCTAATCTTCCATTAATAAATATAATATCAATTGAGTAATAACAATTACTAATCCAAATTACCATTATCTAAGAAACTAACTTATTAAACATATAACAATATTCTAAAAAAGGAATTATAAAAATTAAATCATGTATGTAAATAAATTACTAAAATTTAAAACCTATATATCTAACAACTGCAAAAAAATTCTTAAAACCGGAATTTGGCTTTTACCCTTCTTTCATTTTCTTTCCCTTTTGTTTCCTTCTTATTTTTCTCCTTCACTTGTTTCTTCTCTACTCCGTTTTGCTTCTTTTTCTTCTCAATTTCAAATTGTAAATGAAAAGCAATTCGTAATTTGATTTCAAAGCCACATCACCAACAGTACCTTCCGAATATCCAAAACTACATTGCTGCACGTAAAATTAACACGTCATCCGTAGGAATTAATATTGTTACAATAAAAAATATATATATTTTTTACTGTGAATCTATTTGTTTGATATATACTTTTTACAATTTTAAAAATCATACTATAATTTGAATGTTATTTTTTTATTATTAAAAAAATAAGTTATTAATTGTTTAATTTGTTTATTTTTGCTGTATATCATTTGTCTGTGTGTATGTGTTTTCACGTTCAAGTCGAAGGTTTAAATTTCTTTTGTTATTTGTTTTAAATTTTTAAACAGTTTAAATTAGTTTAACTAACGATTTGATTTGGTTCAATTGCAAATTGTTTACATAGCATTATGTTAAAAAGGAAGAATTTAAAGGTCAGGGGGCACAGGGTATCTTTTAAAGTATAGGAGTATCATATGTAATTAGGCCAAATTTCGGGGATATTGAGCATTTTTTCTATGTTTATGAGTTGCATGCACATGGAAACATCAACAACAATAATAATATATACAAACTAGGATCAGATCTAACCAATTGTCTACAATTGTCTACAATTTATGTAACCTAGCTAGGGTCTATACAATTTTTTAATATTTAAACTCATAATAATATATACAGGTGGAACGTACACCTGATCTCACTTATTTTATAAAGAAAGGAAAGAGACAATAACATCCGAAAGGACAAAATGACAAAGGAATTTGTTTGCTTCTGGAATTTTATGCATGCTACTGGACTATTGCGACTACAACCTCCAAATATTGTCTGCCACTCCCCTGCATGATGCTGCTGGTTCCTTCTGTTGTTGGACTATTGGTTCATGAATTGTTTTCTGCTCACGTCATTATAGTTCTACCAATGGTTTTGCTGTTTGGTGTCAATTCTACTATGTGTACCTTGCTGCTATGTTTTCAGGACATAAAACATTTTCCTGGTGCAAGTTGTTGCTTCTTTGATGCCTTCTTTACTGGTTCTTTGATGACTACTGCAGATACATATTTTCTGCTGCCGCTTACTGCCAATATACTGGTAATTTGATGCCTTTTGCTACCATTGCTAGTTCTGGTTTTGCTGGAAAATTGTTGCTGTAGGAAGTTTTGCAATCTTCAACAGCTGCAGCTTCTGCTGTTTCTTTTTCATGCAGTCTCTTGCCAATTTAATTGGTAATTTTATTTTTATTTGTACTCGTAATTGTCCTAATAATCTTGGGACTTCTCTTGTTCTTAACTTTCTACTACTATTAATAATATACTATTCTACTTTTTTAAGAAAGAAAAAAGACAAAGGAATTACAATTAATGCATAACTCCAACACCAAATACCAACTGCAATAAATAGCATCAAACATAACTCCACAACAGTATGCAACAGGTTGCATTCTGCAGCAGCCATCGAGTAGTCAATTCTTAAAGAGGTATTCGATCCGCAAACAAGTTTCTAACGTAATCTTTCACGTACTCTGAATTTGTTATACCATCAACATCTTTGTAAAAGACTTCCGCTATTCGTGCGACGTTAACAATTACATTAATTAGTTGCAATGGGACAATTGTTGGCCACACACTTTCTTCATTTATATCTGTCTATCCATCTCCATTCCTGAGGTTTCATATTCCTTCATGTAAGATTCTACGACAGAGGCAACAGGTCCCCTCTTTTGCTCGTCCTGTAAATATTAGCAACAGGTCCCCTCTTTTGCTCGTCCTGTAAATATTAGAGTAATTTATTTAAGATATTAACTCTATTTTAGTTTAAAACTGTTATGCTTTCTATTTATTTAAAAAGCATAGAAACTAGGTGTTTGCTCATTATTGTGTTATATATATATATATATATAAGCAGTCATATGCATACAAAAACATATACAATATATATACCTTGTGAGACACCAGCTATGAGACAAAGGATTGTATATGGATTCCTGCAATTTCTCTAATTCCTATAAATGTTGCGGCTGAAGGAACACAACATGCTGAAATATAATTAAAGCATTGCTCATGCGCTCATCAAATGATGGCACATAACCTTCGTGGAACCATTGAGCCTCAACGAAATAAGCTCTTATAACTTCTTTAACCTAATAATTTTGTCAGCAAAAATACCAAGTTAATTATGAAAATATAGTAATCGTAATAAAGAATATATGCAAGCAAATTAAAGTGAAAGAAAGATAGTTAAACAAATAACATTAATTACCATTTCTTTTGAAAAAGAGATGCTATAAGATCCTCCTTCCACTGTCACTTCATTGTTTAATTCTTCAAAAAGATTCAAACGAGACCTATATAAAAGTTTCAAATAATCTGGCAATTGACTAAGGGCATCAATGTCCCACACGTGAATAAAGACACCCGTAGGACGTCAATTCATTTGGGGTAGCCATAGAGAGAATTATTATTATATTATTATAATATCTAGTATTTTTGCATCACTCTTTCAAACTCGCCCGTAGAATGAGCTATTGATGAATTTAAAGATATGGCTTTGGTTATCAATCGATCATTGGTCGATGATTTTATAGACGGGGTGCTGTAAATACTTGACTTGACTATTGCGTTTGAATTCTTTAATTGTATTAGTTTTAATTATTTCTGATAGTATAGCCAACTGCTGAATGCAAAAAGAAAAGGTACCACACAAGTCTAGATAAAATGCATGGAGTTGTTCCTATGTGAAGAATGGGCAGCATTAATAAGTTGTAACTGTTTTCTCTGGGATCCCTTTTAAGAATGCAAATAGTTTTTCATCTGGCAAAAACGTGTTTTGTTTAACACAAGTTATATATATATATTTGGATCAACCCAGGAGTTTGAAAACTGTCATCAGAATGTTAGTGAAATGGCTTATTATTCCGCTAACAAGAAAAGAAAGATTAGCTATAAAACAAGGCAAGAATATGTGTCACAGGGCATAAGATGATGGACATTCATAAGAAGATATTCAATTTGATACCCATCTCTGACTTGTCTCCTCAGTATGCTATTCATGGAAATTAGCCTGTTGATTTACCAGACTATCCAAAACTAGAAAGAGTACTTGAAAAATGTCCAAAAATAATTTTTAATTTTAAAATTATTCAAAAAGCAAAAATTTAAATCATTTTACATCTATTAAAGCATGCAATAGTATTAAGACTCACTAACGATCCACTGGAGTGAAACTCAACCAACCAAGAGTCGCTCTTAAGCAATGGACAGTGAATACTGATTGCGATAGACAATCACTATAAACCACCTCAAACTTCAATATAACCTTTGAACAACAATTCAAAAATCTATTATAATATAAACCCAAACATATAAATCACTCTTAATATATTGTTCTTACTAATTGCATTGATAAATTATTAAGATATATAAATATATTGTGCATTTCTTCACATTTTTCAAAATTTAAATTAACAAAATTAAAAATTCTTATTTTGGTCTTGTGATGGGAGAATTAGGTATTTAGGAAAACTCTAATTTTTGGAAGAACTATGACTAGATTGGATAAAATTAGATTTAGGGTTTGGGAAAATTAAAAATGACAGTTTAGAATTTTTTGCGGGAGTTGAAAAATAGAAAGATTGAGGTTATTGGATGAAAAGGGATAAAATCATCTAATATCTATTTTTTAAATAATTTTAAAATTAAAAATTACTGTTAGACATTTTTTAAATATTGTTTTGAGTTTTAGATAGTTTGATAAATTCTAACGAGGAACTCCTGTGTTATTGCCCTATTGGCAAAATCCTTGGCTCATTACTCATTTTGAGCTAGAATTGGAAGACTTTGGTGACTTGCATTGAATATCATAAATTATTGATATTAGGGTTGGGCCGTGGGCGCCAACTAGAACTAGGGTTTGATTTTTGGCCACAAAGTATTGATTTCGCCGCCTAATAATTAGTTGCTGCCTACCCCTAATATTTTTATTTGGTCATGTATGGTCATTATTTTAGGTTTACAGTATTTTACCACGTAGATTTCTACACAAAGGCAATATATTTCTAATATTTTAGAAAGTCAAAGTCTCCTTCACTTTTAGAAAACTATTAAAATATTTTTAAACTATTAATTTTAATTTAAACAGACTATTTTATCTCTTAATTATTAAAATTATATAAAATAATTATATTATCTACAACTTTAATTTATAATAACTAATATAATTTTATTTTGATATTTAAATTTAAAGTAATAATAATATTTTGATCTTTAATTAATTTTCTCTTTTTAAATTTTCTATTAAATTTTTTGACAATATTAATTATATATAAATAGATCATTTATTTAAAATAGTCTTATTTTAAAAATTATGTATAATTAATTATTTTCATAACTATTTAGACAATACTAAAATTATGATAATAATAATAATATCCTTAATTTATTTTAATAATATTAATTATTCTTCTTTTAATATTGTAGAATAATTTATTTTAAAATTATGTAATATTAATTGAAATTTTTTTTTTTTGTAACATAAAATTTGTTGTTAAAATTTGCTTTTAAACTTAAATATTAGAATAAGATGATGTTGTTAGTACAAAATAAAAATAAAAATAATATGAGTATTTGATTTTCATAGTTAAATAATAAATAGTCAATTTAAAGTAAGAGTAGTAATTTAAAGAATATCTTAATATTTTTTAAAAAATAGGAGCATATTGACTTTCTAAAAAAAAATAGGGGATATATTGCCTTTTCCCCAAGACCAAGCCGTACAATACCCCTTATTTTTATTTGTAAACCTCAGTTAAAAAGTTGACTACATGTGACAGCCGAGTCACTCGGGGCCAATTCTTTTGTTAAATTTTTTTGCAACCAAGCCTTTATCTTTTTTCTTTTTAAATATTACATATATCAATATTATATTAAAAATTTATTGAAAATTTGTAATAAAGTCGCATATGATATCGTCTAAATGTCTTACTAAATTTGAATAGTATCTTTACCCTCTCATTTAAAAGAAAAAATTTATCCATACTTTAATATAGATATCGTCCCTTGTATAATAGATAACATTTTTCATAATTGAAAAATAACTTTACTGAAGCCACCAAACCTTATCTTTATGTAGGCACAAAAAAGGAAATCCCACGTCATTGGCCAACAATATAAATTGGGCTTTCGCTCCCTACTATTCTGGGAGAAGTAAGTATACCAATCCAAGCATGTCTAGAAAGCGTGAAAATTATCGTCCACTGGCAAACTTTCGTCCTGCAATATGGAAGGACACTTTCGATTCAATGCCCTCACCTAAGTTGGCAAAAGTATTTTCTCAATTTCCTAATTAATTATATCCTGACTTATATAGACGAAGTAAAAATTAATTGAGCTTGTCTTGTTTGTGTATGTGTGAAGGAACTTGAATATGATAAGCAGTTTGAAGAGCTGAAAGAACAGGTGAAGGAAACGTTAAGTACTGCTTTTTCTACTAATGATCCGGTAAAGGAAGTTATTCTAATCAATTCGCTATGTCGTCTCGGTATATCATATCATTTTGAGACTGAAATTGAACAACGATTACATTATATTTTTGAATCGCATCCTGATCTTACTGCTGAGAATGACTATGACTTATACACTATTGCACTTATATTTCGAATTTTCAGACAGCATGGTTTCAAAATGTCATGTGGTAAGTATACACGTACATATATATGTCTATCTATGTTTGATACTTCGAAAATATAAGATACTGATAAACACATAATGGATATAATGAATTAGGCGTGTTTAAGAAATTTAAGGTGTCCGATGGTAAATTTAAGGAAAGTTTAATCAGCGACGTGAGGGGGATATTAAGTTTGTATGAAGCTACACAACTAAGGGTACACGAAGAAGATATTCTGGAGGAGGCCCTTACTTTTACAACGGCTTATCTGAAGAAGATTTCCTTGGCTCCAGATACAAGCCCTCATCTAGCAAAATACATAACTGAAGGCCTAGAACAGCCCTTCCACACAGGTGTGCCAAGACTTGAAGCAATCAAATATATCTCTTTCTACGAGCGTGAAGAATCTAGGAATGAAGCTTTACTCAAGTTTGCCAAATTAGATTTCAATCGTGTACAATTACTACACAAACAAGAGCTGAGCTAACTTACAAGGTATATATATATTTAATTTATACATATATAATAGATATGCATATTAATTTAATGTTTTTTCATTTTTAATTTATTGCAGCTGGTGGAAAGACTTAAACTTTGCATCAATATATTTTTATATGAGAGACAGACTTGTGGAGATTTACTTATGGAGTATGGCACAACATTATGAGCCTTGTTACTCACGTGCTCGATTGATAGTTACTAAAATTATTATGATGACAGTGGCTATAGATGATACATATGATGCATATGGTTTACTTGACGAACTCCGATGTTTTACAGATGCAGTAGAACGGTTTGTATATATGTGTACATTAAATTAGCTATTAATTAATTAATGAGGAAATTATAAAGATATTAAAAAAAGCAATTACTCATGAAAATTATATATGCCATTATTTAATTTACAGGTGGGACATTGATGCACTTAGTCAACTGCCAGATTATTTGAAACCTTTATATAAGTCTCTTTTGAACCTTTTTGAAGAATTAAACAATGAAGTGACAGAGGAAGGAAGATCTTATAGTTTCTTATTTATAAAGGAAAGGGTAATTAATATTATTTGCTTAACTAACTTTCTTTCACTTTAATATGCATGCATATACTCTTTAATGTAATTACTATAATTTCACAATTAACTTGGCATTTTTGCTGAAAAAATTATTAGGTTAAAGAAGTTGTGAGAGCTTATTTCGTTGACGCTCAATGGTTCCGCGAAGGTTTTGTACCATCATTTGATGAGCGCATGAGCAATGCTTTAATTTCAGCATGTTGTGATCTTCTTCCAGCCGTAACATTTACAGGAATGAGAGAAATTGCAGGAATCCATGCATTTGAGTGGCTGCAGAGTAGTAAACCAAAAGTTCTGAAATCTTCATTTACAATCCTTCGTCTCATAGCTGACTTCGTATCTCACAAGTTATTCATATATATACAAATGTATATATGTATATACTGCTTACTCATGTGAAAGTTATATAAAATCAAATAAACAAGTATTTTCTCAATTTTCCTAAAATAAAAATAAAAATAAAAATGGCAACTGGAAAACAATAATGAGCAAACATCTAGTTACTATCTTTTTGAAATAAAAAGAAATTATAACAGTTTCAAATTAAAATAGAGTTAATTTCTTACATGAGTTAGTCTAATATTTACAGGATGAGCAAAAGAGGGGGCATGTTGCCTCTGTCGTTGAATCTTACATGAAGGAATACGGAACCTCAAGAATGGAAACAGCTGAAAAGTTTAAGATAATGGTTACAAATTTATGGAAGGATACAAATGAAGAATGTATGAGGCCAACAGTTGTTCCATTGCAACTAATTAATGTAATTGCTAACGTCGCACGAATAGCAGGAGTCTTTTACAAAGAGGTTGATGGTATAACAAATCCAGAGTATGTGAAAGATTACGTTAGAAAGCTGTTCGTTGATCCAATACCTCTTTAAGAAGTGACTACTTGATGAATGCTACAGTAGGCAACCCATTGCATCATGTTGTGGCGTCATGTTTTTTGCTATTTGTTGTTGTTGGTATTTGGTGTTGGATTTATGTAATAATTGTATTACTTTGTCATTTTGTCCTTTGGATGTTATTTTTCTATTTCCTTTCTTTATTTAATAAATCTCTCCTCTTAGAGATTACTTATTAAAAAAAATTTGAATTAGTTGTATTTTTTAACACTTTTCTTTTAAATGGTGTGATTTTTTATAAATATTACCAAAAAATAAAAATAATTCAGTACAAGTGGGCTTTGAATTCCAGACCTCTTGTATCACCTCTAAAGATTTTACTAATTGAATTGACTAAAACTCATACTTAGTCGTTACTAAAGAGAGCGAAAAACAAAAATATGGAATCCACTTGCTTAGTTTACTGTTATATTTAAAATCAGTTTACCTTTTTCTTTATTTTTGTCTTCATTGTTGTGCATGTCTTTTAATAAGAGAAGTGATATTTAACTTTCATTTTGACTTAGAATTTAATATGGAATAAAATTTCAATTCCATTTTTTAAAATAAGTGTTTGCTGCAATGCCATATTACTCAATGACAAATAGATAAACTTATTTTGTAGAATCAGATCGTTGTAGACCCTATTTAGGGAAAGCAACCAGATGACTTATACACACACATATATATATATGTATGTATGTATGTATGTATGTATGCTTGTATGTATCTTAAGATAATTATTTTATAAGAACAATTGATGCTAAAATATTATTTTAAGAGTGACAGCAAAAAAAATAAAAAAAAAAGAAAAAAGCTCGAACGTACAAATTTGTTAGATCTGATCACAAAATGCTAAAATATTCTTTAATTTGTGCGTGTACGCACATATATATGTCTATGTATGTATGTATATTGGGGTGCTTGTGTGTGTGTGTGTGTGTTAAGGTACCGATATCCATAAATTTTCAAATATAAATATCATAAAGTTTGCATAATTTTATTGGAGTGGTAATTGTAATAAGTTTGCGTCCATACACTTGCTCAAATTCGTGTTTTAAAAGATATGGACGTTTTCTAGAGAAAAGCCTTATAGAAGATAGGTTCTAGTTAAAATTGTGCTTACTCTAGTTTTAAAGTCACAATTAAAGTATTAATTCTTAATTAAAACTGATGAGTATAGGTTTGGTAACTAATCATATTTTCTGAAATGTGGTAAATTTAATACCTTATGGAATAATTCATATTATTTAATTTTTTATATTACATATTAATTACGATTTTAATTTATGTTGTGACAAAAGCGAAAATAATATTTTTATTTGTTATTTTCTAGAGTTCAAAAAGTATTTGGTAACATTTTAAAAACATATTCTGGAAATGAGAATTGTAAAGCATTTCTGGTAAAATTTTTGTAGAATTGAATTTTAAGAACAAACAAGTCCTTGATTTCTAGTTCAAGGATTTTATTTATTTTCATAAAATAAAAATGAAAATAGCATATGTGAAGCAATTAATTATGCAGAAACACTTATTTACTAAGCTTTTAAAACAAAATGAAACTATGACAGTTCAAAATAGAATTAGTATCTAACATAGATTAGTCTAATAGTTACAGGCTGAGCAAGAGAGGAGACATGTTGCCTCTGTCGTAGAATCTTACATGAAAGAATATGGAACCTCAAGGACGGAAATAGCTGAATGGTTTAAGATAATGACTACAAATTTGTGGAAGGACATAAATGAAGAATGTATGAGGCCGACCGTTGCTCCATTGAAACTAATTATAATCGTTAACATTGCACGCATAGCAGAAGTTTATTACGAGGTAGATGCTGTAACAAATCCTGAGTATTCGAAACATTACATCAAAAAACTGTGCATTGATCCAACGCCTGTTTAAGAATTGACGACTAAAACAGTTGATGGCTTTGTATTTTTTTCTGCTACTTCCGGAGTTATGTTTATGGTTTTATTTTGTTATGTTTGTTGCTGCTGTTTGTTAGCAATCGCGGTTGCTGGCTAGTTACTGTTGCTGCTGCAGCTATTGCATTCTTTTTCAGGAACTGGTGCTATTTGGTATTTGGTGTTTGAGTTATGCATTAACTGTATTATTTTCATTTGGATGCGATTGTTCTCTCTTTTTTTTTTTCTAATTTAACAAAATGTCGTTGAACTTAGCTCTTAAAGATTACTAATTGAAAAAAAGTTGTATTAGGCATATTTTTTTTTTAAAATTTTTTTCATAAATATTACAAGAAAATAATAGTAGTAGTCCCCTCTAACTCAATCGAAGTAGGTTTGAACCCAAATATCTTGTACTATCCCAAAATATTTTATTAGTAACAAACTAACATGTACCAAAGAGAAAAGGCGGAAGAAAAATATTGGTTTTTAAAATAAAACGTGACTCAAATGGTAATATCGAATGACACAATATTAGACTTGTTGCCGACAATTTTATTCTTCCCAAAAGTTTTACTCAAAGAGATGGTGTTGAGTATAAAGAGACTTTTTCACTAATTTCTAAAAAAAAAATTTTAGAACTATTATGACTTTGGTAACTTATTATAATTTAGAGTTGTAACAAATGGATGTAAAAACTGTCTTTCTGAATGGAAATTTAGAAGATGTTTACATGGGTCAACTTGAGGGCTGATTTTTCTATTGAAAGAAAAAGAGCGTATGGTGTGTAAACTTAAGAAATCAATAAACGAACTTAAGCAAGCTTCTCGTTAATAGTATCTTAAGTTCTATGATACCATCACTTCTTTTGAATTGAAGTAAAACACTATTGATTGATGGATATATCTGAAGATTAGTATGAGAAAGTTTATATTTCTAATTCTATATATTGAAGACATCTTGCTTGCTACTAATAATCTTGGTTTATTATATGAGAATAAAAAATTTCCCTGTAAGAACTTTGAAATGAAGGATATAGGAGATGTAGCTTATGTGATTGGAATAAAAATATTTTGAATTGATCATAAAGATTGTTAAGGTTGTCTCAAAAAGCATATATTAATAAAATCCATATAGTTAAATTAATTATTAGTCAAATTAATTAATTATAGTTTTTAATTATATACATACATATTGATGGAGCGAGTAGTTAAAAGATAGTTAAATACTACTTTCTTGAATATATTTTAATAAAAAAATAATTAAAACATGTTTTAATAAAAGACAACTATTTAAAGATGTTTTAATAAAATATAAATTAGTTCTCTCCTTATCTATAAAAAAATAAAATATAATATATTTATTTTCCATCAACATATAATTGAAATACTCTGTGTAATTGAGAAAAAGTTAAAAAGGAGAAATCAATTTATTTTCCATCAGATTATATCTGTTGTGGCTCAAGGTATGTACTAATTTCATTATTAAAAATCTATTTGTGAATATCTTATAATTCTACGATTCTAAGTTTTTAAAATTCATGTAGTTATTTTTTACACTGCCGCCATTGTCTTTTTGCCAATTAAGTCCATTCAATTTCCAAAAATAAATTGAAATACAAATAAAAATGTTATACATAATTCGAAACCAAAAATAATTCATAAATTCGCAAAGTACCAGTCTTCTTATTGGTTTTTGCAGCCAAATGAAAGCTATATAATTTTGTATTGCCATGAAATTAAAATAGAGAGATAGAAAAATGAATCAAAAGAAATTGTCCGAAATTAATTATTACTTCTTAAAAATTTTCAAGAAGAGCACACATTTAGTATTTTTAGACGAAAAATTATTTTATTTAACATATCTATTTAAATTCTATTTGTAATTTTTTAAATGAGTTAGATCAGATTAAATTATATTATATGGCAAATCAGGTGAGATCGAAAAACATTGTCAAGTAATAAATTATATACACAAATTTGGCCAAAGTTACCCAATCAAAATTCGTTAAATAGCCTTAATTAATAGATATTAAGTTAAACGAGTATTTTTTTTTATTTTCTCATAACTCAAAATATTGATTGCATACCAAAAATTTAGGAGTTAAATTCTGGTAAAGCTATTTTCAGG
Organism: Azadirachta indica; assembly: GCA_022749755.1. Classification (NCBI taxonomy): domain Eukaryota; kingdom Viridiplantae; phylum Streptophyta; class Magnoliopsida; order Sapindales; family Meliaceae; genus Azadirachta; species Azadirachta indica. Next base: position 324,050 of record CM040452.1, on the reverse strand, counting down.
ACTTTAAAGAGGAAGAAAAAGCACGGTAAGAATTATAAAAGTGCATATAATAATGACTGCGAGAAAGAAATGCGAGGATTAGAAACACAGGAACGTAAATTACAATAATCTCTCCCAGGTTTCAATTGAGTTACCTTCAAGTCAAGGAGAGAATTGAATTTTAAAAAAATGACATTTTAAAAGGTCAAAAAAAAAAAAAAAAGAAAAGAAACACAGGACTTAGACCTTCAACCACTGGCGGAAAAATGATTTTTTTTTTTTACCAAAAAGAACTTAAAAATTTAAATCAATCCATATAAATATAAAATTAACCCTCATAAAAGATAGAAAATTATTTTCACTAACTTGGAAATTTAATCTTATAATTTCTAATCCTCACTTTTTAAATATAAAAAGATTCATAAAATTTTTCAATTACAGAATTTTTTTTCTTAAATTTGTTTAATCAAAAATAAAAAAAATGCAACAAACATTGGTGGAATTTTAATATGCTAAATATTACAAACTTTATTGTAATATTTTCAAGTTCCTATTTTAATTTTGATGTTAGAATTTCAATGTTAATGTTAGAGCTTTCAAGTCGTGTTAAAAATATTTCAAATTTTGGGTAAATAGATTATTACATTATATTCATTTAAACATTCAATTTATAGGTAGTATTTTTTTTTTTTTTGCTTGAAAAAGTGAATATAACTAAAATTTAAATTAAATTAATATGTTTTTGTTTTTATCTTACATGCCTCATAAATATAAACGCTAAGTTGTTTGGTTTTATAAAATTAAAAATTTTGAAATTAATATGTTAACATATATATCTTAAAAAATTAGAAACTGATGTGTTAAACTGTTAACATATATATATAATTAAATAATAAATTAAATTTATTCTTGACAAATAAATATTTTATTAATTTAGATGTTTAATTATTTATATTTAAGTTAAAATTTTTAACTTAATTACATTTAAATATTTTTAACAAATATTCACAAATAGATTAAAATAATTTTTAAACATTTAAATAATTGTATTTAAACTTCAATTAAAAGAACAAACAAGTCCTTAAAAAGAAGGAAAAAAAATTAAAAATTTGTGAGAAAGTAATCTTTATTATGAATTTTTAAACATTTATAAATTATCAATGATAATAGAATTTAGAGAAATTACTTGTAACCCCTTAAGATTTAGTCGAATTACCCAAAATCTCACTGGAGTTTATATAATATCTCCTTACATCCCATAGTTGTGTTAGGATTAAAATTACTTTTTTGCATGATTTTACTGAAATAACCTTGGATTGTTGACTAATAAAACGAATGGGTCACATGCAATATTTAGTGATTCCCAAACAACATTTATGTATAAGAAAAATAATAATGAAGTCAATAAATTAAGAAGAGTGCTATAACAAATGGATCCTACTTGCATAAGCGTCTCAGGCCCTGACCTTTGCTGCTTCGACTCTCAGCCTCTTTGGAGGTGGAGGAGGTGGTAGAGGCTCTGACTTTGGAGGACCTGGTATTGACTTTGGTGGAGTTGGCACCCGCTTAGGCTGAGGTGGTGGTGAAGCCAGTGCCGGAATTTTTTTTTTTTTTTGTGAAGAAAGTTTGTCATCTATTGAAACTGAATCAGTTGATGATGGTTTTGGCGATGGATTCGACATGCGAGGAGCATGAAATCTTGTAATGGACTACGTTAACTCGTGTGAATAACTTGTAAGTTCTTTTAAGTTACACTGTGAGTGAGAAAATTTCTTTACATATATATGAGCTTATCTCGGAACGGTGATGGTCAGTTTCTGGGAGGGTTTGCACTTGCGTTTGGCCACCAAACAGCCTTCCATGCAGTATGGCCGTGGAAATTGCTTATGCACGGGGATGGTTTCTCATATGGCTAGAGAGTGACTGTCTACCAGTTTTTCATCTTTTGTTTAATGACCCTCTTCGCCTTCCTTGGTCTTTGCACAACCGATGGCTGAATTGCAAACGTTTGACATCTATAATATCCTTTCGATGCTCTCACACCTTTCGGGAAACCAATGCAGTTGCCCGATGCTCTAACTAATTTGGGAGTGCAATGTGAAACGTTACACTGGCGGCCTTCTCCTTTTGATACGTTTCTGAGCTTATTATCCCACAATGCAAATGCGTTCCCAAGTTATCGATTTTCTTAATCTTTAATTCTGCATTGCCACCTTTGTTATGGAAGTTTTGTAGGGTTTGTTTTGTTACTCCCCTGTTTTGTCTGTACTCTCCCTTTATTCTAATGAATTAGCTTATCAAAGGCTTGCTTTAAAAAAAAAAAAGAGCCATATTGATTTGTTTATTGTGTCTAATAATAATTTATAAGTTAGTTATAAAGAGTTATTATAATAATAATTATTATTAATTAAATTGTTAATAATATTACACTACGATAAAAGTGAATCATAGTTTTAAATAAGAAAGTTAGATTTAGAGATTCGTCGATGTCTTTTAGACCTCTTCCTAATTTTCAAGATCATGAAGAAATTTAAAAAAATAAAGAAAGATTATAGGACTTGAATGAGGATAATATCAACTCCTCAAGAAAAGGAGCTAGATTAAGGACATGTTTGTTTTTCAACTAGAGTGTGATTAAAATTATTTAGATATTGAAGAGGTGATTACTTTTTAACTAATATTTGATAACTTGTTAAAAATATTTGAATGTAATTAAATTAAAATTTTAATTTTTTTAGTACTTAAAAATTTTAACTTAAAGTTGAATGAATTAAATATTTTTATTTATTAATATTATTCTTAAATTATTACTTAATATTTATTATGTTAATAACTTAACATATTAGTTTCAAATTTTTTTAGTTTTATAAAAAAATAGTTTAGCGTTTATATTTAGATATTTAAGATAAAACAAAATGTATATATCAATTAGAATCAAATTTTAGTTAAATTAACATTTTAGTCATGTTTAGACTTTAAACATAAATCCTAAATACTAACTAAGAGAAATTTGAGTTAGAGTATGTCGAGGGCTATAAATTATAGAGGTATTCTTGTAATAAACTTGGTGTGTTTTTTTAGTGTGGGTGATAAAGCAAGTTTTATACTCATAAATTGAATTTTTTAAGCGCAATAGTTTATTAGTTTTATTATGCTTTATTAGATTTTTATTTGTGTTTTGTATTTATTTTACATAGAAAAGGATTGGCGGAGCTTTCAAGTTAACATAGGAAGATAGTTAAGAAAAATGGCGTATATTGCACAACGAAGAAACCAAAGCTTAGAGCCGAGGCCATAGCAAGTCAAGTTCCGGCGCTGATGCTCTTTAACAGCAAGATTAGCCCAAGACTTAAGGTTGCAACTATGGAAGTTGAGGTCGTAGCACTGAAAGTGGGCATGATGGACAGAAAATAATGGCCTCAGTGCTAGGACTTAAGGCCGCTTCTCTACAGGATCCTTTGAATTAGGGCTCAAGGCCGCGGCTCTGCAGATAAAGGTCTTAGAACTGGTTCGTGATTTTCGTAATTTTAAAAGCGCAAAAGTTATCAAATTTCTCCTTTTAAACTCTAGCATATAAATAGATGATCTTAAGCTTAAACTAGTTCTTTGGGGGGTGCTGGTGTTTTGGAGATTGAAGACAAGATAAAGAGCTTGATGTGCAACCAAAAAAAAAAAAAAAAGATTTCAAGATCTATTCAACTCTATTACTAGTTCATCCTTTTCTTTTCCTCTTTAATGCTTAAGATTATGTTCATTGCTAGTTTTTCCTTTTCTATGACTAAGATGTAGCCTAACTATGAAATTTTTATTCATATTTTCCTCAGTTAAATAATGATTTATTTTCATTTATGATTAAGTACTCTTCACTATTTTTAATGCTTCTAAATAATTGATCACTGTTTATTTGATTTGAAAATCATAATGAAATTAGAAGGAGTTTAGGTGTTTAGTTCATTACATTGAATGTAATAGATTATGTAAGAGAAAGGAATATCCTTTCATGGTTTGTGTAGTCGTTAAATGAGATCCACAAATCTTAATGAATTCTTAATATTTTTAATTTTTATAGGAATATAGTGGATTAGCTATCAAAAGGTGTTTTTACTAGACCTTGAAGCAGTTAGTGAAAAAATTAGGGATTTGTGATGGTTAATCATAGAAAACAACTTGATTAATAAGAATTGGCGAATCAATATGGATTATTATCTAAGGGATTATTATCAAATTTGTTTCCCAAAATTTGATATTGTATCAATTGGATAAAAAAAAGAATGTATTATTTATCTCCTTTAAATTTTTAGTCAGCTAACTCCCAACCTTGTACATACTCAATTACCCTTCATCACTAATGTTTTATTATAAAATAATTATGACACCAAATTTTTTAATTGAAAGATTTCTTATTTATCAAAAATTTTTTTCTGTTTTAGTTTACCAAGATAATATCTTATACCGTAAACGTATTGAAAATGATTTTGCTTTTTTTCCTTCTCGAGAAACACATGCATAAAACGGGAAAATGTTTACAGAAACACTGTGGGGGAAAGTGATTTCTTCACTACATGCAAATCCAGCTTGCCAACTTGCAACGGACACGAGGTTCAATAGTCAAAGCTATGCGCAGTGCATTGTGTGAACACGATGTTGCAAGGTCCTCTTTTGTTGGAATTTGATTTGGAGGCGTTAGCTTCAGATCTCCATCACATCGACCGTCAGATGATGCTGCCTTCCATGCCGCTTCCCCCAACGATTTTCTCAATAAGGATTCTCACATTGTCTCTCTCAACGACGATTTCATACCCAAGTGCTTTATTAAGTTAACAATAAGCTCATTCCACTGATTAGTGATGAATCCAAATCAACTTATTACAGCATAATAAAGTTTTTTCCCTCCTAAATCAACTTGGTTATTGTTGTTTTTAGAAGAAAAACAATTTGTATTTCTTGAGTTAAAAAAATGTTTACAAGCATATTTATATAAAAACACAAAGAATCAATCCATTAGTTACGGAGGAGCACATGCTATTTGGAAGAAAAAAATTAATGCCAGTGAAGGACATTTTGAACTTGAACATTTTGGTGCTGTCTTTGTCGAACTTATTATTTGACATTAACATCCCCCCACAAATTCAAGATGACTTCATGGAGGCAAGCTTGAGTTTGGAAACCAAGTCACGGAAGCGTTGATTAGAGGAAGATATTCAATGCAGTGTGATATGCCCTTGTATATTATACTGGTAAATAAAATGACAATCAGTCTCAGTATGTTTAGTACGTTCATGAAAAACATAATTATGAGTAATTTGAATAGCACTATGATTATCACAAAAAAGTGATGTAGGATGTTCAGAACAGACTCTCATATTATGTATTAGTCGGCGAAGTCAAATAATTTCTTGAGTGGTGTCAACAAGGGCACAATATTCTGCCTCAGCACTAGAGCATGTAATAACAAATTGCTTCTTACATCTCTAGAAAATGAGTGAATCACCTAAAAATGCACACAGTATAGTAGTGGAACATTGATCAGTAGGATCTCTGGCCCAATTTGCATCAAAATAAGCACGAAGTTGGAGAGTGGAATGTGTGGAGAAATGCATTCCATGAAATATAGTACCTTTGATGTAACATTTTAGTCCTTGATTGTATTATAGTGTAGTAGAGGTGTTCATAATCTAATCTAGTCCAATCTAATTCAATTTAATTTTTTTGTGAATTTGTTTCATGAATCAAACTAGATTGAAAAATCTCTAATTCTCTCACAATGGATTAGAATTATGAATTTGCATTCTAATTTACTAAAATATTATCGAATCTATAAAGGTAATATAATAATATTTTAAATATAAGAATTAGTTTACAGTATACAGAATTATATCCATAACATATAAAAGTACAAAATATACATACACACTTAACTAGCCTATTTTTTCTCAGCTCCCCTTTTCATCTTTCCTAACTTCGTTTCTTTTTTTTTATTTTTTTTAAATGATTAATATTTTTATTTATGATATATTATCCTTTTCCTTGTTGAAATAAATTTTTTTAAAAAAACTGTATAAAAACTTATAAATTTAATCACATATTTTTGTAGAGATATAATAATTATTTTTATCACTCTTTTATTTTTAATGTATTTTAATTAATGGAGCAAAAGCCAATACATGGTCAAGTAGCCTAAATGGAGCCTTATTTATAGGAGGCTAACATTAGATCTTTTATAGGAGTAAAAAATTATTATTATCAGTTATAACCAATTAATAGTTTCAATAAGGAGTGAATTAATGTCTTCATAATTCTGTTTAAATTAAAGCATTGAAGCATCTTATCATTTGCTAACTGGATATATAGGAATATAATGATCTGTAAGTACCTTAAATAGAGCCTTATTTATAGGCTAAGTTTAGATCTTTGTGGGAATAAAAATATATCTTTTGTCTGCATAGGGGAAATTTGATCAATTATTCGTCTAAAAAGCATCTTGTCACTGCATGCAAACAATTGATTTATAAACAAAAACGATTTCAATTATTAGTTTAATATTGTCACTCTTAACTCACTCTTAACTCTAATCTTATAATAGATGTTCTGATTGATGAGGCATCTTATCATTTGCCAGCTGAATATATATACACACGCATACATATAATACGTGCAAATTGAAGTTTATATATTACTGATATGACGTTGGGATCCAAAATTAAAAAATTGCTCACCAAATGCCGACCACTGTGGTCATTGTCTATTTGCCAATTCAGTCGATTCAATTTCCAAATAAATTGAAATGCAAATAAAAATGTTGTTTCACAAATTCCCAGAGCACCACTCTTCTTTTGATATTTGCAACCAAACGAAAGATATATATAATGTTGCAAAACTTTAGTTGCTTAAAGCCAGGAAACATTTACATTTTGTGGATTCGTGGATTTTGTGTTGCCGTTAAGAAGTTAAAATAGAGAAAAATAGAAAAAAAATAGGAAGGACATTGAAGACACACATAATTTTTAATTTTCATCCATTTTTTTAATTTTAATTTTTGAATTAAAAAAAATGAGAAAATTTTTTTGTTGACTGTATTAGATACCCTTAATTTTGAGAAAATAACAAGATATTCTCTTATTTAATTTCAAATATTTGATTGGTTAGAATATTATTATTTTTATTCTTCAATATTAACTTAGGCCCAACTTAAACCCGTAAAATTTGCAGCCGAATTTGGATCCAAGGGGTAAAATAATAATTTACTGAAATTTCTGTTAAAAATAAGTAAATATTCAAATGCATTTTTAAGCTCATTTATTCGTGTTTGCTTATAAATACTTACAGAGCAACAAAAATAAATAAATGACTAAAAAATTCAGGAACCAATTAACAAAATTAAGGCATATATAATATAAAATATTTTAAAAAGTATCAATATTTTCTAAAAAACTCAAAACTTTATAGCAACAACCACAATACTGCCACAATAATGTATTAATATTTTCTAAAAAACTAATTTTAAAAAGTATAATAGATCTTTCCTATTTAGTAAGTTTCATTAAATATATTAGAAAAACAAAAAAGGATGTTTCTTATCAAACTAGTATTAGTATTACCTAATTTGGTTTGGTTTCTTAGTTTATATTAGTTTATTTCTTAATCTATATTGAATTATTATTTTAGCCTATGTAAAAAATCTCATGTTATTAATTTATTCATATACGTCCAATTCAATCATTACAATATTTTATTTTTTCTAATATCATTCCATTGTTTGTTTTGCTGCTTTTGGGTGAGAAAAAGAATGCAAAATGTGTGTTCAACGCTTAGGCACCAAAAGGCTCACAACCAATCAAACGTAAAAATACCTTTTTGGCCTTAATGAGATCCAAAAGGATGTTATCAGATGATGGATTGAGATTTAAATATGTAATTTTAAAACTATTAACACTAAGATATACGTTACACCAAATTTTTTTAGGTATTTATAATATTTTAATAGGTTCAATGGGTTAAAGTTAAGTCAACGGATACCTTACTATTTTCTCAAAATTTAGAAATATTCAACACACTCTAATAACCTAGAAGATATATTACAATATCTCTATTTTTTAGTTTCTTTTAATCTTTGCTTAACTATAACTTCATCCATTTGTAACCTAGCCAAGTTGGAGACTGATATTGAAATGGTGTACATTGCAATCAACAAAATAAAGATGATAATGGAAAAGACTCGTGTTAATTAAACAAATACTTGAAGGTTTTCTCTTTATAAATAAAGTGATTGCATGTGACAAGATGCTTGTTCATGGATTTTCGTTGAATATTCTATGCAAGCAAATCGTATGCATTATTATTTGATTTGGAGATATTCTATATCCAGCTAGTATGTGGAATAATTCCTCATTGATTTGACATTAAAGATTATACAGAACTTCAATACGAGATTCCATGATTTTAAGCTGCTATTAATATGATTTAATTCATTTGCAATTTACAGGCCCCCAACTTTCTTTCACTAATCCACAGTTCTCTTTCTCTAGCTCCGTTTATCATGGAGTTGGTATTATCCTCCTTCCCAATGCTTGTTACCTTTCTTCTTTTTGTTTTCATGGTCCTGAAAATAGCGAAAAGATTCAAGGGCAGTGAAAGATCTCTAAATCTACCCCCAGGGCCATGGAAATTACCTATAATTGGAAACTTGCATCAGCTTGTTGGCTCACTTCCTCAGCATCAACTAAGAAACTTAGCAAACAAGTATGGACCCCTAATGTACTTACAAATCGGAGAAATTCCCACTATTGTTGTCTCATCAGCAGAATTTGCCAAAGAAGTGCTGAAAACTCATGATATTATCTTTTTCTTCAAGGGTTCAAACGTTAGCAGGAAAAGTCATAACATATAATTCTAGTGGTATGCTCTTCACTCCATACGGGGATCAATGGAGAGAACTAAGGAAAATCGCTGTAATGGAGGTTTTAAGCATGAAAAAAGTCCAGTCTTTTCGATCAATAAGAGAACAAGAAGTGTCGAATCTCATTAGTTGGATTGCTTCAAAATCAGGATCAGTGATTAACCTTACTGATAAATTGTTCTCGTTATCACATGATATCACTTCAAAAGCAGCCTTTGGCAACAAATGCACAGACCGGGAAATATTCATTTCGATAATGGAGGAAGTTATGAGATTAGTTGTCGGTGCTAATGTTGCAGACCTA
>CM040452.1:226847-314771 GCA_022749755.1 Azadirachta indica | reverse complement strand
AAAACAGTTAGTTACAAATCTCTATGGGGACAATCTTAATTTATCAATATGTCGCTTGTTATAAGAGTATGCACTTGCATTGCAAATTGGTAACATTAGACAACATTAAGACTAATTGCACCAGCATGAATGCTTCTATGAAGTCCTTGGAGATATAAATTGGCCAAGTTACAAATTCAATCAAAGGCCAATCATCTAGAAAATTTTCAAGTGACACGAACACTAATCCAAAGGACCATTGCAAGACTATAACTCTTAGGAGTGGTGAAGAAGTTCAAGCACCTAAGCCTAAGGTAATTGACGAGAAAGTAAAAGAAGATGTAATCGGACCACCAATAGTAACATCAAAGCTTAATTCTATCTCATTTCCAGATAATCCACTTGCCATTTCCACAAAGATTTCAAAAGAAGAATTTGGATGCTTAATTCTCTAAGTTTCTTTAGATTTTTAAGAAGATCCACATCAAAATTCCATTTGTGGATGCTTTGGAACAAATGCCTAATTATGTAAAGTCCATTAAAGAAGTAATGTTAAAGAAGTATTGTTTGGAGGAGTATGAGACAGTGAAGCTTATGAAAGAGTATAGTTCTATCTTTTAAGAAGAACTATCTAAAAAGGGGAAGAACTCGAGTAGTTTCACAATCCTATGTACCATTGACAAGTCTAACTTTGAGAAGGCTTTGTGTGATTTAGGAGCAAGCATCAATCTTATGCCATTTTTGGTCTTATAAAAATAAGGCCTTGGTGAAGTGAAGCCTACTACTATTTCTTTGCAAATAGCTAATCACTTTCTCACTTATTCACCTATAACCGTTAATGCAATGAAAAGAGTTTGAGGGTGTAGCAACTCAATGTATATAAAAACTTTTAAATAAAAGAGTGGTTCAAGGAAATATGTTACAAGATTTGGGTGTTCTTTGCAACAAAATAAAGAGCTTTACTAGAAGATCCTAGAATGGTTGATGTGCTTAGGGTGCTTGAACTTCATTATTATATCCATTATTGTACTTTAGCACTAGCCTAACAATACAAGCTAAATTAAATCCTAATGATCTTTAATGATGTGTTTATCTGTATTAGTAGAGAGTAGTCTAAAAAGCAAGCATATTGAATTCAAAATATTTAATGGTCTAGAGGTTCAAACCGATTTGAGTCAAAGGATGGTTAAGTATGATTTGCCAGTCACACACTTACACAATAAATCTTTAGTTGAATAAATTTGACAGTCAAATTAAAATTCCAAACAAAAAAGTCAATGTTTTGAAGATTTCCTCAAATTACCATGATTCTTAATTTTTGAGGCTTGAAGTTTACACTAAAAAAATATGCTGAAACTTATGTTTTTCATCTTGTACCTTATGATTGTGCATTTCCCACTTTCTCTTTCTCTTCTTTATGCCTCATCATATTGTATGCTTAAGGACAAGTCAATATTTTAAGTTTGAGGGTGTTTGATAAGTGAGTATTTTACTTATGAATCTTCTATTTCTAAACTTGAATATTTGTGAAAATCCTCAAGCTTAATTGTTATCTAATGAATTTTTGTGCTTTTGTGCAAGAAGGCAAGAAAATAAATTTTGTATAGAGTTTAGCATTAAAAGAGGGAAAATGAGAGAAGCAAAGGAAGAAGAAACAAAGAAGAGGCCTTGAACAACAACCATGGCACGATCATGCCACCCAAGGCCATCAAAAGGCTTTTTACCCTGTGACTAGCAAGTGTGGCACACTCATGCCACCCCAAAGAGTGCCTATGCCATACATACAGCAACAAGAGTGTGCCCACGGCTCTTTACGAGTTGAATGATGTCCCAAAGCCAACTTTCAACCTTTAGATGATAATGAATGGTTGGATTTGGATAGAATTAAAAGTTTCATAATTTTCTTAGAGGCAAGTGATAAATGTTTAAAAGTGTAAATTTATCAAGAGAAATATTATGATTTTACACTTAAGAATGTTATTAACTTCCCCAAAGTTAAGCATTTTTCTTTATATGAATTCTAAAATAAGAGTTGAACTTAATAATTGGTTTTGTATAAGTTTCATATAATGAGCATATTTTTAATTCAAAACATCAATTGATACAATTCTAGGGCCTTAAGAACATGGAATCATTTCTTCATAAAAGTGCAAATTAAAGTTTAAACCAATTCACATATGTATTAGGTCAAAATCGGACTTCAATAGAACTCAATTGCATCTTAGGGCTAGCTTAACATGATTTCGTATCTTCGCCTTATCTTCCTAAATACGTATTAAAAATCATACGTAGAAAGCTTTCAAATAGATTTACAATATTTATGTTTTGTACATTTCTAAATTTAGAGTCCTTTGCTGTCCAAAATAGCCATTATTCTAAACAATTGGTAGAGAAACCTAAACTAAACACCTATGCTCCCTTTCAACATAGCTCAGACGGTCCAAAATGTACTATAATCAGATAGAGCGTGACTAAGTTGAAAGTTGATAAGTGCATAAAACACATGCTTATCATTCACTCTTAAACTTGATTGATTTGTTTAATTCTCAAGCCTTATTACTACTTGATGTGTTTTGTTAGCATTGTACAGAAAATGAGAAAATTAGCCATTTAAAGTGAATTCGATTTGAAAAAGAAAATGTTCAGGGTCCAAATTGCAAGAAAAGCAAGGACCAAAATGCAAAACAGTCGAGGATTAAACTGCAAAGCCATAGGGACCAAATTGCAAAAATTTCAAATATATGGAGAAGAGTTGTGCATGGCATGACGACGCCATGCATTATGTGCATGGGCAGAATATGTGGTGTTACCGCGCCATTAAGTAGTACGGCCATGCCATACCTGCTGATTGTACCACGCTACCGAGCCGTTTGAGCGCTCTTGTGCTCGATAAGTTTGTGTGGACGTCTTTTTTGGGCTAAATTTCAACCCTTGGATGACTTTTGGATGGCTTCATTTAGGAAAACTTAGGGTTATATATTTTGGAGGTTTGGGGAAGAAGGTAGACACTTTTGGAAAGGGAAGAATTTGGAAAAAAAAAAAAAGGAAGATGTAGATAGAGAGAAGCTAGAGAGAGAGTTATTTGGGAAGAAAGCAAGAGAAGATTGGGAAGAAATAGCTCTCTAACTTAATTTATCTCTATACTCTTATCTTATTTATTGTATTAAATTTAGCGTTTGCGAATTTTTGAATTTGTTGAGGATGATTGAACTTGAGAATGTTGATTGTGAACTCCTTTTTTATGAGTTGCTAAATTTAATACTTAAGGCAAAGGTTTAATCTTTTGAAAACATCATGTTCTAATTTTTGTGTTACTTTTTATTAATATACTATGTTGCGTGTTTATTAAGAACTTAATATGATTAATTAATTGGCCATTGATTAATTGATTTATAGACCAATGAGTATTGAGAAATATTTATTGTGTTTAGATGAACTGATAAACACCACAAATTGGATATTAAGCAGAGATGTATTAATATTGTTTATTTAGTAGGTTCAATGATCATTACTATTCGTAATGCATTTTTATTTATTTTTTATTTACATAGAGATATAATAAGCACGTAAACTATAAATAAATTCAATTGATCTCAAGAAAGATAGTCAAATAGGTTAGAATAATCAACTAGCAACATAGGGGTTCATCAGAATAACATAACTTAAAGAACTAAGTGTGAGTAAATTGAGTTAAATCATTAGCCATAAATATTGCTCTCATTGGCAATCCCTTTACATTTTGTGCATTAAATTTACTCAGGTTAATTTCTTTTAATTTTACACCATATCATTTTTCAATTCTTTAAATAAATTTAAGAAAAACTATTTTTGATAATTAATTGGCTCATACTCGTCGTGGGAGCGATACTCTACTCTCCCTATATTACTTGTTTGCAACAACGTATACTTGCATTCATCAAAGTTCTGCAACAAGTTTTTGGCGCTGTTGCCAAAGAGTATTAAGTTCTTTTAATATCAAATTGGGTTGATCTTGGATTTAGTTTGAAGTTTAATTTTTGTTTTCAATGCAAGTGGTTCCTTTGGTGCATGAGAAAAGTTTGGAGTAGTGTCTTAATATCTTTCGATTTTGAAATTGAGAGAAGTTATCGAATGAATAGAAAGAAGAAAAAAGAAGCAACAAGACGATCGCAAACTTGTACTGTGGAACAAAATTTTGGAGATAATATTGGGGCTAAAGACCAACACGCTTTGAGAGAATATGTTATCCCAACAATTAATAGAGCTTTGACCAACATAAGGAGACTAGCCATTCATGCCAATAATTGTGAAATCAAACTAACCAGCATTCAGATAATCCAAACCTTAGTTCAATTTAATGGATTAGCACATGAAGACTTGAACACTCACATTGCAAATTACTTGGAGAATTGTGACACTTTCAAACATAATTGCATGTCGAAAAATGCGGTAAAGTTGAGATTATTTCCATTTTCACAGAGGGATAAGGCGAAGAGCTAGTTGAGTTCACTTCAACTGGATACTATCACCATTTTTGATGACTTGGCATAAAAATTCTCGATGAAGTTCTTCCCACCTGCAAAAACGGCAAAGCTACAGAATGATATCACTACATTCGCCCAACGCAAAATGGAATCACTATATGAAGCTTAGGAAAGGTACAAGGATATGATATGAGAGAAGATGCCCATACCGTGGCTTACCTAAATAGCTTCAAGTGCAGATTTTCTATAATGATTTGGGTGGTTCAATACGAACACTTATCGATGCAGCAACATGAGGTACTTTAATGGGGAAAATGATTGACGAGGCCTATGACTTGTTAGAGGAGATGGCCGCTAATGCTTATCAATGGCGCATAAAACGTTTAACATTCAAGAAGGCACTAGGAGTTCATGAAGTAAATAACATTACTGAACTTACTGCTCAGCTGAAGATACTAACCCAAGTAACTAGGAGCTATGATAGCAAATTTTATTCAAATTCTTCAGATGTTTTGTGAGTTATGTAGTGGTAATAACCTAAGTATTGATTGTCAAGTTGGTAATCCATTTGCTCTATTACCCTTTGGACAAGTTTCATATGTTGGGAACTACAATCAACAGTAGAACAATCTGTATTCCATCAGCTACAATCGAGGATAGCAGAATCATTCTAATTTTTCTTAAAGGGGAAATCAAAATGTTGCAAGACCACCACCCATATTTTAACCTCAAGAGAATAAGGTCAACTAAGAAGAGGCCCTTACACAACTTACCATAAACACTTCCAAATTCATGACAAAGACTGAAACAGCTTTGCAAAATCAAGCAGTTTTTATTCAGAATTTATAGGTGTAAGTGGGCAACTTACGAGTATGATGACCGAAAGGTAGCAAAGATCATTGCCAAGTAATACGGAAACAAATCCCAAAGAGCAAGTGAAAGCCATTACAATTAGAAGTAGGAAGTAACTTGAAGAACTATAAGGCAAGTTGAAAGCACAAGTGAAGGAACAACCTAAACTTTAGCACCAGAATTAGCAAAAACAAATGATGAGATTGATGAAGAGTAATCTAAGAATACAGCTGATACATCCAAAGAGACAAGTCCTTTGAAACTAACTCAAGGAACATCAACTCCTTAGAAGAAAGCCTCGTCACCTCTACCATATGTTTCGCCAATTCCATTTCCTCAACATCTCTAGAAGAATAAATTAGATAAGCAATTTTCCAAATTTCTTGATGTTTTCAAAAAGTTACATATTAATATTCTTTTTATAGATGCACTTGAGCAAATGTTGAGCTATGCAAAGTTCATAAAGGAGATATTATCCAACAAGAGGAAATTGTAAGGGAACGAGATGGTGATGCTAACAGAAGAATGCAGTGCAATTTTGCAAAACAAGTTGCCTTCAAAATTGAAGGATCCAAGGAGTTTCACCATTCCTTGCACCACTAGAAAGTGTTATTTTAAAAAAAGATTATGTGATTTAGGTGCAAGTATTAACCTAATGTCTTTTTCTATTTTTAGAAAATTGGGGTTTGGTGAAGTTAAAGCTATAACCAATTCACTTCAATTAGCAGATAGGTCAATTAAGCATCCAAGATGAATTGTGAAAGATGTATTGATTAAGGTCGACAAATTCATATTTCTGGCTGACTTTATTGTGTTCGATATGAAAAAAGATAGAGAGATACCACTCATTTTGATAAGGCCCTTCTTAACTACCAGAAAACACTCGTTGATGTTTAGCAAGAAAAGTTGATTTTAAGGGTTCAAGATGAACAAATGGAGTTTATTTTATTTAGAGCTATCAAGTGTCCTTCCGAGATTGATTGTTTTCTTAGAATAGATATTATTGATATACTAGTAGAAGAAACCTTTAAAGAGGAACATCCAAAGGAACCTCTAGAAGCTTCTATTGTCCATTCCAAATCAATTGAGGTAGAATATGATAAAACCACTCAAAATAAATCCTTAATAATTCAAGCACTAAAATTCCCACATTTCCTCAATATTGTAAGAACTTGGAAAATTTTTGTGAAAACAAAGATATCAACTCCAATCTTAGATTTTACACCTAATTCAAATAAGTTTTCACTTGTCTCCAACTTTGTTCTTTGAATTTAAATTTATGTTGAGAAGTTGAAATCATGTAATTTTGGTGGAACATATGAGAGTGTTGGGTTATTGATTTTGGTGGAATTTATAGTGGGTTTGTGGACGGAGTGTTAATATAGAAGCATATGTGTTTTTGTGACAATTTTTTGGGTGAAAATTGAAGTATTGAAATTAAAATTGGGTAGGTTGACAAAAGTGCACGCCAAATGTTCGACAACATATTTGAGTGAGTTTTAGTGTAGAAATCTTAAGTTTGATCATTATGAAACATTTGAAGAGTGTTTTAAGAGTGAAAGAAAAGTAGGACAAGTGGTTTAAAGTGCAAGAAAGGGGGTAGGAAAAGTGTGCATTCCAAGTGTTTGGTGAATTACCAGAAAGAACATTTAGGTAAAAATGTCACCAGAAAAGGGTAGTTCTTCACAAGCTTCATAATCTTTGGACAAGAGAAAATTCATTTCATATGAACCAAAACAAAAGTTTATTATATTTTAGGAAGATAAGAAAGCATTAGTGAGAGAGCAAGCATTGAAACTAAGCCTATAAGATGGAAACATTTTGCAATTTATTCAGGATCAGGAATGAGAATCACTCACTGATTATCCTACTCAAGCAATAGTGTCATTAGTGAGATAATTCTATATGAATGCTTCATTGAGTAAAGATAATGATCAAGTGTATGTTAGGGGAAAAAGAATTTCATTTTATTTCAAAGGCCATCAACATGTATTATGGCTTGCCCTTCATTGATAAAGATGAGGATTTATACAATGCATTCAGGAGGGATGAAGACAACTACACTATGATCATTGAAGAATTATGTGTTCCTAGCATGAAACAGTTAAAAGGTCATGGCAAATACAGCAAATCTCTCACTTTTCCCAAAAAATATGCTCAACAAATATACGAAGGCTTGGCATAAATTCATTTACTCTAATCTCATGCCTACCTTCCACCTCAACAAAGTCACAGCAAAAAAAGCCACCTTACTCTACTGTATTTGTCCTGAGATTATAATTGATACAGAGAAAGTGATACAAGAAAGCTTGGTCGCATCTATTAAAGTAAAAACAATGAGGGGACATATGCACCCCTGTCTCATTACTGCCTTATGCTTAAAGGTAGGGGTAAGCATAGAGAAAATAAAGTACAAGGTGAATATGGACTCTCCAATTGACAGGATAGCAATTTTTAAGTTCAATTGTTGGGCAAGAGGTGCATTCTTCAGATTCAAATTATGATTTATTGTAGACAATGATAATCAAGTTCCACCGTCATGCAAACCATTGCCTTGACTTAGGAAAGGCTTCCTTAATACAATTCCAGAGGCGTATTGGTCAGCTTATGAAGTAAGATTGTGGTGTCAACAAAATCCTTACAAAGGCTTACCAAACCCCACATGTGTCAATCAGGTTAATGAAGTTGGAGCTTCCTCCTCATCTCACAAGGATTCTATGCAATCAAGGATCACCAATATGCATAAAAAAATTATTTAGCTAGAGCGTGAGATTCAAGACATCACGCAAGAACAAGTAAGAATGTATCAGTATCAAGTGGAATGCTCTAATACTTTTCCTTCCTATCTACAAAGCCTCAACCCTAATGTGAAACTTTCACCACTTCCACAATTTCTACCCCATCAAGGTGATGAGAATGACAATACACAATAAGAGGTAAGATTTCTATATATAGCCTCCCAGGTGTGATTTCCTTTGATTATTTTTAATTAAACATTAAGGACAATGTTTTGATTCAGTGGAGGAAGGAATTTTGGAAGTTCTTTGTTGAATGCAATGAGTTTGATTATCTTTTTTAATGAGTTTCTAAATTTAATACCTAGGGCAATGGTTTAATCTTTTGAAAACATCATGTTCTGATTGTTCTATTATTTTTTTATTCACATATTATGTTGCATGTTTGTCAATAACTTAATTAACTGGCCATTGATTAATTGATTTATGGACCAATGAGTATTGAGAAATATTTGTTGTGTTTAGATCAGTTGATAAACACTACAAATTGCATATTGAACAGAAATGTATCAATGTGTTTTGTGTAGTAAGTTTAATGATTATTATCGTTTATAATGCATTTCCAATTTTATTTTTATATAGAGATATAGTAAGCACGTAAACAAGAAATGCATTCAATTGAGCTCGAGAAATACAATTGAATAGGTTACAATAATCAACTAACACAAAAAGGTTAATCGAAATAACACAACTTGAAAAACTTGGTGTGAGTAAATTGAGTTAAATCATTAGTTCTAAATATTGCTGTCATTGGAAATCTCTTTTCATTTTGTGCATTAAATTTAGTCAGGTTAATTTCTTTTAATTCCATAGGATATCATTTTTGGTCCTTCAAATAAATTTAAGAAAAGCTATTTTTGGTAATTAATCGGCTAATACTCCTCATGGGAGAGATGCTCTACTCACCCTCTATTACTTGTTTGCAATAACGTATGTTTGCATTCGTCAAAATTCTGCAACAATTTACAACTTGTGTTCACACATGTGAAATATCTCTCATTTTACCTTTGCAAAGGAAGTGGTGGAAGCTATCTAGGAGACCCTTGTTCTTTGTTTTCATTCTCCCTTTCTTAATTTAAGTTTTAATTATATAATGTATTGTTAAATTTGTAGCTAGAGCTAAAGGTGCAACTTTCATGATTTTATAATAATTGTTCCTTAATCCTTTGCTTTGTACTTCATTGTTAAACTTTTCAATTGATTGAATACTAGATTTTGCAAGTGTCTTTGATTTGTTAGAAGCCTTGATTCATTGTTAACAAATGGTACATTAATTACTTGGATGTTTCTCTAAATATCAATGAGAAGACAACTTATAGTCTTCACCATCAATTTAAACATTAGTCTTTTTATTTCCTTTCTTTTCTTTTGAAAATATGCTTTTATGTGCTTAAATAATATTCATCTTCCAATTAAGATCACTCCTTAGTTGATTCTTAATTGTATTATAAAAAAAAGCATCAATAATGATATTTATAAATTTCTTCAAATTAAATCCCTAATGCCCTAATATTTGGTAACATTCAATTTATTTTCTAAAATAAACAAATTAATCAAGACAATCCCTGTATATTCAATATCCGAATCTTTATTACTTGAGATAACTTATACTTGGGTCTAAAAGTTGTAGCAGCAAGCCAATCCATTATTGGAAAAAATGGGATTTTTTGGAGAGAGTCACAAAAAGAAGAAGAGAAATTCTAGAGAGAAAGACTTAAAGATCAACAATTCTTCGAGATTCTTGGAAGCTTCTTGAAGGATTAAAGGCTTAACACACCACTTGAACTAGTTTTATTTCTTTTGTCTTATATTATCCCTTGAAATTTATAATTTGTGGTCTTGCTATGACCATGTTTGCATTATTGAATTTCTTGATGATTTGTGTTATGGATTCTATATGTTAAGCTAATTCTAATTTCTAGGGACTTGATATAGCTTATTTGAACCATGTTTTGACTATTTAGTGTTTTATTATTTTTAGTACGATTCAATTCATTTGTGCACTTTTTCACCTAATGCCTTTAATTCGCTATATAATAAATTAGTTGATTTGATGCTTGGGAAAGGTTACATAATTTATCGAATGAGGGGAACACCATTTATGCAACTGTAAGTCTAGGAGGTAATCAAATTATTGCTAATTAAATATAGATAAAGCTTAAAAATATATAATTAATCAAGTTAGATAAGGATAGCAACTTTAGCAGTTATAAATAAAACCTTATTTAACATCAGGAGAGGTAATTAGGTTAATTTTAAATTCGTGATTAGTAAATTGAATTGAAATGCATTAATAATAGCTAAATAGGAGAAATATGGGAATAATAAAGTGAAGTGAAGGCCCTAGAACTATCATAAAGATTTCCATTTTCTCACTAGTAAAATCCTAATTTGTATATTGTTTTCTTCTTAGTTTAGAGTTTTAATTTATTATTATTTGTTGGTGCTATTGTTCTTTCAATTTTGAGTTGCATAGATGAAATTAGGTTACCATAGTCATAATACTGACATTTGTCATTAAAAATTCAATTCTCATAGGACAATAATCTCACTTATTATTGTATTACTTGTCACGACTTGTACATTTGTGGTCACACGTACACACATTAGCATTGTCGCAAGTAGATCCTAAAAATATTTTTCAAAAAATTGCTGATAGTAGTGTTGCCAAGGGTATCGGTCAAGATTTCAAATTTTTAATATCACATATTGTGTATACAAACTATTGATATTAAAATTAAAAGTACAATTACGGCTTGACTAAGAGGCTAGAAAATAAATGATATTCCTTAAGAAACCTAAGAGGACAACTAAGACATGACTAAGAAGCAAGAAAATGAATTATGTTCTTCTGAAAAAAAATTAAAAAAAGAGGCCAACTAAGACATGACTAAGAGGCTAGAAAATAAGTGAAAATCTTTGAAAACAAAACTAAGAATAGTTAAGACTTTGAATTAAGAAGTTAAATACAACTTGAATACCTAATATGCTCTTCCCTGATACCTTTATTTTGGACATCCTTTTGATGATCAATTGTATTCAAAGCCTTCTTCCATGAATTCTTACAATAATGCTACAAGAGCAATTTGGTTAATCAGGATGCAATATTTTTATTATCAAAATAAAGGCTTATGAAGCCTTGCAGCTAATAGTACATATCATCAATTTATATTTGAATAAGTTTGACACATGAAACATTATATTAAAAGAAATCGAGATGCCCTCTTATTTGATTGAAGTGGTTGAAGTTTTATTTGTTTATTTGGATACTTGAAGTATTCACACAAGGTGTAAAAGCACTTAAATAATCTTGTTATCATACTTCTCCCAAATCTAAATCTACTTCACAATACTCTACTAAATTTGAACACTTTGTTCATTAAATTTTGGTAAACAAAGTTAAATTCCCAAAGTCTGGTCTAAATGTCAAGTAGCCCCATGTTAAAAATATTTATCTTGAATGCCTTTTATTGCATTTTTTCCATTATTTTTAGGCTTTAGCCCTTGTTGATCCATACAAGTATATAGATACCTTTAACACAGCCAATAATTGTTAAAGGCAAAATTTTAAGGATATTGGCTAATCTATACTCATGGAAAACATGATAACATCAACCTATGATCCTAAAGACTCAAAGGATAATTGCATCACTACCTAAGATCCTTGATCCGTTATTAGTGAATAGTGTCTGTAAAAAGAGAAAAAAAATAGTTAACAAGTGCACAATTTTTAACTATTGTTATACGACCAAAATTCTCCCTCACATAGTAAGAAAGCCCGAACAATTTCTAACTTATCAGAGGATTTAAGCTAGAAAAATGGCACCCTAGATTTTTAATTTCTTTTGTAGATATATGAAGTAGAGGGTATATCACTTATTAGATATTTACAGAAGAAAATGGTATCAATAGTTAGCACCGTACAGCAGCAAAAACCAAGCGGTGACCCGAAATCAAATAGATCAAAACTAGGTTCATAGTGAACTTGCAAATTGTAACTTGGATAGTAAAGAACAAAAGGACTTTGCGTTGCTTAGTAGCAATGACTCTAATTAACATACATACACTAAGTCATACTCCCATGATCAGAAGACAATTTAGATAAACAATTGAGAGATTCTTCAAAAGCTTAATGTTGTGTGATTCGTGCAATGTATGCGTGATACTTGCAAGTGCACAAAATTGTAACAAATAATATAGTAATAAGAGAATGTCGATTCCACAAGAAATACTACTCAATTAAGTACCGAAGATAATTAATTTTTAATTTATTTGAAGAAATCAAATAATTTGAGTTAGAAAGTAAAATAAAACAAAATTAACTACTTAATAAACTAATTAAAAGATGCAAATTAATGGAACAATCTAGGACGAATGATATCATCTTAATGAGTCGCATCCAATTCTTCAATTGATGTTATTCTAATTTAATATCTGTATTACTAATTAATTATCCTAATTTATTCGACAGTCTCTCTCAAGATCAGTCGAAACTATTTTGCACCTAATAATTCACTATATCTCTATGTAAAATTCATTAAATGGAAGTGTACTACAATTCGTGATAATTTTCAATTAAATTACATGAATCATATTAGTATGTCTCTGTGTAACATGTAATTTACGGTATTTATCACACGGTCCAAATACGATGTTCACTTCTCAGTTCATATCTATTGTATTTAACCAAGTTTTACAGTTTTACTATTTTTTTGTTAAATAATTATTATTGCATAGGAGTACAAATATCATGTAATTTGGTGAAAATCTTTACCCTTGTTGGTCATCATAATTTCAAAAATTAATACACTCAAAAGTCCCAATATATTAAGAAATGGACAATTATATTTCTATAAAACAGTAATAGTCATTATTAGACATTAAATGAAAATATAAATAAATATTAATTTATTATAAATATAAATTTACTTATTATACAACATATTTATAATATAATAATTTAAATAAATAAATGTATATATAGCTAATATATAAATAAAACAACAATACTTTATAATGCATTTTAGATATCTATTGTACTTAACCAAATTTTAAAGTTTTAGTATTTTTTTGTTAAATAATTTTTATTGCATAGGAGTACAAATATCATTTTGTAATTAATAATAATATTTTTAGGGTATTTCTGAAATTATTAAGATTAACGGTAGTGTTTGGCCAAACTGTTGGGACTAAATTTTGACATTGGAAAAAGAATTATTGCTATAGAAGATCGTCAACTCGAATACATATAACTATGAAACTCTTGATACATAGAGAGTGGAGCAAACCTTTTTCTATACAAGAATTACTATTCCAAATGTTTTTAAAATTTATGGATCTTTCCGCAAAAGCAGTTTAATTCTATATATATATATATATATATCTAATGGATTATACTGAAACAGGTGTATTTAACAAATTTAAAGACAAAACCGGAATGTTCAAGGAAAGCATAGTCAGCGACGTGAAGGGGATGTTAAGTATCTATGAAGCAACTCATTTGACCGTGCATGGAGAAGATATTCTTGATGAGGCGCTTGTGTTCACAAAGACTCACCTGCCTTCCTTGGCTGCAAACGCAAGCCCACATTTAGCACAACTTATAATTGACGCCCTTGAACAGCCCTTGCACAAAGACGTTGCAAGATTTAGTGCATACAAATATATTTCTTTTTATGAGCATGACGATTTGAGAAATGATACTCTACTGATATTTGCAAAATTAGATTTTAACAGGGTGCAATTACTGCATCAACAAGAACTGAGCCACCTCACAAGGTAATAAAATTTTATAAGTTCATTATAACTTTGTACGTATATACATATACATGCATATAAATGAGGTTTTATTTTATTTTATTTTATTAATAAGTTATTCAATCGATTTCTATTGTATGTAGCTGGTGGAAGGATTTAAACTTTAAATCAACACTTCCTCATGCAAGAGACAGAATCGTGGAAATTTATTTATGGAGTATTGCTAAATATTTTGAGCCTCGATATTGGCGTGGTCGGTTAACATACACTAAAGTAATGATGTTCTTATTGGTTATTGATGACACATATGATGCTTATGCTACTCTCGAAGAGTTGCAACAATTCACAGATGCAATAAACAGGTTATATTATATGAAACCTTTGGTATTTTTTTTTCATTTTCTTCGTATTGTTTTGCATTAGCATTTTACTCCTGTATAGTAATTAGTATAAAATTATAAATGATTTGCATGTAATTTTTTTAATTAGAATTCTTTCAACAAAATTCTTTATTTAACTTTCAGGTGGGATATTGATGCCCTTAATCAATTGCCAGATTATATGAAAACTCTATATAGCTCTTTCTTGAATTATTTTGAGGAATTGGAAGATGAATTCTCAAAGGAAGGAAGAGCTTATAGTGTCAGTTTTACGGAGGAAAAGGTAATAATAATATTTGGCTAGCTACAGCTTTCGTTTCATTTTTTCTATCCTTTGAATTACATAGCTTTCATTTCTTTGCTATATGTCGGTGTATATTACTAGATCATTTTGATAACTTTGTATTTTTGTTAAATATTCAGTATAAAGAACTTGTGGGTGCATATTTTGTCGAGGCCCAATGGTTCCGTGGAGGTTACGTGCCATCATTTGAAGAGCGGCTGAAAAATGCAATACTCTCGAGCGTTTGCTTTTTAGATCCAGCAACAGTACTTCTTGGATTGGAAGAAGAAATTGCAGGGATGAATGCGATTCAGTGGTTGGAAACTAAACCAAAACTTGTTAATGCTACATTTACAGTCGTTCGTCTCCTGGCTGACATAGTCTCTCACCAGGTATATGTGAATATAACTCCGAGAAAATATCGGTTATTTTCTTATATAATATAATCTACTTTTCTTACGCCATTGAATATTTGAAGGATGAGCAAAAGAGGGGACATGTTGCGTCTGTAGTGGAATGTTATATGAAGGAATACGGCACCTCAAGGGAGGAAGCAGTTGAAAAGCTTAGAATAATGGTTGCAGATGCGTGGAAGGATGTGAATGAGGAATGCATGAGGCCAACAGTTGTTCCAATCAAAGTACTTACTTCGATAACAAGTGTTGCTCGCTCAGTGGAAGTCATGTACAAGAAGGTTGATGGAGTCACAAAACCAGAGTCTTTGAAAGATTACATTACCAAATTGTTCATTGATAAAATGCCTCTTTAATTAAACGTTTGCATATATATCCTTCATGTATTTGACTGTTTTGGCTTACTTTTATTTTGCAAGGTGTGCACGTTTCGAATGCTTTAAATAATTCGAAAAGAATTAAGACTTAATTATTTTTGCTATATAATTGGCTGTGTTATGATTAACTTTTTATTAATTTATGATGGATAATTATAATTAAATCCTACAAATAAAGTGACTATCTAGACTAGTTCCAATCAGTATTTTAAATCAAAATGCTAAAGATGAAATGGAAAAAATCTAAATAATTATTTTGATCCCAAAAACTTAAACTAATAAACTATAATACATGAATTTAATTTGTTAAAATTACACAATTAATTAAACTAATAATTGTGTTTTTAAACAATTAATTTCTCTTTAAATGTTAAGAAATCTATCTAATTTGTTTAGAACTTTTTGTAATTTATTTGTACTTGAAGAAGATAAGTAAAATGAATAATACTCTTAAAGAAGATATGTATGAAAATTAAAGGATTTCATGAGTTGATTTTGAAGACTAATATTTTTTGTTGCCGAAATTAGGACTTATTGCATATTAATGGAAGGAAATTTTCCACGGCTTGTTTTGATTTTTGTATTAGAATTTAAAATTATGGATATATATATATCTATAAAACTTTTTATCCGTATATCATTGTCTAATAGAATTTAAAATGAAGATTAAATCAATATAAACAGATTAAACGATACAAAAGATTTAGAAGAGAAATTCAAGATCCTAATATTGTCTAACTTATTCTTTAAAAAGATTCATTCTTCGAGATTGTTTGACATAATATTTCAATTTTCTTGCATTCAATTATTCAAAAGTCTGACATTTGCTTACATTTATGTATATTTATTTAAAATCTAATTTTTTTTTATATTTTACATAAAGAGGATAAATTTAACGGACACTAATATGTTTTAATTCTGTAAGTGTTTGTTGGCAGAATTAAGATTTGAGTTTATATTGTTAGTTATTTATGAACAATGAATATGTTATTTATATTGTTATTTGTAACTTAGGATTTTAGGATGTTATCACATTCCTCCCATGAAGTTTGAGCTTGTATTGCTCGAAGAGAAAGACTAGAGATTGTATCACATACCTCTCCTATGGTGTTAGTCTTCCATTAATTGACCATTATATTTGGAGACAAAAATGTAAAACCATTCATTTACTTTTCCTTCTTCTTTCTTGTTTGGTTGTTTGGTTGTTTGGTTGTTCCATTCTGTTTAGAAGACATATATTAATTCACACACGTTAGACAATAATAAAAAGACCAGTAGAGTAGTATATGATATGAGATGGCATTGTTGGAAATTAAAGTTGATTTGGTTTAAAATAACTTGGGCTTATAAGTTGGGTTTAGGAATAGTGTGGCCTAATTTTTAGAAATTTATAAAAAAATATATACATATTTATGAATTAAATATATAGACATTTAATAATAAAAATCTGAATAAATATAATAAATATCTAGATATTTATAGTAAATATCTAAATATTATTATGTATATTTTTATAAGGAGATTTGTAACTATTAGATTATATGTGTGTTGCCATAATCTTAACTATTGTTTAAAGATGTGCCATACTATAAATAGGGGTGAGTTCTTCCATCGTTTGTCAAGATTAAAAAATTAGAAATTAATAAAATTGTAAACTTTTCCTTCCTTCCTTGTCAATAATTATTTCTAGCAAATTTATTTCCTTTTGTAATATAAACACTCCACCTTCTAATAAAGTGGTATCAGAGTTAAGGTGTGAGTGATCATGATAAGCAATGGAATGGCCCTCTTCCAAATTCCAATGCTTACTAAGAGCAACTACGATAATTGGAGTATTAAGATAAAGGCTTTGTTAGGAGTTGAAGATACGTGGACAGCTGTAGAGAAAGGGTTTGATGTGCCAAAAAATAAGGTGACCCTTACTCAAGCTCAAAAAGATCTCTTGAAAAATTTTAGAAAAAAGAGACAAGAAAGCTCTCCACCTCATCTATCAAGGATTGGATGAAGATGGCTTTGAGAAGTATTCAAATGCAACCACCGCCAAAGAAGCATAGGAGATACTTCAAACTTCATATAAAGGTGCTGAAAGAGTAAAGAAGGTACGTCTTCAAACTCTACAAGGTAAGTTTAATTCTTTATATATGAAAGAATGTGAATAAATTTTTAAGTATTTTTCTAGAGTTTTGGCAGATGCTAATTAATTAAAAAGAAATGGAGAAAGCTTAAGTAATGCTCAAATTATGGAGAAAATTCATCGTTTCACAAAATCGAAATTTGAGCATATTGTTGTAACAATTGATGAAACAAAAGATTTAGAGTCCATGACCATTGAAAAACTCATAGGCTCATTAAAAGCATATAAAGAAAGACAAAAGAGAAAGTAAAAAGGCTTAGAAAAAGTTCTCCAAACAAAGTTCACCTTCAAAGAAAAGGAAAAAGTATCGACAATGAGAAAAGGAAATATAGAAGAAGAATTGATAGAAGATAAGGCCGTGGACGTAGACGTGGACGAGAATAGAGGGGACCATTGAATTATAACAATAACAAGAATGAAAGAGGAGAAGGCTCAACAAAAGGTCGTGGAAGAGGTAATCCGAGCTCAAGGTACAATAAGTCTTAAGTTAAATGTTGTAATTGTCAAAACTTTGGCCATTATGCTTTTGAGTGTAGAGCTTCCAATAATAAAGTTTATGAGAAGGACAACTGCATGGAAAACAAAAGTTAAGAAGAAGAAATGTTATTACTAGTATTCAAGGACAATGATAGTGGCGACACTAATATATAGTACCTTGATATCGGCGCAAGCAATCACATGTATGAAAGCAAGGATATGTTCATGAAACTATTATCCAAGAAGAAAATAGTGAAAGGATTGCCTTGCATTAATCATGTTGACCAATTGTGGGAAGGATGTATACTTAGCAAGCAATTTAGGATGAGCTTTTCAAAGGAGTCTACTTTTAGAGCCAAGAAGCCACTCGAAGTCATATGCATCGATGTATATGGTCCTATCAAACCAAGTTCCCTAGATAAGAGTAATTCCTTTCTTTTCCTTATTGATGATTATTCAAGAAAAACATAGGTATATTTTTTGAAAGAAAAATCTGAAGTATTTGAAGTGTTTAAAAAGTTTAAAGTACTCATAGAGAATGAAAGTGGATGCAAAATCAAGATCATAACATTTGATCGTGGAGGAGAATTTACGTCGAATAAGTTTTGAGAGTTTTATGAAGCAAATGGGATCTGCCATCTTCTAACTATTTCGAGATCCCCCAAACAAAATGGTGTTGCTGAGAGGAAAATAGAACCATTCTCGACATGGCATAAAGCATGCTACAAAGTAAGAAATTACTAAAAGGATCTTGGGTTGAAGTTGCGGCATGTGTAATATATTTATCCAACCGATCTCTTACTCGAAGTGTGTGGGAAAAGACGCCATAAGAAGCTTAGACTAGAAGAAAACCCAACATCTCTCATTTAAGAGTTTTTGGAAGTATAGCTTACGTGCATATACCAGACGAAAGAAGAATGAAGCTAGATGATAAAAGTGAGAGTTTTACCTTCATCGGCTACAACTCAAATTTAAAAGGTTACAAGTTGTACAACCTGGATAACAAAAAGGTTGTGGTTAGTTAAGATGCGATATTTGATGAAGAAGGAGAATGGGATATTGGTCCTGATATAAATTATTTCAATTTCTTTCCTCAGTTTAAAGAGAATAAAGAGACATCAATAAGGCAACAAGAAGAATGCCAATAAGAAGCTACAACGCCACCCAATTCGCCAATAAGATTTGATGATAACAATTCACGCCATCCATTCTAAACAAAAAAAATGAAGAATGTATAAGGAGTCTTCAAGATCTCTACGAGGTGACCGAGATGAAAGAAAATCTCACTCTTTTTTGCCTATTTGCTGACTGTGAACCTGTAAACTTTTAAAAAATAGTGCAACAAGAAAAATAGAGAGTTGCAAAAGGCTACATAAACGTAGAAATCAAGGTGATTAAGAAGAATGACATAAGGGAACTCACTACTCTTCCTAAAAGACATAAATTCATTAGTGTCAAATAGGTGTACAAGGTGAAGAAGAGTGCAAATGGAGAAATTGAATGATACAAGGCAAGACTTGTTGTGAAAGGCTATAGTCAACGAGTTAAAATTAATTATGATGAAGTATTTGCTCTTATTGCTCAATTAGAAACTATTAGACTAATCATTTCCTTGGCAGCCCAAAATAAATGGATGATTCATCAAATGGATGTAAAGTTTGCTTTTTCTAATAGAGTACTCGAAGCAAAGGTCTACATCGAGCAACCTTCGGGCTATGAAGTAAAGGGGCATAAAGACAAAGTCTTGAAGCTGAAGAAAGCTCTCTATGTGTTAAAGCAAGCACCAAGAGCATGGAATAGTTGAATAGACAAGTACTTCCAAAACAATGGTTTCACCAAGTACTACTGGAATTGTATTTTTCATGGGTAACATTGCTTTCACTTGGATGTCAAAGAAGCAATAGATAGTGACTCTCTTAGCTTGTGAAGCTAAGTATGTGGCTAAGAAATCTCTTAAAAGAGTTGGGATGGTTGCAAGAAATGCCAACTAATGATTTATATTGATAACAAATCAACAATGGCGTTGGCAAAGAATTCAATGTTCAAAATCAAAGCAAACACATTAACACTCGCTATCACTATATAAGAGAGTGCATTACTAAAAAGTATATACATATAGAGTACGTAAAGATACAAAACTAAATTGCTGATATTTTTAACAAGCCTTTGAAGAATGAGACATTTGTGAGTTGCGAAGACTATTGGGAGTCATCAAATTAAATTTAAAGGGGGGTGCTGGAAATTAAACTTGATTTAACCCAAAATAAATTGGGCTTGCAAGTTAGGCCTAACAATAATATAGCCCAATTTTTAAAACTTTATAAAAAAATATCTAGATATTTATGAAATAATTATGTAGATATTTAGTAATAAAATCTAGATAAATGTAGTAAATATCTAGATATTATTATGCATATTTCTATAAAAAGATTTGTAACCATTAGATTAGATGTGTGTTAGCATAATTTTAACCATTGGTTAAAGAGGTGTCGTACTATAAATAGGGGTGAGTTCTTCCATTGTTTGTCAAGCCAAAAAGTTAGAAATCAATAAAATTGTAAGCTTCTTCTTCCTTCCTTGTTTATAATTATTCTTAGCAAACCTTCCACCTTCCAACAGGTATGTCATTACCCTTTCCTGATTGAAAAGAATTCGGGATGTACTAATTAAGTTGAATATTTTTTCTTCATTTTTCAAAATTCAAAGAGAAAACAAAGAAAAGAGTATACAAAAGAAGAGAAAGAGAATACTAAAAAAAACATGGATCGTGTCATATGCCGTAATAAGGTGGCACTACTCAGGCACCACCCTCCATAAGAAATCCAACCTGTAAAATAAACAAATAAATAACTAAATAGATACCCAAATCGGCAAGAAATGACTTATAAAACCACCCCTTTCATTATTCAGGCTTAGTACACTGCAATTCTTGCTTTTAGCTATACTGTGTTAGTGTATTCAGTCTTCTCTGATTTGCCCTTCCTTCAAGTTCTATCCCCACAATATTGAAACAACAATACCGACCTATCCATAATGTTTTGCTCTTCTCTACTGTCATTCAATTACTAAACTCCTCTTCTCCTGTTATAATAACTTGCTTTACTTTTCTCTGAGCTAGCATTATTCTTGATCAGCAGTAGTTAGCTTAGCTTAGCTCATTTTATTTATATTTGGTCTCTCTCGCTCTTGCCTCTTTTGCTTTCAAGTTTGGGTCCACTCTGTCTCAAACTCTTTTTCACTAAAATGGCATGTACCTGACTTATCTTAGATCGAAGACAACTAGCATTACACTAGATTTACATAAGTTGTATTTATTATAATTGTTTCACTATATTAGGAAGTATTCTTTCATGTTTAAGGTAAAGTTATATTTATTATAATTACACATTATTCACTATATAAGAAAGTATTATTCCATGTTTAAGGAAGAGATCTTAAAACATCATCCTAAAATCCTTGAGACCACAATTTGAAGACAACATCATCTCCTCTTCGATGTCTAGGCTAGTGAACGCCTAATAATTCATACTTTATGGCAACTGTTTGCCATAGAAAGTAACATGCGACATTACCCTAGTGTCCGTACATCTATCTTGCATCTGTAGGCATCAAATTAGTTTTCCTTAAACTTTAAAAATACCTTTCTTATAGCCTTAGGATCCGTCAGGCCGCAAGTCGTGGTATTGAATATTGCCATAGGCAACTCTATCCAGTGTTGCCATAGCTGCGAGCTATCCTTAAATTATTGTGTTTTTTACATTGGTATTAGGACTATTTTAATCTCACACACACCATGAACTCATAATTTAGGTCCTATGCTTTATTGAGTATTGTAGGAAGAACAGCAACAGTAGCGAATCCCTCCAATTCAAGTTTATATCAATTTCATAAGGTTGCAACATCACAACTCTCGGACCACCAAGTAAGATTTAAGAGATGTGGTAGGCTTTACTTCCTCCAACTCTAAAAGGGTGTGAAAGTTCAATTTAAATTTAAAAGTGTAATAGTATTGAAGGCCATTGAAAACACTTCAAAACTTATTCAAATATTCAACTAGTCGAATTTTGACCCCTAAATTGAGTAAATTTTTCCCACAATAATGCCAAAGGACAATATTTCTTGTTCACAATAAAATTTTTAAACTACATATAAAAAATAACAAAAACAATTAATAGCAACGATCAGTATTCATAGATATTAGCAAAAATAAATATCACTTGTTAGCAAAAATAGATATCACTAGGGGATATACACATAAATATGCGTTTTATATGATCTCATATATTAAAGATGTTATTAAGTAATAAAATATTAAAAATAAAAATAAAAATAAAATAAATAACATATAAATCGGAAATTTCTTTTATATTATTATAAAAATTATAAAAGATACGGCTAATACTTTTGGAGATTATTGATGTGAAAGGCTAACCTTTTTTCTGCAAGTTAAGAGCTTCGAAATAAAATTTTAAAATTTTGCATTAAGAATTTTTTATATTGGTTATCTTGCACTAATCGTTAACATGTTTCCGTCCAGACATTATGACTTTATAATATTATTAGTATTAATTGAAACATAAAATTTTAAAAAATTTATATTAATGAGCACGCGATTTCAGTTATATTTTAATTTAGGTGCTCTCCTAAATTTGAACATAATTTTATGAAATTAAATCTACTATGATAAGATGCTGAGTCACCACTTGACTAAAAAATTTATATTTTCAAGATGAAGATCCAAATATTTATATTTAAGTGATCTATTAAACACATATAATTTAATTTTAAATCATTTTTTACATTAGTTGTTGTTAGAAAGTATATTTTAATATTTCAAATTGTTGGAAGGTATCTTTCAAAAGTTAAAAACTGTACACACCACTTTATATTTTCATCCAATTTTAAGGACGTGTTTATCGTAATTCCACGAATAAATTATATAAAACTAAAATTTGAATATTGTATGGGAAATAGATGATAGAATCGAAGGAATAGAGGGTATCTTTTATTTCTTTATTTATTTAATAAAGAATACTTCGTTGCTCTGCCCAATTATTTCATTATCGTCAGCATCAATTTTTTTATTTAGAAAAAAAAAAGAAACACTCACAATTATTGTTATTTATTTTTATTTTTGCTCTTCCCAATTATCTCATAATGTCAGCATCAACCATTTCAAATTTTTGGTATCTCTACTCGTTCTATTATAATAAATCTATATTCAAAGAAAATGGACGGCTGCGTTATTTGAATCGTTTCGCATTTCTTCAACAAGTCACTTTGACAACTTCCGTGATCCAATTCACAATTCGACAAATATCTTTCAACCTAATAAAAATTAATCATCTGTTAAACCTTGTTAATAATATTGATAATTAGATATATATTATATTTTTATTTAAAAATAAATATATAAATTAAAATATTAAATGTGTTTCATATAAAACCTCTTTAAATTATTACATATTAAGTTATTACTGAGAAAGTAAAAAAAAATATTAACAAATGAGATATGAATTAATGGTTTTTTAATAATAATATTTTTTCTCCCGAATTTTATGAACATAATAAATTAGAATAACAGTTTTCTAACACTAGACATTTTACTTTCAGGTATACTATGGATAGATAAAGGGATTAAATTATTTAAATCGAGAAATATATGTCGACGTGTATTATTTTACTAAAACATAAGGACAAAAATGATGATATACAATCTAATGAAACCACAATTTCCAGGCGGTATAACCCAATTTTGTGAAACATCTCGGATACGTAATAACCTCCCCCAGTCTAGAGGCTATTTTGTGTTTCCCCGAACAACAATGGTATATTAAAATGTATAAAAAAGAAAGAACTCATTGAAATAAAAATAGCCCACCGACCATGAGAAAAAAAAAATGAGTAGAATTATAAAATAAATAAAATAGCGACCGACATTAAATAGCATTAAGTTATTTGTTTTTGTCCACCACGTGTAGTGGACATCTTCTGTATCTTTCAGCTTCACATTTTTGACAATTTTACAAGCAAACATAGTTAAATAGCATTTGAATCATTATAATACATGTCCTCCGCTTGTATTTCCGTATATTTAATTTCACAGGTAAATGACTGTATTAAAAAAATGGAGCACTTCCCTTATTTAAGGGAAATAGTTACAATTTTATGTAGCTATAACTCCTGAAGGAAAAGAAAATAAATAAATAAATAAATATATATATATATATTGCTGTCATACTTGCCTCTCATCTCTTCCTTCAAAGTTTTATCCAAAGATTTTCAACATATCTGAGATTGAAAAATAACTTAATGAATGTGATACTATTTTCAACATGTGATAAGATTTACTACTTCTATTTAAAAAAGAATTAAATAAATTTATCAATTAATGTATTTATGGAAGGAATTGGGTTAATATTTATTATATTATTTCATAATTTTTTACGATTAATCAAAATGAAATAATTTTGGACAAATTTAAATTTTTGACTAAATAACAATATTTAAAAAAAACCTTATAATTTTGGTTTATTAAATTGATTAGTCTCAATGATTTTAATAACTTATAAAAGTTCCAACTCATTAATGCAATGACTGTTATCACCTTATCACGTTATAGAATAATATGTATGTGTTTATTATGTTTTTTATTTATATTAATTGAGTCTGCAAATGTTTTGCTAACATTTTTGTTAGATAATTACACGTCAAAATATTATTGAAAAATAAAAGAAGAGAGTTAGAAATATTAGTATGTTAAGTTTGTCCTAATCTTAACATTTTGTTGTTTTAAAAACATGCATGTTTGGTTCATATAAAATATTTTAAAGCAATCTATTTTGATAACCAAAAATATTTTCAACCAATAAATTTTGCAAAAATAATATTTATGCAAATTACTATGAGCTCATACAATTATTACAAAACCTAAACACACAAGCATACATAAAGAGATATGTAATGTAGGGGTGCCAATATTGGACCCGACGTGCGGACACGACACGAACATAACACAAAAAATTTCGGTTTCAAATTGAGGTAAATCGACACGATTAATAATCATGTCGGATCAGATTTGTATCACCCATTTATTAATTGGGTCGTGTCCGGGTTTGCTCTTCCCAACCTACCAACCCATTTAATAACATAATTATTATTCGAGTGAACAGGTCATGTTAACTCGTTAAACCATTTAATGATACAATTATTATTCGGGTAAACGGGTTGTGTCAACCCACTAACTTATTTAATGATACGGTTACTATTTAAAAAAAAAAATTGTGACTATTAAGATTCAAACCCAAGTCTTGAAGGTCACAATGTGACTTTCTTATTCGTTAAACTACTACCACTTTTTTGGTTAAGTTTTGGGTTCACTATATACTTATATATTACAATATTTTAGGTCCTTTTATATTATAATGCTATATTATTTTTAATAGTTTTAAATGTACTTATTTTTAATTTAATGTTAAAAATTAATAGTTATTTATAAATACGATAAAATTAAAATATTTGATAACCATAATTTTATAACAAATAATTTATAAATTTCTTGTGATTTTTATTTTAACAATAATTTAAATACAGTTTACATATGTAACAATCTAACTAAAACATAGTCGTGTAAAGAAGATAAAATTATTTAATAATAAAAACATATTGCCCTGTATAATATAGTTACTCATTATTATAATTGGAGGCTAATTATTTTAAGACAAAAGTGAAGATAAATTAATTAGATTAATACTCTTCATTTTGATAAATTTTTGACATAATCTTAATTGATTTATGTTAAAAAAAATTTGTTATAAATTAAATCTATTGTAACACAATTCGAATATTTGCATATCTATCGTAATTTGAGTACGTTGGCAAATAATTTATATTTTGTGAATTGGCAAATGATAATAGAGGTGACGTACTAGTTAATTAGCATGTCATTTTTCTAAAACTTTCAGATTTAATTGCTAATACTTATAAAGTAATAATATTAATATATGACTATTATATTAATAAGAGTATAAAAATTAATAATTGTGTCAAAATGGTTAAATTAAATATTTATAAGTAAGGGAGACTCAAAAATTAGATTTTTGACTACTAAATTAGCTTAATCAATAAATAATTATGCATACACCACATCATATACTATATACATTAGATGGATGATTAAATGAATAATGATTCCAAAAATTTAAAACGATAGTGATAATAAAATTATCTAATAAAAAATAAATCTAAATCAAAAAATAAAAAAAATTATTTAAACTTTTTGTAAAAAATAATATAAAATATATAAAAATAAAGAACTACATTTTATTAAGACTATAATTATTTTTATTCTTTAAGAATAATTATTGAATAATATATTTTTATATAATAAAAGTTTACAAAAAAAAATCTTATCCATAATCGGTTTTTATAAAGCATCGTTTTCATAAATAGTTTTTACAAGAAATTTAAATTTTTTCTATTTTTTCTTGATTTTATAGTAAAAATTAAAAACAAAAGAAAAGAAATAAATTTATTACATTATTGTTTTAATTTTTTATTGTTATTAATTTTTTAATTTAAAAATACTTTTCATCAAATAATTTTATTCTAATTATTTGTAATAATTTAGCACAATTTGAAATAATTTCATTACAATAATTTAACATTATAATATAAAAAGAACTTAAAATATAATATAAATAAATAATCCATTCACAATTCAAATAAAAATATAATTGTAACTTAGTGATCAAAATTATATTAAATAAAGATCTTGAGTTCGAATATTTATAATTACAGTTTTTTTCATTTAAATTAAATTGGTTAACGGGTCATCCTAATTACCAGAACAATAAATGGGTTAATCCAACATAATTACTCGATTAATAAATGAGTTGATGGATCGTGTTATGTTACCCATTTAATAAATGGGTCATGTCAGGGTTGAGGATCTTTGACACAATTAATAAATTGGTCGTGTTTGGGTTGAGAGCTGCTGACACGATTAACTGTTTAACACAATTCGAACACGACCCGTGAACCCGAATTGCCACCCTTAATGTAATGAATACCCCAAGCTTGTTTCTTGATTCTTCAACTTCTTTGTTTATCCATGTCTCCCTTTTTCATTGACTCGAATGGGTAGTATATTTGTAATCATCATAACATGTGTTTGTGTAACACTAAGGTCAACATTATTTACTATCAAACTTTAACAATTTATTTACTTATTTATTCACTAAAAATATTAAAAATATAAAAATATGTCAGGTATAACATTTTTTACATCATGTTAATTTGGGTAGAAAAATATAAAAAATACTCATTCCTTTGTTCTTCAAAATAAACTTTATAAAAGATACTTGTTTTTACTAATAATAATAATAATTTTTTAAATTTGAATTTCAATATAGTTAATATATAAATAAGTGTATGTGTTATATTGAAAAAAACTAAAAATTTTTTATTCAAGAGTTATTCTTTTAGATAAAATCTAATACAATATATAAAACAAATTAAAATTAAGATTTTTTTAGTTTTAGATCATTTTGAAGTTCAATTAATTGATTCTATTATTAAGATTAAGAGACATAAATAAATTATTTTTGTTGTATATTATTTTTTATCTAAATTAAGAATATAAATAGGGAAGAAAAATAAGGAAGATGAAAAAATAAAGAATTATTTTTTCTTAATTAAGTTTTATAAAAATATAATTTTATCTTCATAATTGTTTAAAATAAGGATAAAATTAACCTGTAACAGAAATATGATTACTTTCATTAATTTTAGGGTTGAATTAAAGATTATTATATAACGAGGGATAAATTAAAAATTACCTCTCCTGACACTAATGACCAATAGTTGACGGAAGTTTGATAAAGAGACTTACGTTACTTGGACCGAAATAATTTGAACTTAAGTGATGATTTTTATAAACTTTGAGGATGTTTCTATCTAATATGTGAGACATATCAACTTAAGTGATATTTTCTAAAATATTAGGGACCAAAATACCATTATCCCATTTGTTATTTTCCATTTGCTGTCATTACACTTGATTGTCAATTGTTCATGGCTCGATAATATCTAATTTGACATGTGCAATTATTATATTAAAATAAAAAACGTCTCTCAGGTGATGCCATTATTAATGATTTATTTTATTTGGTTTATTCGAATGCTTCAATCATTGGTCAGTAACTATTAAACAATTACACAATCCTCTTTAATCTTTATTTGTATATTTTTATCCATAAACATATTAAGGAGTAAAATGTTAAACTTAACGAGATTTTTTTATTTTATTATTTTTTAAAAAATTATAAACATAAAAATTATTTATTTAAATTAAAATGATAATAATAAATTTAGACAAATTATATATTAAAATGCTCATAATCTTTTTTTTTTAATTTTCTTGCTAATAATTGAGTATGTTGTGATGATAAAATTTTTTTTAAGAAAAAAATATATAATATTTTATTTAATATATTGAAAATTTTATAATTTTTTATTGACACAATAGTAAATCTAATTAACATATTATAATTTATTATTCTCTTTTTTCACCATAAAATACTTATTTATGGTTATCTAAACTTATCTAGATATTCTTGTACATTTTTCCTACTTTTGAAAAATAATAGATTTTTTATCCATATTAAAATATTATTAAAAAGTTAAAAAATGCAAATAATTAGTTTTTGACAAAAATTGAGTTAAGAGCATTTATAGAATATTAAAAAAATAATATTTTAAATAAAATAAAATTAATAAATTATAATATATGAATTAAATTTAGTGTTGTATCAATAGAATGGATAATTAGAAATATTTGTATATTCTTATTTAATAGTTTAATTTAATTTTTATTAAAAAAATTAAAAGAGAATTTAATTATCTTTGTTTGTAGTATACATAGTTTGTATTTATATTAATTATGTGCTTGATAATTTTTTTAAGAAAATACAATAAAACTAATATAATTTTTAAACATATATTAACTAAATTATTATACATATTTTATCTAATAATTCTTATGAATATTAAATACTAAATCATTACTAATAAAGTAAAAAAAAAAAAATAAAAAGTTTAGGAGCATCTCGACGTATAATTTTATCCAAATTTATCAGCAGCATTTTTAGTTTAGGTAAATAATATCTTTTATTTCAAATTTTTTCAAAATTAATAAAATAAAATAAATCTTTTTAAATTTAACATTTTTATTTTGTGATTTTGATTAAGTTTAGGTATTAAAAAATAATAATAATAAATATATTTATTTTTTTATTTGGATTAAATTTAGGGATTAAAATAATAATCTCTTAATAAGTCAAACTTGCTTAAGTTAGGTTTAGGGTATCTTCCTATTTCTCAAAACTGAGGGGTGTATAACACTCTCTAAAAATCTAAGAGTATTACTCTTTTCCTAATATATAAAGTTTAGAATCATTAGGCAGTTTTGTATAATATATAAACCTTATACGCTTTTTATCATTTTACTAAATATTTCAGGGTGCTTCTAAAATTATTTTTCAAAACATTCCTAACAATAGTGTTTCTAAGGGTATCGATCAATATTTCAAATTTTATTTTTCAACACTAATGCTGCAAACGCGTATTTGCACCGCATCGAGCTGTATATAATTAAACTTATTATGACCTTGCTTGCCTCTAGCAAGTGCATAAATTCTTTTAAGCCATTGTTCATTCCAAGGAATAACTTCACCTTCTCTCAACTGAGGCAATTCAACCTTAATCGATTGTTCATGTACATTCTCGATTTCTTCTGCGCAAAAGTTCTATTTTGACCTCCTTTTGAAAACCTTTTTAAGAGTTAACTTAGGAATTATCCAAGTATTAGGATTTTCAGAAGCATCTGAATAATTAGTATTAGAACTAATTATCGGTTGTTCAAATGAACTCCAATATCTCCTATTGGAACTAATTCATCTTCATTTTCACTTTCATTTCTCACATGAAAGTATGAATTTTGAAATTCTCTAATCAAGAAGTTTCAGTTTCTTCCTCAGAAGTTGTTATGTCAGATTCCTCTGAGTATTCGAAAATTAATTTGGAGACTAATTCGTCATCAGAACTAATTTTGTATTCCTATATAGGTTCATATATTGATGATTGACTTTTTATATCGATTTCTAATAATTGAACACTCGTCTTCTTCCTCTTTTTATAAGGGCATTTATCAACATAATGACCTTTTTTTCTGCATATCCAGTAGTAATCACAGTTTTGAGCAGACTTACTAAATAGACATGTAGCACAAAATTTACGAGGACCTCGTTCCTTTGCGCTACTCTTTCTTCTAGTTTTTCTAATGAACTTCCATGATCAGGAAGGTTTCTCCTAGACCTTAGATGAACATGTTCCGTCTTCTTAAGCAGTTGATTTTTCTTGGTCCATCGACGTGGTTTCCAAGAATTTTGTTGTTTTTCCAGTTTGGAATACCGTTCTCTATGACAACCATTTTGTCCAAGAATACCAATGAACTCTTGACAACAAGATTCATTGAAATCAAGCTTCTTAGCTTCTTTATTACCTTGGCATTCAAATATCTTGTTCAAACTAACTGCCTTACAGCTTATATTCCTTCTCCTAAAGAATCAACAACCTGATCCTTTTCTAGGAGCATTTTAAAAGCTTCGTTAACAGCTTCACCCTAGCCGTTTAGAAGCTTTGCAAAGGAAGTGTTTTTAACCACTTCCTGCGTTCCACCGAGTAATTGATAAAAGTATATTTTTAGTATTCACAAAGAAAATTTTTAAATTGGCACATAACGCAAATTCTCAATTTTGTTATTGCTTCCAAATCAACTACATCATAGAGATTCCTACTGATAATTATAATACCAGTATACTTTTTACTGAACATATCCTTGAAGAGAGTGAAAATTCCTTCGACTATCTTCAAGTTCCCTATGGTATTTAGTAATCCACATCCCGCTTTTAAACTTTTCCAAAAACTTCTTGCAAAACCCTACATTGTGGATCTTAGAAACCGGTAGGTATTGGCAATGCCAAAATCTCAATTTTGGACATGTACCCAATTTACCATTTCCCTTGCACCGATTACTTCATTAATATTCTTGACACAATCTACATCAAGGAAATTTCTACTAGACAGTATCTCCACCATCTTTCGTACGTCTTTCAATACGAATTTAGATTTAATTCGCGAAGGATATGTCTGTGTGTATTTTGCTTTTGAAATTTCTTTCAAAAAGCCTTGAAAGGAATTCAAAGGATTTTCTATTCCCTCAAAAGAATTATCCTTAAATTCAACCTCTCTCAATTTTGAGATCAGTTGTCAAGCTCCACTTTTGATGGTGCTTTATTCCTTTTAAAGGTCCTTTTTTTCAAAACCTTTCAAATTCCTTACTCAGTTTCTCTGCATCTGCTTCAAAAATCACATCAAACAACCTTAGGCCATTTACCTTCGGATTTAGAAAGAAAATCCTCTTCTTTAATCCTTTTTTTTATACAATACTATTCGGCTACATCCCAATCACCTTAAGATTCTTCAGCAATAAATTCCGCATAACTAGGTGGCAATCTTGGATATTTAGCTTGAATGTTTTTCGCAAATTCCTTTATGACCTCTTTATTTGCCATTTTTCAAGTTTTTAATTCAAGAACTTTTTCTAAATTATTATTAGTTTAGTAACCTAAACTTTAATAGTTTGGTGATCTTGAATCAATCATCAGATCTAGTATATGCTCCATCATCATCCCTATATTTTAAGAATTTGTCCATTGCAACCCTATCAATCTCTTCTTCAAAATTCTTTTCCAAATCTCTCTACGAGTCTGACTAATAAGGAATATATGCTTCAACCTTATTAAACCATCGACATTACAACTTAGCTACCTTTTTGTTAATTGGTTTGGCGTTCATATAAGGCCAAATATGTCCAACTACTTCTTATATGTCCAACTACTTCTTCTTGGATATCTATAATCAAGTTCTTTTCAACCCTGTTAACTGATAACCAACTTAGATAATCATTTAAGATATCTTGATTGCCGTTACATAAGTCCCAAGTATATTCTAGTTCTTTTTCCCTTGTATGTCCACTTATCGAGATTATTTCCTCTATGTCCTCTCTTGTCAACTTGTTCGGTCTTTCTCCAAGTTTAATCACTTGATAAGGTTTCTTAGCATAAGTTAGACAATTGATACAATTTGGACAAGTGATCTTGCCAATGTACATAGTCAAGATGTGTTCCAAAGTAACAATCTGCCTAAAAGTCAAATTAACACCTTCAATCTTATCTTGAAGTTTAGTTAATTCTTCTTGTAACGTGGCTATACGATAAATTGTATAATCTAATTTCTAGTCTAGCTTTTCAAGAGATGTAATAACCTCTTTTAGCTTATTAGTTATCGTGTTCAATAAATCAATTTCTAGTCTACTTTCAACACCATGATCTTAATGAAAACATTTTAGATTTTTACATCCAAAATTATTTAGATCATTATCCAGAACTAATTAAATCAATTAGTTATTTTTAATCTAACTGATTAGTTCCTAATTAATTAGATTAATTAATTAGTAATGATTTCTACTAATCAAATCAATTAATAGTCGATAATTAATCAAACCAATTAATTACCTGATATATCGATCTTCAAGAATTGGCAGATCTAAACTAGATCTCGCACAGATTCCAGACTAGTAGTAATGCCTGTCCTATCTGTTTAATTCTTTTACTAACTTTGATATTAATTTTAGACCTATGCTATAAACACGCAAACAAATATGATTCTTAAACAGATTAACCAGAGTAAAGTGTAGCACATAATCAATTGTTTGTATTATGTGTTTATTTCATAGGCCAAATCCATCAAATTAAAACATTATTACAAATAATCACATACAAGTAATAATTGAACATAAAATTTTACCTAGATCCACCGTTATATTGCCTGCTTCTACTACAGGATATGACTCACCAAACGGCCTTTCTCTAACCTAAACAAAGGATCATCGTAGTCTTACGAACACAAAAGTTTAATGGAACTTGAATTTTGTAAAACAAAGAAAAAATTTGATTAATGTATATAATCATACAACATATGATGGTCATTGAATAAGGCCATCTGTTTATATTTATAGGTAAATTAAGTGGACTTTAAAGTCTTTGAAATCCACACACTCCAACTTGTTTCGAATCCAAAAGGATAAGACACTTACAAGTAACAGACAAATGTCTCATCTTTAATAAATATTAGAATAATTTTATTTTAGCCCCTAACATTTTAAAAAATATCACTTAAGTTGGCATGTTTCACATATTAGATAGAAAGGTTTTTTAATTTTTTGAAAATCATGACTTAGATATAAATTATTTTGTCATTGTCACGTAGATACGTTGACCAAACTTTCATTTATTGCTGACCGTAATTAGGTGAGATAATTTTCAATTTATGCCTCATAATATTAATAATCTTTAATTTGGCTCAAAATTTATAAAAGTATCATATTACTCCTTCATGTTAATTCTTTTATCATTTTTTATCTTTATTTTTAAAAACTAAAAATATAAAAATTATATTTTTATAAACTTAATTAATAAAGAATATTTCTTTATTTTTTTCTTCCTTATCTTCCTCGTCTATATTTTTCCTGTGGTTATTCTACCTCTTCTTATTTTTTATCAAGGAAAAATTACAATGAGATTAAAACAAATTGAAATTAGTTATTTGATATTTGCAATTCGGACAAAGAGAAAAACTAATATATAAAAAAATTATCTTATTCAAATCATATAATCTTACCAATAAAATCAATTAATTGAATTCATAGAAAAAACAAAACACACAAAGTTTATCTCTGAAATCTATCCTAAAGACAATTTATTTGTAATGATAAGGGTGAGGGGTTTGGTTTGAAGGGAGGGGGGAATTGGGTTTACAAAAATTATTACAAGAAATTTAAAATTTGTAATACAAACACAATATCACTAATGTGCAAAAACAAGAGATAAAGAGAGTAAGAAGCCAAACACACCAAATTTATAGTGGTTCACTCTTTCAAGCACACCTTGAAAACTTCAGTAAGAACAAGCCTTTGAAAACCAAGACTTCACATACACCAAAGGAGACTTTTTGATCTTCTTCAAACCTTACAAGTGATTTCACTCTCAAATCACTCAATCTCACTTAATCTCAATGAAAAACCCACTTTTTTCACTCAATTTCAACTAATACAAGAGTAGCACAAGATTTTACACCATCAAATGATTACAAACGAGAAAGCAAAGTGCATAGAATTTGGATTTGCAATGTGTAAGCTCAAAGCATGATTTTGAAGCTAAAATATGTTTGTAAGCTCTTCAAGTTTAGATAGAATGCTCAAAATCATTTTTCAATATTTAAAATGGCTCGATATATAGTTAGGTTAAAAAAGCTTGCGTTAGACATATTTATTTTCAAAAATCGAGCCACTTCGGTCGACCGTTAGGGTGGATCCAATCGACCTTTTTTCGATGAATAAAAAAGTACAGAATTTCGATAGACCAAAATGGACTTTTATATCAATCATATGGCCTGATTCGGTTGATCGAATGTTCACATTCGATTGACCGAATTAAAACATCATTTGTCTTAACTTTCATATTTTTAAGTTCAAGTGAACCAATTCAATCTGTTTCGATTCAAAATAATTGATTAGGTCCATAAGATCCTGTCGCCACAGTAACCTATTTTCTGAAAATTTGTATTTTAGTCATCTTTTCAGCTTCAAAATTTGTATTTTCAGCTTCAAAGTCTTGCATTTTAGTCCATTTTCAGTTTACAAAAGTTTGGATTTTATC
The DNA here is from genome assembly GCA_022749755.1 of Azadirachta indica. Classification (NCBI taxonomy): domain Eukaryota; kingdom Viridiplantae; phylum Streptophyta; class Magnoliopsida; order Sapindales; family Meliaceae; genus Azadirachta; species Azadirachta indica. The sequence goes on along the minus strand of CM040452.1, from coordinate 280,023 downwards.
TAGTTTTTTGCTATAAAAAAACTTACATTTTTTATCCATAAAAAATATTTTAAAGCAATAAATTTTGGCAAGCAAAAATATTTTAAAGTAATAAATTTTTGGGCTAAGCTTATTGGCTTAGAGTTTATTTAAAAAATAGTAATAAATTTTGGCAAATAAATTTTGTAACAAAAAAAAAATTATTTATGTAGGAAAATATGAGCTTACACAATTACTACAAACATAAACACACAAAAGCATACATAAAGAGATATGCGATGAATACCCCAAGCTTGTATCTTAATTCTTCAACTTCTTTCGCGTGAGCATGTCTCCCTTTTTCATTAACTCGAATAAGCATTATATTCTATAATCATCAAAATATGTGTTTCTATGACTTAAGGTCAACATCATTTACTACCAAAACTCTAATAATTTATTTACTTATCCACACTAAGAATATTAAAAATATAAAAGTATGTCAAGTATAAATTTTTTTGCATTCGTTAATTCGGGTAGAAAAATATAAAAATACTCATTACTTTGTTCTTCAAAATAAAACATTATAAAAGATATTTGTTTTTTACTAATAATGATAATAATTTTTAAAATTTGAATTTCAATATAGTTAATGTATAAATATGTTTGTGTTTTATTGAATAAAATTAATGATTTTTTGCACAAGAGTTATTCTTTTAGATAAAATCTAATGCAATATATAAAACAAATTAAAATTAAAATTTTTAGTTTTAAATTTTTTCGAAGTTAAATTAATTGATTTTATTATTAAGATTATGAGATATGAATAAAATCTAATGCAATATTCTCAATTCGGATGGCCATCTCGTGGTCATCGCTCCCTCACAAAGTCGGTTAGTAAACCATTAAAAGCATGTTTAAATTTGTCTAAAACAAGCAGCCAAGCAGATTATCGTCCATTGGCAAACTTTTCACCTTGTATATGGAAGGACACTTTCGCCTCCATTCCCTTCCCTCACGAGGTAACATAACCTTGTATGAGTTAGGAACTTTTTAATAATATTTGTCAAATTATTATTAATCATGTTTGGGTAAGTTATTTAAACTTTCATCAAAGTAATTTTTTCTTTTACTTAACTAGATTTGAGCTGTTTAGTGAGATAAATGTATCCTATTTTTTGTTATTTATCATTTTAATCAATTAAAATTTTCTTTTGATTTTTCAGTTCACAAAATTGTTATATTTGATACTTGTATTTTTTAGTCGTTTAAATTAGAATGACATCTAATAAATCTCGTTTCTAAAAGAATATCTAACTCAAAGAGTTGGATTAGCTTTCAACATGTTTTGGCCTGCTCCCTCTATCCCTACATCAAATACGTATAAATCAACGTAGTTTGCATATAAATATATCAACTGGTTAGATCAGCTAAATTTTTTTTCTTTGCTTCCGGCACAGGAATTTGAAGCATATGATAAGCAAGTACAAGAGCTGAAAGAAAAAGTGAAGGAAATGCTAACGGCATCTACCCAAGACCTGGCAGAGAATATTAGCTTGATCGATTCATTATGTCGCCTTGGTGTTTCATATCACTTTCAGACTGAGATTGAAGAACAATTAAATTGTATTTTTGAATTGCATGCTAACCTTGCTGATGATAACGATTATGACCCACACACTATTGCTCTTCTGTTTCGAGTTCTCAGACAACATGGCTTCAAAATGCCCTGTGGTAAGTACCTATATATCTCAGTGATTTAGGTATATATTTTATAAAGAATTCTCAGTAACTGATTTATGTATTTAATTTATGGTAAAGGTCTTCTTAGTCCTAAATATTTGGTCTAATACTCTTCTTAAGGGTATTTAGAATCCCATCCAAGACCAATCCACTCAATTCAAAACCATTCAATTTGCTTTCTAATGAATTGGATGGATTAGGTTGAAAATCTAGAATATGCTTATTATAGATTTGTATTGTCAATTTGCTAAAGTCCAATCAAATCTGCAAAAAATAATACAATATAGTTCAAACGAAAGATTAGTTCGTTGTACATAAAATTATATCTTTTATATAAAAAAATATAATACATATTGAATTATACTTTTTTTCCTTAACCTTCTTTGTTTCCTTCTCAACTTCATTTTTTGGTTTTTTTTTAAGATGATCAATTTTTTTATTTACGATATATTTTTTCTTGTTAAAATAAAATTTGACAATAATATTGGGTGAAAAGTTTATAAGTTTTAATCATATATTCCTATAGACTTACCGTAATTATCTTTGCTACTTTTAATTTTTGATATAACTTTGAAAAATGTAATTTCTTTTATTTAAAAAGAACCCAAGTATAATTATTTAGGTATTTATTTTTGTTAATTATTTTGGATAGGTACATTTTCTTAGAAGTTTAAATGAATCATATGTTATTTTCTTGATTATTTTCACTAATAAACTATAATCAATAGTAAAATTATATATTTTTATTTTATTTGGATTGTATCAAATTCAAAATTTTTTTAATGAAACTTATTAGGTCGGATTCTATCATGCGATGGATTGAATTGAATTGAAAAAGTTTTAATTCACCATGTGCTGGACTGGATATAGATTTGGTCAAATTCGCCCAATTCAATTTGGTGAAAATCTTTACCCTTGTTGGTCATCATAATTTCAAAAATTAATACACTCAAAAGTGCCAATATATTAAGAAATGGACAATTATATTTCTATAAAACAGTAATAGTCATTATTAGACATTAAATGAAAATATAAATAAATATTAATTTATTATAAATATAAATTTACTTATTATACAACATATTTATAATATAATAATTTAAATAAATAAATGTATATATAGCTAATATATAAATAAAACAACAATACTTTATAATGCATTTTAGATATCTATTGTACTTAACCAAATTTTAAAGTTTTAGTATTTTTTTGTTAAATAATTTTTATTGCATAGGAGTACAAATATCATTTTGTAATTAATAATAATATTTTTAGGGTATTTCTGAAATTATTAAGATTAACGGTAGTGTTTGGCCAAACTGTTGGGACTAAATTTTGACATTGGAAAAAGAATTATTGCTATAGAAGATCGTCAACTCGAATACATATAAACTATGAAACTCTTGATACATAGAGAGTGGAGCAAACCTTTTTCTATACAAGAATTACTATTCCAAATGTTTTTAAAATTTATGGATCTTTCCGCAAAAGCAGTTTAATTCTATATATATATATATATATATATCTAATGGATTATACTGAAACAGGTGTATTTAACAAATTTAAAGACAAAACCGGAATGTTCAAGGAAAGCATAGTCAGCGACGTGAAGGGGATGTTAAGTTTCTATGAAGCAACTCATTTGACCGTGCATGGAGAAGATATTCTTGATGAGGCGCTTGTGTTCACAAAGACTCACCTGCCTTCCTTGGCTGCAAACGCAAGCCCACATTTAGCACAACTTATAATTGACGCCCTTGAACAGCCCTTGCACAAAGAGGTTGCAAGATTTAGTGCATACAAATATATTTCTTTTTATGAGCATGACGATTTGAGAAATGATACTCTACTGATATTTGCAAAATTAGATTTTAACAGGGTGCAATTACTGCATCAACAAGAACTGAGCCACCTCACAAGGTAATAAAATTTTATAAGTTCATTATAACTTTGTACGTATATACATATACATGCATATAAATGAGGTTTTATTTTATTTTATTTTATTAATAAGTTATTCAATCGATTTCTATTGTATGTAGCTGGTGGAAGGATTTAAACTTTAAATCAACACTTCCTCATGCAAGAGACAGAATCGTGGAAATTTATTTATGGAGTATTGCTAAATATTTTGAGCCTCGATATTGGCGTGGTCGGTTAACATACACTAAAGTAATGATGTTCTTATTGGTTATTGATGACACATATGATGCTTATGCTACTCTCGAAGAGTTGCAACAATTCACAGATGCAATAAACAGGTTATATTATATGAAACCTTTGGTATTTTTTTTTCATTTTCTTCGTATTGTTTTGCATTAGCATTTTACTCCTGTATAGTAATTAGTATAAAATTATAAATGATTTGCATGTAATTTTTTTAATTAGAATTCTTTCAACAAAATTCTTTATTTAACTTTCAGGTGGGATATTGATGCCCTTAATCAATTGCCAGATTATATGAAAACTCTATATAGCTCTTTCTTGAATTATTTTGAGGAATTGGAAGATGAATTCTCAAAGGAAGGAAGAGCTTATAGTGTCAGTTTTACGGAGGAAAAGGTAATAATAATATTTGGCTAGCTACAGCTTTCGTTTCATTTTTTCTATCCTTTGAATTACATAGCTTTCATTTCTTTGCTATATGTCGGTGTATATTACTAGATCATTTTGATAACTTTGTATTTTTGTTAAATATTCAGTATAAAGAACTTGTGGGTGCATATTTTGTCGAGGCCCAATGGTTCCGTGGAGGTTACGTGCCATCATTTGAAGAGCGGCTGAAAAATGCAATACTCTCGAGCGTTTGCTTTTTAGATCCAGCAACAGTACTTCTTGGATTGGAAGAAGAAATTGCAGGGATGAATGCGATTCAGTAGTTGGAAACTAAACCAAAACTTGTTAATGCTACATTTACAGTCGTTCGTCTCCTGGCTGACATAGTCTCTCACCAGGTATATGTGAATATAACTCCGAGAAAATGTCGGTTATTTTCTTATATAATATAATCTACTTTTCTTACGCCATTGAATATTTGAAGGATGAGCAAAAGAGGGGACATGTTGCGTCTGTAGTGGAATGTTATATGAAGGAATACGGCACCTCAAGGGAGGAAGCAGTTGAAAAGCTTAGAATAATGGTTGCAGATGCGTGGAAGGATGTGAATGAGGAATGCATGAGGCCAACAGTTGTTCCAATCAAAGTACTTACTTCGATAACAAGTGTTGCTCGCTCAGTGGAAGTCATGTACAAGAAGGTTGATGGAGTCACAAAACCAGAGTCTTTGAAAGATTACATTACCAAATTGTTCATTGATAAAATGCCTCTTTAATTAAACGTTTGCATATATATCCTTCATGTATTTGACTGTTTTGGCTTACTTTTATTTTGCAAGGTGTGCACGTTTCGAATGCTTTAAATAATTCGAAAAGAATTAAGACTTAATTATTTTTGCTATATAATTTGCTGTGTTATGATTAACTTTTTATTAATTTATGATGGATAATTATAATTAAATCCTACAAATAAAGTGACTATCTAAACTAGTTCCAATCAGTATTTTAAATCAAAATGCTAAAGATGAAATGGAAAAAATCTAAATAATCCCAAAAACTTAAACTTTATAATACATGATTTAATTTGTTAAAATTACACAATTAATTAAACTAATAATTGTGTTTTTTAATTAATTTCTCTTTAAATGTTAAGAAATCTATCTAATTTGTTTAGAACTTTTTGTAATTTATTTGTACTTGAAGAAGATAAGTAAAATGAATAATACTCTTAAAGAGAAGATATGTATGAAAATTAAAGGATTTCATGAGTTGATTTTGAAGACTAATATTTTTTGTTGCCGAAATTAGGACTTATTGCATATTAATGGAAGGAAATTTTCCACGGCTTGTTTTGATTTTTGTATTAGAATTTAAAATTATGGATATATATATATATATATAAAACTTTTTATCCGTATATCATTGTCTAATAGAATTTAAAATGAAGATTAAATCAATATAAACAGATTAAACGATAAAAAGATTTAGAAGAGAAATTCAAGATCCTAATATTGTCTAACTTATTCTTTAAAAAGATTCATTCTTTGAGAGATTGTTTGACATAATGTTTCAATTTTCTTGCATTCAATTATTCAAAAGTCTTTGACATTTGCTTACATTTATGTATATTTATTTAAAATCTAATTTTTTTTTTATATTTTACATAAAGAGGATAAATTTAACCGACACTAATATGTTTTAATTCTGTAAGTGTTTGTTGGCAGAATTAAGATTTGAGTTTATATTGTTAGTTGTTTATGAACAATGAATATGTTATTTATATTGTTATTTGTAACTTAGGATTTTAGGATGTTATCACATTCCTCCCATGAAGTTTGAGCTTGTATTGCTCGAAGAGAAAGACTAGAGATTGTATCACATACCTCTCCTATGGTGTTAGTCTTCCATTAATTGACCATTATATTTGGAGACAAAAATGTAAAACCATTCATTTACTTTTCCTTCTTCTTTCTTGTTTGGTTGTTTGGTTGTTTGGTTGTTCCATTCTGTTTAGAAGACATATATTAATTCACACACGTTAGACAATAATAAAAAGACCAGTAGAGCAGTATATGATATGAGATGGCATTGTTGGAAATTAAAGTTGATTTGGTTTAAAAAAATAACTTGGGCTTATAAGTTGGGTTTAGGAATAGTGTGGCCTAATTTTTAGAAATTTATAAAAAAATATATACATATTTATGAATTAAATATATAGACATTTAATAATAAAAATCTGAATAAAATAATAAATATCTAGATATTTATAGTAAATATCTAAATATTATTATGTATATTTTTATAAGGAGATTTGTAACTATTAGATTATATGTGTGTTGCCATAATCTTAACTATTGTTTAAAGATGTGCCATACTATAAATAGGGGTGAGTTCTTCCATCGTTTGTCAAGATTAAAAAATTAGAAATTAATAAGATTGTAAACTTTTCCTTCCTTCCTTGTCAATAATTATTTCTAGCAAATTTATTTCCTTTTGTAATATAAACCCTCCACCTTCTAATAAAGTGGTATCAGAGTTAAGGTGTGAGTGATCATGATAAGCAATGGAATGGCCCTCTTCCAAATTCCAATGCTTACTAAGAGCAACTACGATAATTGGAGTATTAAGATAAAGGCTTTGTTAGGAGTTGAAGATACGTGGACAGCTGTAGAGAAAGGGTTTGATGTGCCAAAAAATAAGGTGACCCTTACTCAAGCTCAAAAAGATCTCTTGAAAAATTTTAGAAAAAAGAGACAAGAAAGCTCTCCACCTCATCTATCAAGGATTGGATGAAGATGGCTTTGAAAAGTATTCAAATGCAACCACCGCCAAAGAAGCATAGGAGATACTTCAAACTTCATATAAAGGTGTTGAAAGAGTAAAGAAGGTACGTCTTCAAACTCTACAAGGTAAGTTTAATTCTTTATATACGAAAGAATGTGAATAAATTTTTAAGTATTTTTCTAGAGTTTTGGCAGATGCTAATTAATTAAAAAGAAATGGAGAAAGCTTAAGTAATGCTCAAATTATGGAGAAAATTCATCGTTTCACAAAATCGAAATTTGAGCATATTGTTGTAACAATTGATGAAACAAAAGATTTAGAGTCCATGACCATTGAAAAACTCATAGGCTCATTAAAAGCATATAAAGAAAGACAAAAGAGAAAGTAAAAAGGCTTAGAAAAAGTTCTCCAAACAAAGCTCACCTTCAAAGAAAAGGAAAAAGTATCGACAATGAGAAAAGGAAACATAGAAGAAGAATTGATAGAAGATAAGGCCGTGGACGTAGACGTGGACGAGAATAGAGGGGACCATTGAATTATAACAATAACAACAATGAAAGAGGAGAAGGCTCAACAAAAGGTTGTGGAAGAGGTAATCCGAGCTCAAGGTACAATAAGTCTTAAGTTAAATGTTGTAATTGTCAAAACTTTGGCCATTATGCTTTTGAGTGTAGAGCTTCCAATAATAAAGTTTATGAGAAGGACAACTGCATGGAAAACAAAAGTTAAGAAGAAGAAACGTTATTACTAGTATTCAAGGACAATGATAGTGGCGACACTAATATATAGTACCTTGATATCGGCGCAAGCAATCACATGTTGAAAGCAAGGATATGTTCATGAAACTATTATCCAAGAAGAAAATAGTGAAAGGATTGCCTTGCATCAATCATGTTGACCAGCTGTGGGAAGGATGTACACTTAGCAAGCAATTTAGGATGAGCTTTTCAAAGGAGTCTACTTTTAGAGCCAAGAAGCCACTCGAAGTCATATGCATCGATGTATATGGTCTTATCAAATCAAGTTCCCTAGATAAGAGTAATTCCTTTCTTTTCCTTATTGATGATTATTCAAGAAAAACATAGGTATATTTTTTTTGAAAGAAAAATCTGAAGTATTTGAAGTGTTTAAAAAGTTTAAAGTACTCATAGAGAATGAAAGTGGATGCAAAATCAAGATCATAACATTTGATCGTGGAGGAGAATTTACGTCGAATAAGTTTTGAGAGTTTTATGAAGCAAATGGAATCTGCCATCTTCTAACTATTTCGAGATCCCCCAAACAAAATGGTGTTGCTGAGAAAAATAGAACCATTCTCGACATGGCATAAAGCATGCTACAAAGTAAGAAATTACTAAAAGGATCTTGGGTTGAAGTTGCGGCATGTGTAATATATTTATCCAACCGATCTCTTACTCGAAGTGTGTGGGAAAAGACGCCATAAGAAGCTTAGACTGGAAGAAAACCCAACATCTCTCATTTAAGAGTTTTTGGAAGTATAGCTTACGTGCATATACCAGACGAAAGAAGAATGAAGCTAGATGATAAAAAAGTGAGAGTTTTACCTTCATCGGCTACAACTCAAATTCAAAAGGTTACAAGTTGTACAACCTGAATAACAAAAAGGTTGTGGTTAGTTAAGATGCGATATTTGATGAAGAAGGAGAATGGAATATTGGTCCTGATATAAATTATTTCAATTTCCTTCCTCAGTTTAAAGAGAATAAAGAGACATCAATAAGGCAACAAGAAGAATGCCAATAAGAAGCTACAACGCCACCTAGTTCGCCAACAAGATTTGATGATAACAATTCATGCCATCCATTCTAAACGAAAAAAATGTAGAACGTATAAAGAGTCTTCAAGATCTCTACGAGGTGACCGAGATGATAGAAAATCTCACTCTTTTTTACCTATTTACTAACTGTGAACCTGTAAACTTTTAAAAAGTCGTGCAACAAGAAAAATAGAGAGTTGCAAAAGTCTACATAGACATAGAAATCAATGTGATTAAGAAGAATGACATAAGGGAACTCACTACTCTTCCTAAAAGACATAAATTCATTAGTGTCAAATAGGTGTACAAGGTGAAGAAGAGTGCAAATGGAGAAATTGAGTGATACAAGGCAAGACTTGTTGTGAAAAGCTATAGTTAACGAGTTAAAATTAATTATGATGAAGTATTTGCTCTTATTGCTCAATTAGAAACTATTAGACTAATCATTTCCTTGGCAACCCAAAATAAATGGATGATTCATCAAATGGATGTAAAGTTTGCTTTTTCTAATAGAGTACTCGAAGAAAAGGTCTACATCGAGCAACCTTTGGGGTATGAAGTAAAGGGGCATAAAGACAAAGTCTTGAAGGTGAAGAAAGCTCTCTATGTGTTAAAACAAGCACCAAGAGTATGGAATAGTTGAATAGACAAGTACTTCCAAAACAATGGTTTCACCAAGTACTACTGGATTTGTATTTTTCATGGGTAACATTGCTTTCACTTGGATGTCAAAGAAGCAATAGATAGTGACTCTCTTAGCTTGTGAAGCTAAGTATGTGGCTAAGAAATCTCTTAAAAGAGTTGGGATGGTTGCAAGAAATGCCAACTAATGATTTATATTGATAACAAATCAACAATGGCGTTGGCAAAGAATTCAATGTTCAAAATCAAAGCAAACACATTAACACTCGCTATCCCTATATAAGAGAGTGCATTACTAAAAAGTATATGCAGATAGAGTACGTAAAGATACAAAACCAAATTGCTGATATTTTTAACAAGCCTTTGAAGAATGAGACATTTGTGAGTTGCGAAGACTATTGGGAGTTATCAAATCAAGTTTAAAGGGGGGTGCTGGAAATTAAACTTGATTTAACCCAAAATAAATTGGGCTTGCAAGTTAGGCCTAACAATAATATAACCCAATTTCTAAAACTTTATAAAAAAAATCTAGATATTTATGAAATAAATATGTAGATATTTAGTAATAAAATCTAGATAAATATAGTAAATATCTAGATATTATTATGCATATTTCTATAAGAAGATTTGTAACCATTAGATTAGATGTGTGTTAGCATAATCTTAACCATTGGTTAAAGAGGTGTCGTACTATAAATAGGGATGAGTTCTTCCATTGTTTGTCAAGCCAAAAAATTAGAAATCAATAAAATTGTGAGCTTTTCCTTCCTTCCTTGTTTATAATTATTCTTAGCAAACCTTCCACCTTCCAACAGGTATGTCATTACCCTTTCCTGATTGAAAAGAATTCGGGATGTACTAATTGAGTTGAATATTTTTTCTTTATTTTTCAAAATTCAAAGAGAAAACAAAGAAAAGAGTATACAAAAGAAGAGAAAGAGAATAGTAAGAAAGAAACACAGATCGTGTCATATGCCGTGATAAGGTGGCATTACTCAGGCACCACCCTCCATAAGAAATCCAACCTATAAAATAAACGAATAAACTAACTAAATAGATACCCAAATCTGCAAGAAATGACTTATAAAACTACTTTCATTATTCAGGCTTAGTACACTGCAATTCTTGCTTTTAGCTATACTGTGTTAGTGTATTCAGTCTTCTCTGATTTGCCCTTCCTTCCATGTTCTGTCCCCACAATATTGAAACAACAATACCGACCTATCCATAATGTTTTGCTCTTCTCTACTGTCATTCAATTACTAAACTCCTCTTCTCCTGTTATAATAACTTGCTTTACTCTTCTCTGAGCTAGCATTATTCTTGATCAGCAGTAGTTAGCTTAGCTTAGCTCATTTTATTTATATTTGGTCTCTCTCGCTCTTGCCTCTTTTGCTTTCAAGTTTGGGTCCACTCTGTCTCAAACTCTTTTTCACTAAAATGGCATGTACCTGACTTATCTTAGATCGAAGACAACTAGCATTAAACTAGATTTACATAAGTTGTATTTATTATAATTGTTTCACTATATTAGGAAGTATTATTTCATGTTTAAGGTAAAGTTATATTTATTATAATTACACATTATTCACTATATAAGAAAGTATTATTCCATGTTTAAGGAGGAGATCTTAAAACATCATCCTAAAATCCTTGAGACCACAATTTGAAGACAACATCATCTCCTCTTCGATGTCTAGGCTAGTGAATGCCTAATAATTCATACTTTATGGCAACTTTTTGCCATAGAAAGTAACATGCGACATTACCCTAGTGTCCGTACATCTATCTTGCATCTGTAGGCATCAAATTAGTTTTCCTTAAACTTTAAAAATACCTTTCTTGTAGCCTTAGGATCCGTCAAGCCGAAAGTAGTGGTATTGAATAATGCCATAGGCAACTCTATCCAGTGTTGCCGTAGCTGCGAGCTATCTTTAAATTATTGTGTTTTTTACATTGGTATTAGGACTATTTTAATCTCACACACATCGTGGACTCATAATTTAGGTCCTATGCTTTATTGAATATTGTAGGAAGAACAGCAACAGTAGCGAATCCCTCCAATTCAAGTTTATATCAATTTCATAAGGTTGCAACATCACAACTCTCGGACCACCAAGTAAGATTTAAGAGATGTGGTAGGCTTTACTTCCTCTAACTCTAAAAGGGTGTGAAAGTTCAATTTAGATTTAAAAGTGTAATAGTATTGAAGGCCATTGAAAACACTTCAAAACTTATTCAAATATTCAACTAGTCGAATTTTGACCCCTAAATTGAGTAAATTTTTCCCACAATAATGCCAAAGGACAATATTTCTTGTTCACAATAAAATTTTTAAACTACATATAAAAAAATAACAAAAACAATTAATAGCAACGATCAGTATTCATAGATATTAGCAAAAATAAATATCACTTGTTAGCAAAAATAGATATCACTAGGGGATTTACACATAAATATGCATTTTATATGATCTCATATATTAAAGATGTTATCAAGTAACAAAATATTAAAAATAAAATTAAAAATAAAATAAATAACATATAAATCGGAAATTTTTTTTTATATTATTATAAAAATTATAAAAGATACGGCTAATACTTTTGGAGATTACTGATGTGAAAGGCTAACCTTTTTTCTGGAAGTTAAGAGCTTCGAAATAAAATTTTAAAATTTTGCATTAAGAATTTTTTATATTGGTTACCTTGCACTAATTGTAGTCGGCAATTTGACATTCTCTTCTAACTAAAATTGCATTTTTTATATTGGTTATCTTGCACTAATCGTTAACATGTTTCCGTCCAGACATTATGACTTTATAATATTATTAGTATTAATTGAAACATAAAATTTTAAAAAATTTATATTAATGAGCACGCGATTTCAGTTATATTTTAATTTAGGTGCTCTCCTAAATTTGAACATAATTTTATGAAATTAAATCTACTATGATAAGATGCTGAGTCACCACTTGACTAAAAAATTTATATTTTCAAGATGAAGATCCAAATATTTATATTTAAGTGATCTATTAAACACATATAATTTAATTTTAAATCATTTTTTTACATTAGTTGTTGTTAGAAAGTATATTTTAATATTTCAAATTGTTGGAAGGTATCTTTCAAAAGTTAAAAACTGTAACACCACTTTATATTTTCATCCAATTTTAAGGACGTGTTTATCGTAATTCCATGAATAAATTATATAAAACTAAAATTTGAATATTGTATTGGAAATAGATGATGGAATCGAAGGAATAGAGGGTATCTTTTATTTCTTTATTTATTTAATAAAGAATACTTCGTTGCTCTGCCCAATTATTTCATTATCGTCAGCATCAATTTTTTTATTTTAAAAAAAAAAGAAACACTCACAATTATTGTCATTTATTTTTATTTTTGCTCTTCCCAATTATCTCATAATGTCAGCATCAACCATTTCAAATTTTTGGTATCTCTACTCGTTCTATTATAATAAATCTATATTCAAAGAAAATGGACGGCTGGAGTTATTTGAATCGTTTCGCATTTCTTCAACAAGTCACTTTGACAACTTCCGTGATACAATTCACGATTCGACAAATATCTTTCAACCTGATAAAAATTAATCACTGTTAAACCTTGTTAATAATATTGATAATTAGATATATATTATATTGTTATTTAAAAATAAATATATAAATTAAAATATTAAACGTGTTTCATATAAAACCTCTTTAAATTATTACATATTAAGTTATTACTGAGAAAGTAAAAAAAAAAATTAACAAATGAGATATGAATTAATGGTTTTTGAATAATAATATTTTTTTCTCCCGAATTTTATGAACATAATAAATTAGAATAACAGTTTTCTAACACTAGACATTTTACTTTCAGGTATACTATGGATAGATAAAGGGATTAAATTATTTAAATTGAGAAATATATGTCGACATGTATTATTTTACTAAAACATAAGGACAAAAATGATGATATACAATCTAATGAAACCACAATTTCCAGGCGGTATATACCAATTTTGTGAAACATCTCGGATACGTAATAACCTCCCCCAGTCTAGAGGCTATTTTGTGTTTCCCCGAACAACAATGGTATATTAAAATGTATAAAAAAAGAAAGAACTCATTGAAATAAAAATAGCCCACCGACCATGAGAAAAAAAAATGAGTAGAATTATAAAATAAATAAAATAGCGACAGACATTAAATAGCATTAAATTATTTGTTTTTGTCCACCACGTGTAGTGGACATCTTCTGTATCTTTCAGCTTCACATTTTTGACAATTTTACAAGCAAACATAGTTAAATAGCATTTGAATCATTATAATACATTTCATCCGCTTGTATTTCCGTATATTTAATTTCACAGGTAAATGACTGTATTAAAAAAATGGAGCACTTCCCTTATTTAAGGGAAATAGTTACAATTTTATATAGCTATAACTCCTGAAGGAAAAGAAAATAAATAAATAAAAATATATATATATATATATTGCTGTCATACTTGCCTCTCATCTATTCCTTCAAAGTTTTATCCAAAGATTTTCAACATATCTGAGATTGAAAAATAACTTAATGCATGTGATAAGATTTTCAACATGTGATAAGATTTACTACTTCTATTTAAAAAAGAATTAAATAAATTTATCAATTAATGTATTTATGGAAGGAATTGGGTTAATATTTATTATATTATTTCATAATTTTTTACGATTAATCAAAATGAAATAATTTTGGACAAATTTAAATTTTTAACTAAATAACAATATTTAAAAAAAAAACCTTATAATTTTGGTTTATTAAATTGATTAGTCTCAATGATTTTAAAAACAGCTATAAAAGTTCCAATTCATTAATGCAATGACTGTTATCACCTTATCACGTTATAAAATAATATGTATGTGTTTTTATATGTTTTTTTTTGATTTAAATTAATCGAGTCTGCAAATGTTTTGTTTACATTTTTGTTAGATAATTACAGGTCAAAATATTATTAGAAAATAAAAGAAGAGAGTTAGAAATATTAGTACGTAGGTTTGTCCTAATTATTATTAACATTTTTTTAAAAAAGTTACTGTTTTAATTTGTTATTTTAAATTAGAACAGTAACTTTTAATCTTAACATTTTAGTTTTTAGCGTATGGTGGATAATGAGAACTAAATTGTTTTAGCTGAAAAAATTATTTGATTTTATTATTTTACTAAAAATTTAGAAATAAAAATAATAATAACCTATAAAGTCAACTAATAGGTCTAAGTTAAACGGGGTATTAATTTTTCTATTTCCTCCAATTGCAGGTTGGCATTGGTCCATCCCCAAACTCCACGATAACTGTTATTTTTACAAATTTTAGGAAGGCATATGTTCATTTCCCGAAATGGTATAATCATTTTTCATCAATATGGACATAATAGTTTTTACATATAAAAATAAAAAATAATTTTTGCATAACATACAAAAAAGCAAAAAGAGAGATAAATTAAAAAAAACTCTAAATTAAAGTTGCTCCTACTAACTCAAGCCCAACTCTGCCAACTTTGCCAAAAGAAACTGCTTAAATATTGTTGATACATCAAAGTTAATCTTGGGCTCCAGCTCAAACCAAAGTAAAAAATACGTTGTTTTATTAGATAATTTATATAATAGAACAAGTGGGGTTAAACCACTTTTTAAACTCAAATTATAAATTATAGTGTGAAACGTAAAAGTAAGTTCACAGTAACCTGTTTTTTAAAAACTTTACTTTTTAGTCCTATTAACTTTCAAGGTCTTGCATTTTAGTTTACAAAAGTTTGTATTCTTATTCAGTTTTGTTGTTTTAAAAACATGCATTTTTGGTTCATATAAAATATTTTAAAGCAATCTATTTTGATAACCAAAAATATTTTCAACCAATAAATTTTGCAAAAATAATATTTATACAAATTACTATGAGCTCATACAATTATTACAAAACCTAAACACACAAGCATACATAAAGAGATATGTAATGTAGGGGTGCCAATTTTGGACCCAACTTGCGGACACGACACGAACCTAATACAAAAAATTTCGGTTTCGAATTGAGTTAAATCGACAAGATTAATAATCGTGTCGGATCGGATTTGTATCACCCATTTATTAATTGGGTCGTGTTCGAGTTTGTTCTTTCCAACCTACCAACCCATTTAATAACATAATTATTATTCAACAGGTCATGTTAACTCGTTAAACCGTTTAATGATACAATTATTATTCGGGTAAACGGGTTGTGTCAACCCACTAACTTATACCGACCATTAAGATTCAAACCTAAGTCTTCAAGGTCACAATGTGACTTTTTTATCCGTTAAACTACTACCACTTTTTGGTTAAGTTTTGGGTTCACTATATACTTATATATTACAATATTTTAGGTCCTTTTGTATTATAATGCTATATTATTTTTAATAGTTTTAAATGTACTTATTTTTAATTTAATGTTAAAAATTAATAGTTATTTATAAATACGATAAAATTAAAATATTTTTAGTTTAATATTTGATAACCATAATTTTATAACAAATAATTTATAAATTTCTTGTGATTTTTATTTTAACAATAATTTCATTACAATAATTTAACATTATAATATAAAAAGAACTTAAAACATGATATAAATAAATAATCCATTCACAATTCAAATAAAAATATAATTGTAACTTAGTGATCAAAATTACATTAAATAAAGGTCTTGAGTTCGAATATTTACAATTACGGTTTTTTTCATTTAAATTAAATTGGTTAATGGGTCATCCTAATTACCAGAACAATAAATGGGTTAATTCGACATAATTACTCAATTAATAAATAAGTTGATGGGTCGTGTTGTGTTACCCATTTAATAAATGGGTCATGTTAGGGTTGAGGATTCTTGACACAATTAATAAATTGGTCATGTTTGGGTTGAAAGCTGCTGACACGATTAACTGTTTAACACAATTTGAACACGACCTGTGAACCCGAATTGCCACCCTTAATGTAATGAATACCCCAAGCTTGTTTCTTGATTCTTCAACTTCTTTGTTTATGCATGTCTCCCTTTTTCATTGACTCCAATGGGCAGTATATTTTGTAATCATCATAACATGTGTTTGTTTAATACTAAGGTCAACATTATTTACTATCAAACTTTAACAATTTATTTACTTATTTATTCACTAAAAATATTAAAAAATAAAAAATATGTCAGGTATAACATTTTTTACATCATGTTAATTTGGGTAGAAAAATATAAAAATACTCATTCCTTTGTTCTTCAAAATAAAACTTTATAAAAGATACTTGTTTTTACTAATAATAATAATTTTTTAAATTTGACTTTCAATATAGTTAATATATAAATAAGTGTATGTGTTATAT
This sequence comes from Azadirachta indica, assembly GCA_022749755.1. Taxonomy (NCBI): domain Eukaryota; kingdom Viridiplantae; phylum Streptophyta; class Magnoliopsida; order Sapindales; family Meliaceae; genus Azadirachta; species Azadirachta indica. Next base: position 263,178 of record CM040452.1, on the reverse strand, counting down.
TGAAAAAAACTAACAATTTTTTATTCAAGAGTTATTCTTTTAGATAAAATCTAATACAATATATAAAACAAATTAAAATTAAGATTTTTTTAGTTTTAGATTATTTTGAAGTTCAATTAATTGATTCTATTATTAAGATTAAGAGACATGAATAAATTATTTTTGTTGTATATTATTTTTTATCTAAATTAAGAATATAAATAGGAAAGAAAAATAAGGAAGATGAAAAAATAAAGAATTATTTTTTCTTAATTAAGTTTTATAAAAATATAATTTTATCTTCATAATTGTTTAAAATAAGGATAAAAATTAACGTGTAACAGAAATATGATTACTTTCATTAATTTTGGGGTCGAATTAAAGATTATTATGTAATGAGGGATAAATTAAAAATTACCTCTCCTGACACTAATGACAAATAGTTGACGGAAGTTTGATAAAGAGACTTACGTGACTTGGACCGAAATAATTTGAACTTAAGTGATGATTTTTATAAACTTTGAGGATGTTTCTATCTAATATGTGAGACATATCAACTTAAGTGATATTTTCTAAACTATTAGGGACCAAAATAACATTATCCCATTTGTTATTTTCCATTTGCTGTCATTACACTTGATTGTCAATTGTTCATGGCTCGATAATATCTAATTTGACATGTGCAATTATTATATTAAAATAAAAAACGTCTCTCAGGTGATGCCATTATTAATGATTTATTTTATTTGGTTTATTCGGATGCTTCAATCATTGGTCAGTAACTATTAAACAATTACACAATCCTCTTTAATCTTTATTTATGTATATTTTTATCCATAAACATATTAAGGAGTAAAATGTTAAACTTAACGAGATTTTTTTATTTTATTATTTTTTAAAAAATTACAAACATAAAAATTATTTATTTAAATTAAAATGATAATAATAAATTTAGACAAATTATATATTAAAATGCTCATAATCTTTTTTTTTAATTTTTTTGCTAATAATTGAGTATGTATTGATGATAAAATTTTTTAAGAAAAATATATATAATATTTTATTTAATATATTGAAAATTTTATAATTTTTTATTGACACAATAGTAAATCTAATTAACATATTATAATTTATTATTCTCTTTTTTCACCATAAAATACTTATTTATGGTTATCTAAACTTATTTAGATATTCTTGTACATTTTTCCGACTTTTGAAAAATTTTTTACCATATTAAAATTTATTAAAAAAATGCAAATATTATTTTTGACAAATAAAATAAAAAAAATAAATAAAATAAAAAATAAATATATGAATTAAATTTAGTGTTGTATCAATAGAATGGATAATTAGAAATATTTGTATATCCTTATTTAATAGTTTAATTTAATTTTGATTAAAAAAATTTAAAAGAGAATTTAATTATCTTTGTTTGTAATATACATAGTTTGTATTTATATTAATTATGTGCTTGATAATTTTTTTAAGAAAATACAATAAAACTAATATAATTTTTAAACATATATTAACTAAATTATTATACATATTTTATCTAATAATTCTTATGAATATTAAATACTAAATCATTACTAATAAAGTAAAAAAAATAAAAAGTTTAGGAGCATCTTGACGTATAATTTTATCCAAATTTATCAGCAGCATTTTTAGTTTAGGTAAATAATATCTTTTATTTTAAATTTTTTCAAAATTAATAAAAAAAAATAAATATTTTTAAATTTAACATTTTTATTTTGTGATTTTGATTAAGTTTAGGTATTAAAAAAAATAATAATAAATATATTTTATTTTTTTTTTTGGATTAAATTTAGGGATTAAAATAATAATCTCGTAATAAGTCAAACTTACTTAAGTTAGGTTTAGGGTATCTTCCTATTTCTCAAAACTGAGGGGTGTATAACGCTCTCTAAAAATCTAAGAGTATTACTCTTTTCCTAATATATAAAGTTTAGAATCAGTAGGCAGTTTTGTATAATATATAAACCTTACACGCTTTTTATCATTTTACTAAATATGTCAGGGTGCTTCTAAAATTATTTTTCAAAACATTCCTAACAATAGTGTTTCTAAGGGTATCGATCAATATTTCAAATTTTAGGAGTATCTTTTTTTAAAATTACACATTACTTATACAATTTATTGATAATATTTTATAAATTTATTGAGAATAACAGTTTTAATTAGATTTAATTTGAAAATTTTTAGCAAAAATATGTGACTAATTTGAAAATTTCTACCTTTTTTTTTTGGAAAAAAAAAATTAGTCTCTGCATATTATTGGGAGGAGTTTAAACCCAAATACCAACCATGCACCAATCACAAAATGGTGGTAGGAGTGAAGGATCTTTATCACTTAGTTTGTCACAGCAAAATTGAATCCTATTTCCTGACCCTACCTAACAGTATGACGTTGTTTTGTGGAATATAAAATACAAAAAGTTAAATCAATTTTTAAAATAAAAATTGTACCCGCTTTCATCGAACTCTCAACTAAGTGTTTCTTGATTTTCGTTTCATTTTACTACGTTTAGCTGAGTAGGATCATGGACTAACCTGGTTCCTGCTTACGAAATTCTATTTTGTTTTCGTTTTTTAATTGAATTATTTATAGCTGTTGATACCGGAAAAACGAGTATTCAGACATCAAACAACAAATCTTGGTCATCAAATCTTTGTCTGAATTCTTCTTCCCCTGCAAAAAAGAAACGTTAAGAGAATTGCCGGTTTCCCGGCGTATGGTATCCGGTCCTTAAATTAGCAAAATGTTTTGTATAAGTTTAACATGTGAATCGTAATTTTGGTAGAGGTTTGCCTTAGTCAAAATGTGCATAATTTAATTTATTCTTTCAACCGTCTTGTTTTTATAACTTCTAAAATGAACTGATTTCTGTCATAATCACTCATAACAGAAGGTGGGATGGTGGGTGGTTACCCATAAAGTTACAGTTAGTTCCAGTTATTTTCGATCGGGTTTTATTTTTCGCACCCAATCTCGGCTATATTATTTGCCCGACCATATGATCTGAAGAGGCCATGACTTTCGTCCCTTGGCTGTAGTTCAACTTGGGTATCATGTATGCCTGACTTTTGAGTGTGTGTTACCCTGATGCATATTGACTTCAGCTGCTTTCCCAAATAGTAGCCACCTATTGAGATTATAATTATAATTATAATTCACCTATCTTTTAATATCTATAATGATTGTACTTTTCTTTATTGTCTTTTAACTTTTAAAGTTTCAGTTCAAAGCATAACACTGATGAGAAAATTTGCCATAAGATGAATAAGTCAATTAAATTATTTGAATAAATCATCATTGTTTAAATAACAAGTGATGAGTTCTCCGATCTATAATCTGTTAATAAATCGTTCAAGGTCTTAAAGCATACAGTCTTCTCTACCACTTGTTTTGTAAGATATCTACCTGCCATTACCAACCTTGAACCATCTGATCTTGAAAAAAAAAAGTAGCCTTTTCTTCTTCTTCTTCAAGGTAGACTTTGCTCTCTTCATGCTAAGCAATTCATCTGCTAGCTTATACAAGAGTTGTTTCATTTCAAAATAATCTTTTCCCAACACTAATGCTGCAAACGCGTATTTGCACCGTATCGAGTTGTATATAATTAAACTTATTATGACCTTGCTTGCCTCTAGCAAGTGCATAAATTCTTTTAAGCCATTGTTCATTTGAAAGAATAATCGCCTTCTCTCGACTGAGGCAATTCAACCTTAATTGATTGTTCATGTACATTCTCGATTTCTTTTGCACAAAAGTTCTATTTTGACCTTCTTTTGAAAACCTCTTTAGGAGTTAACTTAGGAATTATCCAAGTATTAGGATTTTCAAAAGCATCCGAATAATTAGTATTAGAATTAATTATCGGTTGTTCAAATGAACTCCAATATCTCCTATTGGAACCAATTCATCTTCATTTTCACTTTCATTTCTCACATGAAAGTATGAATTTTGAAATTCTCTAACCGAGAAGTTTAAGTTTCTTCCTCAGAACTTGTTATGTCAGATTCCTCTGAATATTCGAAAATTAATTTGGAGACTAATTCGTCATCAGAACTAATTTTGTATTCCCATATAGGTTCATATATCGATGATCGACTTTTTATATCGATTTCTAATAATTGAACACTCGTCTTCTTCCTCTTTTTATCAGGACATTTATCAACATAATGACCTTTTTTTTCTGCATATCCAGTAGTAATCACAGTTCTAAGCAGACTTACTAGATAGACATGTAGCACAAAATTTACGAGGACCTCGTTCCTTTGCGCTACTCTTTCCTCTAGTTTTTCTAATGAACCTACCATGATCAGGAAGGTTTCTCCTAGACCTTAGACGAACATGTTCCATCTTCTTAAGCAATTGATTTTTCTTGGTCCATCGACGTGGTTTCCAAGAATTTTGTTGTTTTTCCAATTTGGGATACCGTTCTCTATGACAACCATTTTGTCCAAGAATACCAATGAACTCTTGACAACAAGATTCATTGAAATTTATTTAAAAAAGCCTTGAAAGGAATTGAAAGGATTTTCTATTCCCTCAAAAGAATTATCCTTAAATTCAGCCTCTCTCAATTTTGAGATCAGTTGTCAAGCTCCACTTTTGATGGTGCTTTATTCCTTTCAAAGGTCCTTCTTTTTAAAACCTTTCAAATTTCTTACTCAGTTTCTCCGCATTTGCTTCAGAAATCACATCAAATAACCTTAGGCCATTTACCTTCGGATTTAGAAAGAAAATCCTCTTCTTTAATCCCTTTTTTTAGACAATACTATTCGACTACATCCCAATCACCTTGAGATTCTTCAACAATAAATTCCGCATAACTAGGTGGCAATCTTGGATATTTAGCTTGAATGCTTTTCGCAAATTCCTCTATGACCTCTTTATTTGCCATTTTTCAAGTTTTTAATTCAAGAACTTTTTCTAAATTATTATTAGTTTAGTAACCTAAACTTTAATAGTTTGGTGATATTGAATCAATCATCAGATCCAGTATATGGTCCAGCATCATCCCTATATTTTAAGAATTTTTCCATTGCAATTCTATCAATCTCTTCTTCAAAATTCTTTTCCAAATCTCTCTACGAGTCTGATTAATAGAGAATATATGCTTCAACCTTATTAAACCATTGACATTACAACTTAGCTACCTTTTGTTAATTGGTTTGGCGTTCACATAAGGCCAAATATGTCCAACTACTTCTTCTTGGATAGCTATAATCAGGTTCTTTTCAACCCTGTTAACTAATAACCAACTTAGATAATCATTTAAGATATCTTGGTTGCCGTTACATAAGTCCAAAGTACATTCTAGTTCTTTTTCCCTTGTATGTCCACTTATCGAGATTATTTTCTCTATGTCCTCTTGTCAACTTGTTCGGTCTTTTTTCAAGTTTAATCACTTGATAAGGTTTCTTAGCATAAGTTAGACAATTGATACAATCTGGACAAGTGATCTTGCCAATGTACATAGTCAAGATCTATTCCAAAGTAACAATCTGCCTAAAAGTCGAATTAACACCTTCAATCTTATCTTGAAGTTTAGTTAATTCTTCTTGTAACGTGGCTATACGATAAATTGTATAATCTAATTTCCAGTCTAGCTTTTCAAGAGATGTAAAAACCTCTTTTAGCTTATTAGCTATTGTGTTCAATAAATCAATTTCTAGTCTACTTTCAACACCATGATCTTAATGAAAACATTTTAGACTTTTACATCCAAAATTATTTAGATCATTATCCATAACTAATTAAATCAATTAGTTATTTTTAATCTAACTGATTAGTTCCTAATTAATTAGATTAATTAATTAGTAATGATTCCTACTAATCAAATCAATTAGTAGTCGATAATTAATCAAACCGATTAATTACCTAATATCTTGATCTTCAAGAATTGACAGATCTAAACTAGATCTCGCACAAATTCTAGACCAATAGTAATGCCTGTCCTATTTATTTAATTCTTTTACTAACTCTGATATTAATTTTAGACCTATGCCATAAACACGCAAACAAATATGATTCTTAAACAGATTAACCAGAATAAAGCGTAGCACATAATCAATTGTTTGCATTATGTGTTTATTTCATAGGCCAAATCCATCAAATTAAAACATTATTACAAATAATCACATACAAGTAATAATTGAACATAAAATTTTACCTAGATCCACCGTTATACTGCCTGCTTCTACTACAGGATATGACTCACCAAACGGCCTTTCTCTAACCTAAACAAAGGATCATCGTAGTCTTACGAACACAAAAGTTTAATAGAACTTGAATTTTGTAAAACAAAAAAAAAATTTGATTAATGTATATAATCATACAACATATGATAGTCATCGAATAAGGCCATCTGTTTATATATTTATTTATAGGTAAATTAAGTGGACTTCAAAGTCTTTGCAATCCACAAACTCCAACTTGTTTCAAATCCAAAAGGATAAAACACTTACAACTAACAGACAAATGTATCATCTTTAATAAATATTAGAATAATTTTATTTTAGCCCCTAACATTTTAAAAAATATCACTTAATTTGGCATGTTTCACATATTAGATAGAAAGATCTTTTAATTTTTTGAAAATCATCACTTAGATATAAATTATTTTGTCAATGTCACGTAGGTCCGTTGACCAAACTTTCATTTATTGCTGACCGTAATTAGGTGAGATAATTTTCAATTTACACCTCATAATATTAATAATCTTTAAGTTGGCTCTAAATTTATAAAAGTATCATATTACTCCTTCATGTTAATTCTTTTATCATTTTTTTAAAAACTAAAAATATAAAAATTATATTTTTATAAAACTTAATTAATAAAGAATATTTCTTTATTTTTTTCTTCCTTATCTTCCTCGTCTATATTTTTCCTGTGGTTATTCTACCTCTTCTTATTTTTTATCAAGGAAAAATTACAATGAGATTAAAACAAATTGAAATTAGTTATTTGATATTTGCAATTCGGACAAAGAGAAAAACTAATATATAAAAAAAATTATCTTATTCAAATCATATAATCTTACCAATAAAATCAATTAATTGAATTCATAGAAAAAACAAAACACACAAAGTTTATCTCTGAAATCTATCCTAAAGACAATTTATTTGTAATGATAGGGGTGAGGGGTTTGGTTTGAAGGGAGGGGGGAATTGGGTTTACAAAAATTATTACAAGAAATTTAAAATTTGTAATACAAACACAATATCACTAATGTGCAAAAACAAGAGATAAAGAGAGTAAGAAGCCAAACACACCAAATTTATAGTGGTTCACTCTTTCAAGCACACCTTGAAAACTTCAGTAAGAACAAGCCTTTGAAAACCAAGACTTCACATACACCAAAGGAGACTTTTTGATCTTCTTCAAACCTTACAAGTGATTTCACTCTCAAATCACTCAATCTCACTTAATCTCAATGAAAAACCCACTTTTTTCACTCAATTTCAACTAATACAAGAGTAGCACAAGATTTTACACCATCAAATGATTACAAACGAGAAAGCAAAGTGCATAGAATTTGGATTTGCAATGTGTAAGCTCCAAGCATGATTTTGAAGCTAAAATATGTTTGTAAGCTCTTCAAGTTTAGATAGAATGCTCAAAATCATTTTTCAATATTTAAAATGGCTCGATATATAGTTAGGTTAAAAAAGCTTGCGTTAGACATATTTATTTTCAAAAATCGAGCCACTTCGGTCGACCGTTAGGGTGGATCCAATCGACCTTTTTCGATGAATAAAAAAGTACAGAATTTCGATAGACCAAAATGGACTTTTATATCAATCATATGGCCTGATTCGGTTGATCGAATGTTCACATTCGATTGACCGAATTAAAACATCATTTGTCTTAACTTTCATATTTTTAAGTTCAAGTGAACCAATTCAGTCTGTTTCGATTCAAAATAATTGATTAGGTCCATAAGATCCTGTCGCCACAGTAACCTATTTTCTAAAAATTTGTATTTTAGTCATCTTTTCAGCTTCAAAATTTGTATTTTCAGCTTCAAAGTCTTGCATTTTAGTCCATTTTCAGTTTACAAAAGTTTGGATTTTATCTAGTTTTTTGCTATAAAAACTTGCATTTTTTATCCATAAAAAATATTTTAAAGCAATAAATTTTGGCAAGCAAAAATATTTTAAAGTAATAAATTTTTGGGCTAAGCTTATTGGCTTAGAGTTTATTTAAAAAATAGTAATAAATTTTGTAACAAAAAAAAAAAAATTATTTATGTAGGAAAATATGAGCTTACACAATTACTACAAACATAAACACACAAAAGCATACACAAAGAGATATGCGATGAATACCCCAAGCTTGTATCTTAATTCTTCAACTTCTTTTGCGTGAGCATGTCTCCCTTTTTCATTAACTCGAATAAGCATTATATTCTATAATCATCAAAATATGTGTTTCTATGACTTAAGGTCAACATCATTTACTACCAAAACTCTAATAATTTATTTACTTATCCACACTAAGAATATTAAAAATATAAAAGTATGTCAAGTATAAATTTTTTTGCATTCGTTAATTCGGGTAGAAAAATATAAAAATACTCATTACTTTGTTCTTCAAAATAAAACATTATAAAAGATATTTGTTTTTTACTAATAATGATAATAATTTTTAAAATTTGAATTTCAATATAGTTAATGTATAAATATGTTTGTGATATATTGAATAAAATTAATGATTTTTTGCACAAGAGTTATTCTTTTAGATAAAATCTAATGCAATATATAAAACAAATTAAAATTAAAATTTTTAGTTTTAAATTTTTTCGAAGTTAAATTAATTGATTTTATTATTAAGATTATGAGATATGAATAAATTATTTTTGTTGTATATTATTTTTTTTTTTTTCTAAATTAAGAATATAAGGAGAGGAGAAAAACAAGGAAGATGAAAAATAAAGAATTGTTTTCTGATTAATTAAATTTTATAAAAATATAATTCTACCTTCATAATTGTTTAAAATAAAGATAAAAATTACGTGTAAGAGTATTATGATTACTTTCGTGAATTTTAAGGTCAAATTAAGGACTATTACATAACGAGGGATAAATTAAAAATTACCTCTCCTCGCACTAACTGTCAAGAGTGGACGAAAATTCGATCAAAACACTTATACACTTATGTGACATTGACTAAAATAATTTGAATTTAAGTGATGAATTTTATAAAATTTGAGAACCTTTCTATCTAACTTGTTAAACATACCAATTAAGTGACATTTTCACATTTGCTATCATTAGACTTGATTGTGAATTGTTTATTCCACTGCTTGTTTTGATTTTTGTATTAGAATTTAAAATTATGGATATATATATATATCTATAAAACTTTTTATCTGTATATCATTGTCTAATAGAATTTAAAATGAAGATTAAATCAATATAAACAGATTAAACGATACAAAAGATTTAGAAGAGAAATTCAAGATCCTAATATTGTCTAACTTATTCTTTAAAAAGATTCATTCTTCGAGATTGTTTGACATAATGTTTCAATTTTCTTGCATTCAATTATTCAAAAGTCTTTGACATTTGCTTACATTTATGTATATTTATTTAAAATCTAATTTTTTTTATATTTTACATAAAGAGGATAAATTTAACCGACACTAATATGTTTTAATTCTGTAAGTGTTTGTTGGAAGAATTAAGATTTGAGTTTATATTATTAGTTGTTTATGAACAATGAATATGTTATTTATATTGTTATTTGTAACTTAGGATTTTAGGATGTTATCACATTCCTCCCATGAAGTTTGAGCTTGTATTGCTCGAAGAGAAAGACTAGAGATTGTATCATATACCTCTCCTATGGTGTTAGTCTTCCATTAATTGACCATTATATTTGGAGACAAAAATGTAAAACCATTCATTTACTTTTCCTTCTTCTTTCTTGTTTGGTTGTTTGGTTGTTTGGTTGTTCCATTCTGTTTAGAAGACATATATTAATTCACACACGTTAGACAATAATAAAAAGACCAGTAGAGCAGTATATGATATGAGATGGCATTGTTGGAAATTAAAGTTGATTTGGTTAAAAATAACTTGGGCTTATAAGTTGGGTTTAGGAATAGTGTGGCCTAATTTTTAGAAATTTATAAAGAAATATATACATATTTATGAATTAAATATATAGACATTTAATAATAAAAATCTGAATATATAATAAATATCTAGATATTTATAGTAAATATCTAAATATTATTATGTATATTTTTATAAGGAGATTTGTAACTACTAGATTATATGTGTGTTGCCATAATCTTAACTATTGTTTAAAGATGTGCCATACTATAAATAGGGGTGAGTTCTTCCATCGTTTGTCAAGATTAAAAAATTAGAAATTAATAAGATTGTAAACTTCTCCTTCCTTCCTTGTCAATAATTATTTCTAGCAAATTTATTTCCTTTTGTAACATAAACCCTCCACCTTCTAATAAAGTGGTATCAGAGCTAAGGTGTGAGTGATCATGATAAGCAATGGAATGGCCCTCTTCCAAATTCCAATGCTTACTAAGAGCAACTACGATAATTGGAGTATTAAGATAAAGGCTTTGTTAGGAGTTGAAGATACGTGGACAGCTGTAGAGAAAGGGTTTGATGTGCCAAAAAATAAGGTGACCCTTACTCAAGCTCAAAAAGATCTCTTGAAAAATTTTAGAAAAAAGAGACAAGAAAGCTCTCCACCTTATCTATCAAGGGTTGGATGAAGATGGCTTTGAAAAGTATTCAAATGCAACCACCGCCAAAGAAGCATAGGAGATACTTCAAACTTCATATAAAGGTGCTGAAAGAGTAAAGAAGGTACGTCTTCAAACTCTACAAGGTAAGTTTAATTCTTTATATACGAAAGAATATGAATAAATTTTTAAGTATTTTTCTAGAGTTTTGGCAGATGCTAATTAATTAAAAAGAAATGGAGAAAGCTTAAGTAATGCTCAAATTATGGAGAAAATTCATCGTTTCACAAAATCAAAATTTGAGCATATTGTTGTAACAATTGATGAAACAAAAGATTTAGAGTCCATGACCATTGAAAAACTCATAGTCTCATTAAAAGCATATAAAGAAAGACAAAAGAGAAAGTAAAAAGGCTTAGAAAAAGTTCTCCAAACAAAGCTCACCTTCAAAGAAAAGGAAAAAGTATCGACAATGAGAAAAGGAAACATAGAAGAAGAATTGATAGAAGATAAGGCCGTGGACGTAGACGTGGACGAGAATAGAGGGGACCATTGAATTATAACAATAACAACAATGAAAGAGGAGAAGGCTCAACAAAAGGTCGTGGAAGAGGTAATCCGAGCTCAAGGTACAATAAGTCTTAAGTTAAATGTTGTAATTGTCAAAACTTTGGCCATTATGCTTTTGAGTGTAGAGCTTCCAATAATAAAGTTTATGAGAAGGACAACTGAAAAGTTAAGAAGAAGAAACGTTATTACTAGTATTCAAGGACAATGATAGTGGCGACACTAATATATAGTACCTTGATATCGGCGCAAGCAATCACATGTTGAAAGCAAGGATATGTTCATGAAACTATTATCCAAGAAGAAAATAGTGAAAGGATTGCCTTGCATCAATCATGTTGACCAGCTGTGGGAAGGATGTACACTTAGCAAGCAATTTAGGATGAACTTTTCAAAGGAGTCTACTTTTAGAGCCAAGAAGCCACTCGAAGTCATATGCATCGATGTATATGGTCTTATCAAATCAAGTTCCCTAGATAAGAGTAATTCCTTTCTTTTCCTTATTGATGATTATTCAAGAAAAATATAGGTATATTTTTTGAAAGAAAAATCTGAAGTATTTGAAGTGTTTAAAAAGTTTAAAGTACTCATAGAGAATGAAAGTGGATGCAAAATCAAGATCATAACATTTGATCGTGGAGGAGAATTTACGTCGAATAAGTTTTGAGAGTTTTATGAAGCAAATGGAATCTGCCATCTTCTAACTATTTCGAGATCCCCCAAACAAAATGGTGTTGCTGAGAGGAAAATAGAACCATTCTCGACATGGCATAAAGCATGCTACAAAGTAAGAAATTACTAAAAGGATCTTGGGTTGAAGTTGCGGCATGTGTAATATATTTATCCAACCGATCTCTTACTCGAAGTGTGTAGGAAAAGCCGCCATAAGAAGCTTAGACTGGAAGAAAAAACCAACATCTCTCATTTAAGAGTTTTTGGAAGTATAGCTTACGTGCATATACCAGACGAAAGAAGAATGAAGCTAGATGATAAAAGTGAGAGTTTTACCTTCATCGGCTACAACTCAAATTCAAAAGGTTACAAGTTGTACAACCTGAATAACAAAAAGGTTGTGGTTAGTTAAGATGCGATATTTGATGAAGAAGGAGAATGGAATATTGGTCCTGATATAAATTATTTCAATTTCCTTCCTCAGTTTAAAGAGAATAAAGAGACATCAATAAGGCAACAAGAAGAATGCCAATAAGAAGCTACAACGCCACCTAGTTCGCCAACAAGATTTGATGATAACAATTCATGCCATCCATTCTAAACGAAAAAAATGTAGAACGTATAAAGAGTCTTCAAGATCTCTACGAGGTGACCGAAATGATAGAAAATTTCACTCTTTTTTACCTATTTACTAACTGTGAACCTGTAAACTTTTAAAAAGTCGTGCAACAAGAAAAATAGAGAGTTGTAAAAGTCTACATAGACGTAGAAATCAATGTGATTAAGAAGAATGACATAAGGGAACTCACTACTCTTCCTAAAAGACATAAATTCATTAGTGTCAAATAAGTGTACAAGGTGAAGAAGAGTGCAAATGGAGAAATTGAGTGATATAAGGCAAGACTTGTTGTGAAAGGCTATAGTCAACGAGTTAAAATTAATTATGATGAAGTATTTGCTCTTATTGCTTAATTAGAAACTATTAGACTAATCATTTCCTTGGCAACCCAAAATAAATGGATGATTCAACAAATGGATGTAAAGTTTGCTTTTTCTAATAGAGTACTCGAAGAAAAGGTCTACATCGAGCAACCTTCGGGGTATGAAGTAAAGGGGCATAAAGACAAAGTCTTAAAGGTGAAGAAAGCTCTCTATGTGTTAAAGCAAGCACCAAGAGTATGGAATAGTTGAATAGACAAGTACTTCCAAAACAATGGTTTCACCAAGTACTACTGGATTTGTATTTTTCATGGGTAACATTGCTTTCACTTAGATGTCAAAGAAGCAATAGATAGTCACTATCTTAGCTTGTGAAGCTAAGTACGTGGCTAAGAAATCTCTTAAAGGAGTTGAGATGGTTGCAAGAAATGCCAACTAATGATTTATATTGATAACAAATCAACAATGACGTTGGCAAAGAATTCAATGTTCAAAATCAAAGCAAACACATTAACACTCGCTATCCCTATATAAGAGAGTGCATTACTAAAAAGTATATGCAGATAGAGTACGTAAAGATACAAAACCAAATTGCTGATATTTTTAACAAGCCTTTGAAGAATGAGACATTTGTGAGTTGCGAAGACTATTGGGAGTTATCAAATCAAGTTTAAAGGGGGGTGCTGGAAATTAAACTTGATTTAACCCAAAATAAATTGTGCTTGCAAGTTAGGCCTAACAATAATATAACCCAATTTCTAAAACTTTATAAAAAAAATCTAGATATTTATGAAATAAATATTAGATATTTAGTAATAAAATCTAGATAAATATAGTAAATATCTAGATATTATTATGCATATTTCTATAAGAAGATTTGTAATCATTAGATTAGATGTGTGTTAGCATAATCTTAACCATTGGTTAAAGAGGTGTCGTACTATAAATAGGGATGAGTTCTTCCATTGTTTGTCAAGCCAAAAAATTAGAAATCAATAAAATTGTGAGCTTTTCCTTCCTTCCTTGTTTATAATTATTCTTAGCAAACCTTCCACCTTCCAACAGGTATGTCATTACCCTTTCCTGATTGAAAAGAATTCGGGATGTACTAATTGAGTTGAATATTTTTTCTTTATTTTTCAAAATTCAAAGAGAAAACAAAGAAAAGAGTATACAAAAGAAGAGAAAGAGAATAGTAAGAAAGAAACACAGATCGTGTCATATGCCGTGATAAGGTGGCATTACTCAGGCACCACCCTCCATAAGAAATCCAACCTATAAAATAAACGAATAAATAACTAAATAGATACCCAAATCTGCAAGAAATGACTTATAAAACTACTTTCATTATTCAGGCTTAGTACACTGCAATTCTTGCTTTTAGCTATACTGTGTTAGTGTATTCAGTCTTCTCTGATTTGCCCTTCCTTCCATGTTCTGTCCCCACAATATTGAAACAACAATACCGACCTATCCATAATGTTTTGCTCTTCTCTACTGTCATTCAATTACTAAACTCCTCTTCTCCTGTTATAATAACTTGCTTTACTCTTCTCTGAGCTAGCATTATTCTTGATCAGCAGTAGTTAGCTTAGCTTAGCTCATTTTATTTATATTTGGTCTCTCTCGCTCTTGCCTCTTTTGCTTTCAAGTTTGGGTCCACTCTGTCTCAAACTCTTTTTCACTAAAATGGCATGTACCTGACTTATCTTAGATCGAAGACAACTAGCATTAAACTAGATTTACATAAGTTGTATTTATTATAATTGTTTCACTATATTAGGAAGTATTATTTCATGTTTAAGGTAAAGTTATATTTATTATAATTACACATTATTCACTATATAAGAAAGTATTATTCCATGTTTAAGGAGGAGATCTTAAAACATCATCCTAAAATCCTTGAGACCACAATTTGAAGACAACATCATCTCCTCTTCGATGTCTAGGCTAGTGAATGCCTAATAATTCATACTTTATGGCAACTTTTTGCCATAGAAAGTAACATGCGACATTACCCTAGTGTCCGTACATCTATCTTGCATCTGTAGGCATCAAATTAGTTTTCCTTAAACTTTAAAAATACCTTTCTTGTAGCCTTAGGATCCGTCAAGCCGAAAGTAGTGGTATTGAATAATGCCATAGGCAACTCTATCCAGTGTTGCCGTAGCTGCGAGCTATCTTTAAATTATTGTGTTTTTTACATTGGTATTAGGACTATTTTAATCTCACACACATCGTGGACTCATAATTTAGGTCCTATGCTTTATTGAATATTGTAGGAAGAACAGCAACAGTAGCGAATCCCTCCAATTCAAGTTTATATCAATTTCATAAGGTTGCAACATCACAACTCTCGGACCACCAAGTAAGATTTAAGAGATGTGGTAGGCTTTACTTCCTCTAACTCTAAAAGGGTGTGAAAGTTCAATTTAGATTTAAAAGTGTAATAGTATTGAAGGCCATTGAAAACACTTCAAAACTTATTCAAATATTCAACTAGTCGAATTTTGACCCCTAAATTGAGTAAATTTTTCCCACAATAATGCCAAAGGACAATATTTCTTGTTCACAATAAAATTTTTAAACTACATATAAAAAATAACAAAAACAATTAATAGCAACGATCAGTATTCATAGATATTAGCAAAAATAAATATCACTTGTTAGCAAAAATAGATATCACTAGGGGATTTACACATAAATATGCATTTTATATGATCTCATATATTAAAGATGTTATCAAGTAACAAAATATTAAAAATAAAATTAAAAATAAAATAAATAACATATAAATCGGAAATTTTTTTTTATATTATTATAAAAATTATAAAAGATACGGCTAATACTTTTGGAGATTACTGATGTGAAAGGCTAACCTTTTTTCTGGAAGTTAAGAGCTTCGAAATAAAATTTTAAAATTTTGCATTAAGAATTTTTTATATTGGTTACCTTGCACTAATTGTAGTCGGCAATTTGACATTCTCTTCTAACTAAAATTGCATTTTTTATATTGGTTATCTTGCACTAATCGTTAACATGTTTCCGTCCAGACATTATGACTTTATAATATTATTAGTATTAATTGAAACATAAAATTTTAAAAAATTTATATTAATGAGCACGCGATTTCAGTTATATTTTAATTTAGGTGCTCTCCTAAATTTGAACATAATTTTATGAAATTAAATCTACTATGATAAGATGCTGAGTCACCACTTGACTAAAAAATTTATATTTTCAAGATGAAGATCCAAATATTTATATTTAAGTGATCTATTAAACACATATAATTTAATTTTAAATCATTTTTTTACATTAGTTGTTGTTAGAAAGTATATTTTAATATTTCAAATTGTTGGAAGGTATCTTTCAAAGTTAAAAACTGTAACACCACTTTATATTTTCATCCAATTTTAAGGACGTGTTTATCGTAATTCCATGAATAAATTATATAAAACTAAAATTTGAATATTGTATTGGAAATAGATGATAGAATCGAAGGAATAGAGGGTATCTTTTATTTCTTTATTTATTTAATAAAGAATACTTCGTTGCTCTGCCCAATTATTTCATTATCGTCAGCATCAATTTTTTTATTTTAAAAAAAAAAAAGAAACACTCACAATTATTGTCATTTATTTTTATTTTTGCTCTTCCCAATTATCTCATAATGTCAGCATCAACCATTTCAAATTTTTGGTATCTCTACTCGTTCTATTATAATAAATCTATATTCAAAGAAAATGGACGGCTGGAGTTATTTGAATCGTTTCGCATTTCTTCAACAAGTCACTTTGACAACTTCCGTGATACAATTCACGATTCGACAAATATCTTTCAACCTAATAAAAATTAATCACTGTTAAACCTTGTTAATAATATTGATAATTAGATATATATTATATTGTTATTTAAAAATAAATATATAAATTAAAATATTAAACGTGTTTCATATAAAACCTCTTTAAATTATTACATATTAAGTTATTACTGAGAAAGTAAAAAAAAAAATTAACAAATGAGATATGAATTAATGGTTTTTGAATAATAATATTTTTTTCTCCCGAATTTTATGAACATAATAAATTAGAATAACAGTTTTCTAACACTAGACATTTTACTTTCAGGTATACTATGGATAGATAAAGGGATTAAATTATTTAAATTGAGAAATATATGTCGACATGTATTATTTTACTAAAACATAAGGACAAAAATGATGATATACAATCTAATGAAACCACAATTTCCAGGCGGTATATACCAATTTTGTGAAACATCTCGGATACGTAATAACCTCCCCCAGTCTAGAGGCTATTTTGTGTTTCCCCGAACAACAATGGTATATTAAAATGTATAAAAAAAAAAGAAAGAACTCATTGAAATAAAAATAGCCCACCGACCATGAGAAAAAAAAATGAGTAGAATTATAAAATAAATAAAATAGCGACAGACATTAAATAGCATTAAATTATTTGTTTTTGTCCACCACGTGTAGTGGACATCTTCTGTATCTTTCAGCTTCACATTTTTGACAATTTTACAAGCAAACATAGTTAAATAGCATTTGAATCATTATAATACATTTCATCCGCTTGTATTTCCGTATATTTAATTTCACAGGTAAATGACTGTATTAAAAAAATGGAGCACTTCCCTTATTTAAGGGAAATAGTTACAATTTTATATAGCTATAACTCCTGAAGGAAAAGAAAATAAATAAATAAAAAAAATATATATATATATATATTGCTGTCATACTTGCCTCTCATCTATTCCTTCAAAGTTTTATCCAAAATTTTTCAACATATCTGAGATTGAAAAATAACTTAATGCATGTGATAAGATTTTCAACATGTGATAAGATTTACTACTTCTATTTAAAAAAGAATTAAATAAATTTATCAATTAATGTATTTATGGAAGGAATTGGGTTAATATTTTATTATATTATTTCATAATTTTTTACGATTAATCAAAATGAAATAATTTTGGACAAATTTAAATCTTTAACTAAATAACAATATTTAAAAAAAAAACCTTATAATTTTGGTTTATTAAATTGATTAGTCTCAATGATTTTAAAAACAGCTATAAAAGTTCCAATTCATTAATGCAATGACTGTTATCACCTTATCACGTTATAAAATAATATGTATGTGTTTATTATGTTTTTGATTTAAATTAATCGAGTCTGCAAATGTTTTGTTTACATTTTTGTTAGATAATTACAGGTCAAAATATTATTAGAAAATAAAAGAAGAGAGTTAGAAATATTAGTACGTAGGTTTGTCCTAATTATTATTATTAACATTTTTTTTAAAAAGTTACTGTTTTAATTTGTTATTTTAAATTAGAACAGTAACTTTTAATCTTAACATTTTAGTTTTTAGCGTATGGTGGATAATGAGAACTAAATTGTTTTAGCTGAAAAAATTATTTGATTTTATTATTTTACTAAAAATTTAGAAATAAAAATAATAATAACCTATAAAGTCAACTAATAGGTCTAAGTTAAACGGGGTATTAATTTTTCTATTTCCTCCAATTGCAGGTTGGCATTGGTCCATCCCCAAACTCCACGATAACTGTTGTTTTTACAAATTTTAGGAAGGCATATGTTCATTTCCCGAAATGGTATAATCATTTTTCATCAATATGGACATAATAGTTTTTACATATAAAAATAAAAAAAATTTTTTGCATAACATACAAAAAAGCAAAAAAAAGAGAGATAAATTAAAAAAAACTCTAAATTAAAGTTGCTCCTACTAACTCAAGCCCAACTCTGCCAACTTTGCCAAAAGAAACAAAATGCTTAAATATTGTTGATACATCAAAGTTAATCTTGGGCTCCAGCTCAAACCAAAGTAAAAAATACGTTGTTTTATTAGATAATTTATATAATAGAACAAGTGGGGTTAAACCACTTTTTAAACTCAAATTATAAATTATAGTGTGAAACGTAAAAGTAAGTTCACAGTAACCTGTTTTTTAAAAACTTTACTTTTTAGTCCTATTAACTTTCAAGGTCTTGCATTTTAGTTTACAAAAGTTTGTATTCTTATTCAGTTTTGTTGTTTTTTAAAAACATGCATTTTTGGTTCATATAAAATATTTTAAAGCAATCTATTTTGATAACCAAAAATATTTTCAACCAATAAATTTTGCAAAAATAATATTTATACAAATTACTATGAGTCATACAATTATTACAAAACCTAAACACACAAGCATACATAAAGAGATATGTAATGTAGGGGTGCCAATTTTGGACCCAACTTGCGGACACGACACGAACCTAACACAAAAAAATTTCGGTTTCGAATTGAGTTAAATCGACAAGATTAATAATCGTGTCGGATCGGATTTGTATCACCCATTTATTAATTGGGTCGTGTTCGAGTTTGTTCTTTCCAACCTACCAACCCATTTAATAACATAATTATTATTCAACAGGTCATGTTAACTCGTTAAACCGTTTAATGATACAATTATTATTCGGGTAAACGGGTTGTGTCAACCCACTAACTTATACCGACCATTAAGATTCAAACCTAAGTCTTCAAGGTCACAATGTGACTTTTTTATCCGTTAAACTACTACCACTTTTTGGTTAAGTTTTGGGTTCACTATATACTTATATATTACAATATTTTAGGTCCTTTTGTATTATAATGCTATATTATTTTTAATAGTTTTAAATGTACTTATTTTTAATTTAATGTTAAAAATTAATAGTTATTTATAAATACGATAAAATTAAAATATTTTTAGTTTAATATTTGATAACCATAATTTTATAACAAATAATTTATAAATTTCTTGTGATTTTTATTTTAACAATAATTTCATTACAATAATTTAACATTATAATATAAAAAAGAACTTAAAACATGATATAAATAAATAATCCATTCACAATTCAAATAAAAATATATATTGTAACTTAGTGATCAAAATTACATTAAATAAAGGTCTTGAGTTCGAATATTTACAATTACGGTTTTTTTCATTTAAATTAAATTGGTTAATGGGTCATCCTAATTACCAGAACAATAAATGGGTTAATTCGACATAATTACTCAATTAATAAATAAGTTGATGGGTCGTGTTGTGTTACCCATTTAATAAATGGGTCATGTCAGGGTTGAGGATTCTTGACACAATTAATAAATTGGTCATGTTTGGGTTGAAGTTGCTGACACGATTAACTGTTTAACACAATTTGAACACGACCTGTGAACCCGAATTGCCACCCTTAATGTAATGAATACCCCAAGCTTGTTTCTTGATTCTTCAACTTCTTTGTTTATGCATGTCTCCCTTTTTCATTGACTCAAATGGGCAGTATATTTTGTAATCATCATAACATGTGTTTGTGTTAATACTAAGGTCAACATTATTTACTATCAAACTTTAACAATTTATTTACTTATTTATTCACTAAAAATATTAAAAATATAAAAATATGTCAGGTATAACATTTTTTACATCATGTTAATTTGGGTAGAAAAATATAAAAATACTCATTCCTTTGTTCTTCAAAATAAAACTTTATAAAAGATACTTGTTTTTACTAATAATAATAATTTTTTAAATTTGACTTTCAATATAGTTAATATATAAATAAGTGTATGTGTTATATTGAAAAAAACTAACAATTTTTTATTCAAGAGTTATTCTTTTAGATAAAATCTAATACAATATATAAAACAAATTAAAATTAAGATTTTTTTAGTTTTAGATTATTTTGAAGTTCAATTAATTGATTCTATTATTAAGATTAAGAGACATGAATAAATTATTTTTGTTGTATATTATTTTTTATCTATCTAAATTAAGAATATAAATAGGAAGAAAAATAAGGAAGATGAAAAAATAAAGAATTATTTTTTCTTAATTAAGTTTTATAAAAATATAATTTTATCTTCATAATTGTTTAAAATAAGGATAAAAATTAACGTGTAACAGAAATATGATTACTTTCATTAATTTTGGGTCGAATTAAAGATTATTATGTAATGAGGGATAAATTAAAAATTACCTCTCCTGACACTAATGACAAATAGTTGACGGAAGTTTGATAAAGAGACTTACGTGACTTGGACCGAAATAATTTGAACTTAAGTGATGATTTTTATAAACTTTGAGGATGTTTCTATCTAATATGTGAGACATATCAACTTAAGTGATATTTTCTAAACTATTAGGGACCAAAATAACATTATCCCATTTGTTATTTTCCATTTGCTGTCATTACACTTGATTGTCAATTGTTCATGGCTCGATAATATCTAATTTGACATGTGCAATTATTATATTAAAATAAAAAACGTCTCTCAGGTGATGCCATTATTAATGATTTATTTTATTTGGTTTATTCGGATGCTTCAATCATTGGTCAGTAACTATTAAACAATTACACAATCCTCTTTAATCTTTATTTATGTATATTTTTATCCATAAACATATTAAGGAGTAAAATGTTAAACTTAACGAGATTTTTTTATTTTATTATTTTTTAAAAAATTACAAACATAAAAATTATTTATTTAAATTAAAATGATAATAATAAATTTAGACAAATTATATATTAAAATGCTCATAATCTTTTTTTTTTTAAATTTTCTTGCTAATAATTGAGTATGTATTGATGATAAAATTTTTTAAGAAAAATATATATATATATTTTTTATTTAATATATTGAAAATTTTATAATTTTTTATTGACACAATAGTAAATCTAATTAACATATTATAATTTATTATTCTCTTTTTTCACCATAAAATACTTATTTATGGTTATCTAAACTTATTTAGATATTCTTGTACATTTTTCCGACTTTTGAAAAATACTAGATTTTTTATCCATATTAAAATATTATTAAAAAGTTAAAAAATGCAAATATTAGTTTTTGACAAAAACTGAGTTAAGAGCATTTATAGAATATTAAAAAAAATATTTTAAATAAAAAAAAAAAAATAATAAATTATAATATATGAATTAAATTTAGTGTTGTATCAATAGAATGGATAATTAGAAATATTTGTATATTCTTATTTAATAGTTTAATTTAATTTTGATTAAAAAAATTTAAAAGAGAATTTAATTATCTTTGTTTGTAATATACATAGTTTGTATTTATATTAATTATGTGCTTGATAATTTTTTTAAGAAAATACAATAAAACTAATATAATTTTTAAACATATATTAACTAAATTATTATACATATTTTATCTAATAATTCTTATGAATATTAAATACTAAATCATTACTAATAAAGTAAAAAAAATAAAAAGTTTAGGAGCATCTTGACGTATAATTTTATCCAAATTTATCAGCAGCATTTTTAGTTTAGGTAAATAATATCTTTTATTTTAAATTTTTTCAAAATTAATAAAATAAAAAATAAATATTTTTAAATTTAACATTTTTATTTTGTGATTTTGATTAAGTTTAGGTATTAAAAAATAATAATAATAAATATATTTATTTTTTTGTTTGGATTAAATTTAGGGATTAAAATAATAATCTCGTAATAAGTCAAACTTACTTAAGTTAGGTTTAGGGTATCTTCCTATTTCTCAAAACTGAGGGGTGTATAACGCTCTCTAAAAATCTAAGAGTATTACTCTTTTCCTAATATATAAAGTTTAGAATCAGTAGGCAGTTTTGTATAATATATAAACCTTACACGCTTTTTATCATTTTACTAAATATGTCAGGGTGCTTCTAAAATTATTTTTCAAAACATTCCTAACAATAGTGTTTCTAAGGGTATCGATCAATATTTCAAATTTTAGGAGTATCTTTTTTTAAAATTACACATTACTTATACAATTTATTGATAATATTTTATAAATTTATTGAGAATAACAGTTTTAATTAGATTTAATTTGAAAATTTTAGCAAAAATATGTGACTAATTTGAAAATTTCTACCTTTTTTTTTTGGAAAAAAAAAATTTAGTCTCTGCATATTATTGGGAGGAGTTTAAACCCAAATACCAACCATGCACCAATCACAAAATGGTGGTAGGAGTGAAGGATCTTTATCACTTAGTTTGTCACAGCAAAATTGAATCCTATTTCCTGACCCTACCTAACAGTATGACGTTGTTTTGTGGAATATAAAATACAAAAAGTTAAATCAATTTTTAAAATAAAAATTGTACCCGCTTTCATCGAACTCTCAACTAAGTGTTTCTTGATTTTCGTTTCATTTTACTACGTTTAGCTGAGTAGGATCATGGACTAACCTGGTTCTTGCTTACGAAATTCTATTTTGTTTTCGTTTTTTAATTGAATTACTTATAGCTGTTGATACCGGAAAAACGAGTATTTCAGACATCAAACAACAAATCTTGGTCATCAAATCTTTGTCTGAATTCTTCTTCCCCTGCAAAAAAGAAACGTTAAGAGAATTGCCGGTTTCCCGGCGTATGGTATCCGGTCCTTAAATTAGCAAAATGTTTTGTATAAGTTTAACATGTGAATCGTAATTTTGGTAGAGGTTTGCCTTAGTCAAAATGTGCATAATTTAATTTATTCTTTCAACCGTCTAGTTTTTATAACTTCTAAAATGAACTGATTTCTGTCATAATCACTCATAACAGAAGGTGGGATGGTGGGTGGTTACCCATAAAGTTACAGTTAGTTCCAGTTATTTTCGATCGGGTTTTATTTTTCGCACCCAATCTCGGCTATATTATTTGCCCGACCATATGATCTGAAGAGGCCATGACTTTCGTCCCTTGGCTGTAGTTCAACTTGGGTATCATGTATGCCTGACTTTTGAGTGTGTGTTACCCTGATGCATATTGACTTCAGCTGCTTTCCCAAATAGTAGCCACCTATTGAGATTATAATTATAATTATAATTCACCTATCTTTTAATATCTATAATGATTGTACTTTTCTTTATTGTCTTTTAACTTTTAAAGTTTCAGTTCAAAGCATAACACTGATGAGAAAATTTGCCATAAGATGAATAAGTCAATTAAATTATTTGAATAAATCATCATTGTTTAAATAACAAGTGATGAGTTCTCCGATCTATAATCTGTTAATAAATCGTTCAAGGTCTTAAAGCATACAGTCTTCTCTACGACTTGTTTTGTAAGATATCTACCTGCCATTACCAACCTTTGAACCATCTGATCTTGAAAAAAAAAAAGTAGCCTTTTCTTCTTCTTCTTCAAGGTAGACTTTGCTCTCTTCATGCTAAGCAATTCATCTGCTAGCTTATACAAGAGTTGTTTCATTTCAAAATAATCTTTTCCCAACACTAATGCTGCAAACGCGTATTTGCACCGTATCGAGTTGTATATAATTAAACTTATTATGACCTTGCTTGCCTCTAGCAAGTGCATAAATTCTTTTAAGCCATTGTTCATTTGAAAGAATAACTTCGCCTTCTCTCGACTGAGGCAATTCAACCTTAATTGATTGTTCATGTACATTCTCGATTTCTTTTGCACAAAAGTTCTATTTTGACCTTCTTTTGAAAACCTCTTTAGGAGTTAACTTAGGAATTATCCAAGTATTAGGATTTTCAAAAGCATCCGAATAATTAGTATTAGAACTAATTATCGGTTGTGCAAATGAACTCCAATATCTCCTATTGGAACCAATTCATCTTCATTTTCACTTTCATTTCTCACATGAAAGTATGAATTTTGAAATTCTCTAACCGAGAAGTTTAAGTTTCTTCCTCAGAACTTGTTATGTCAGATTCCTCTGAATATTCGAAAATTAATTTGGAGACTAATTCGTCATCAGAACTAATTTTGTATTCCCATATAGGTTCATATATTGATGATCGACTTTTTATATCGATTTCTAATAATTGAACACTCGTCTTCTTCTTCTTTTTTTCTCAGGACATTTATCAACATCATGACCTTTTTTTCTGCATATCCAGTAGTAATCACAGTTTTAAGCAGACTTACTAGATAGACATGTAGCACAAAATTTACAAGGACCTCGTTCCTTTGCGCTACTCTTTCCTCTAGTTTTTCTAATGAACCTACCATGATCAGGAAGGTTTCTCCTAGACCTTAGACGAACATGTTCCATCTTCTTAAGCAATTGATTTTTCTTGGTCCATCGACGTGGTTTCCAAGAATTTTGTTGTTTTTCCAATTTGGGATACCGTTTTCTATGACAACCATTTTGTCCAAGAATACCAATGAACTCTTGACAACAAGATTCATTGAAATTTATTTAAAAAAGCCTTGAAAGGAATTGAAAGGATTTTCTATTCCCTCAAAAGAATTATCCTTAAATTCAGCCTCTCTCAATTTTGAGATCAGTTGTCAAGCTCCACTTTTGATGGTGCTTTATTCCTTTCAAAGGTCCTTCTTTTTAAAACCTTTCAAATTTCTTACTCAGTTTCTCCGCATTTGCTTCAGAAATCACATCAAATAACCTTAGGCCATTTACCTTCGGATTTAGAAAGAAAATCCTCTTCTTTAATCCCTTTTTTTAGACAATACTATTCGACTACATCCCAATCACCTTGAGATTCTTCAACAATAAATTCCGCATAACTAGGTGGCAATCTTGGATATTTAGCTTGAATGCTTTTCGCAAATTCCTCTATGACCTCTTTATTTGCCATTTTTCAAGTTTTTAATTCAAGAACTTTTTCTAAATTATTATTAGTTTAGTAACCTAAACTTTAATAGTTTGGTGATATTGAATCAATCATCAGATCCAGTATATGGTCCAGCATCATCCCTATATTTTAAGAATTTTTCCATTGCAATCCTATCAATCTCTTCTTCAAAATTCTTTTCCAAATCTCTCTACGAGTCTGATTAATAGAGAATATATGCTTCAACCTTATTAAACCATTGACATTACAACTTAGCTACCTTTTGTTAATTGGTTTGGCGTTCACATAAGGCCAAATAAATATGTCCAACTACTTCTTCTTGGATAGCTATAATCAGGTTCTTTTCAACCCTGTTAACTAATAACCAACTTAGATAATCATTTAAGATATCTTGGTTGCCGTTACATAAGTCCAAAGTACATTCTAGTTCTTTTTCCCTTGTATGTCCACTTATCGAGATTATTTTCTCTATGTCCTCTTGTCAACTTGTTCGGTCTTTTTTCAAGTTTAATCACTTGATAAGGTTTCTTAGCATAAGTTAGACAATTGATACAATCTGGACAAGTGATCTTGCCAATGTACATAGTCAAGATCTATTCCAAAGTAACAATCTGCCTAAAAGTTGAATTAACACCTTCAATCTTATCTTGAAGTTTAGTTAATTCTTCTTGTAACGTGGCTATACGATAAATTGTATAATCTAATTTCCAGTCTAGCTTTTCAAGAGATGTAAAAACCTCTTTTAGCTTATTAGCTATTGTGTTCAATAAATCAATTTCTAGTCTACTTTCAACACCATGATCTTAATGAAAACATTTTAGACTTTTACATCCAAAATTATTTAGATCATTATCCATAACTAATTAAATCAATTAGTTATTTTTAATCTAACTGATTAGTTCCTAATTAATTAGATTAATTAATTAGTAATGATTCCTACTAATCAAATCAATTAGTAGTCGATAATTAATCAAACCGATTAATTACCTAATATCTTGATCTTCAAGAATTGACAGATCTAAACTAGATCTCGCACAAATTCTAGACCAATAGTAATGCCTGTCCTATTTATTTAATTCTTTTACTAACTCTGATATTAATTTTAGACCTATGCCATAAACACGCAAACAAATATGATTCTTAAACAGATTAACCAGAATAAAGCGTAGCACATAATCAATTGTTTGCATTATGTGTTTATTTCATAGGCCAAATCCATCAAATTAAAACATTATTACAAATAATCACATACAAGTAATAATTGAACATAAAATTTTACCTAGATCCACCGTTATACTGCCTGCTTCTACTACAGGATATGACTCAGCAAACGGCCTTTCTCTAACCTAAACAAAGGATCATCGTAGTCTTACGAACACAAAAGTTTAATAGAACTTGAATTTTGTAAAACAAAAAAAAAAATTTGATTAATGTATATAATCATACAACATATGATAGTCATCGAATAAGGCCATCTGTTTATATATTTATTTATAGGTAAATTAAGTGGACTTCAAAGTCTTTGAAATCCACAAACTCCAACTTGTTTCAAATCCAAAGGGATAAAACACTTACAACTAACAGACAAATGTATCATCTTTAATAAATATTAGAATAATTTTATTTTAGCCCCTAACATTTTAAAAAATATCACTTAAGTTGGCATGTTTCACATATTAGATAGAAAGATCTTTTAATTTTTTGAAAATCATCACTTAGATATAAATTATTTTGTCAATGTCACGTAGGTCCGTTGACCAAACTTTCATTTATTGCTGACCGTAATTAGGTGAGATAATTTTCAATTTACACCTCATAATATTAATAATCTTTAATTTGGCTCTAAATTTATAAAAGTATCATATTACTCCTTCATGTTAATTCTTTTATCATTTTTTTAAAAACTAAAAATATAAAAATTATATTTTTATAAACTTAATTAATAAAGAATATTTCTTTATTTTTTTCTTCCTTATCTTCCTCGTCTATATTTTTCCTGTGGTTATTCTACCTCTTCTTATTTTTTATCAAGGAAAAATTACAATGAGATTAAAACAAATTGAAATTAGTTATTTGATATTTGCAATTCGGACAAAGAGAAAAACTAATATATAAAAAAATTATCTTATTCAAATCATATAATCTTAACAATAAAATCAATTAATTGAATTCATAGAAAAAACAAAACACACAAAGTTTATCTCTGAAATCTATCCTAAAGACAATTTATTTGTAATGATAGGGGTGAGGGGTTTGGTTTGAAGGGAGGGGGGAATTGGGTTTATAAAAATTATTACAAGAAATTTAAATTTTGTAATACAAACACAATATCACTAATGTGCAAAAACAAGAGATAAAGAGAGTAAGAAGCCAAACACACCAAATTTATAGTGGTTCACTCTTTCGAGCACACCTTGAAAACTTCAGTAAGAACAAGCCTTTAAAAACCAAGACGTCACATACACCAAAGGAGACTTTTTGATCTTCTTCAAACCTTACAAGTGATTTCACTCTCAAATCACTCAATCTCACTTAATCTCAATGAAAAACCCACTTCTTTCACTCAATTTCAACTAATACAAGAGTAGCACAAGATTTTACACCATCATATGCTTACAAACGAGAAAGCAAAGTGTATAGAATTTGGATTTGCAATGTGTAAGCTCAAAGCATGATTTTGAAGCTAAAATATGTTTGTAAGCTCTTCAAGTTTAGATAGAATGCTCAAAATCATTTTTCAATATTTAAAATGGCTCGATATATAGTTAGGTTAAAAAAGCTTGCGTTAGACATATTTATTTTCAAAAATCGAGCCACTTCGATCGACTATTAGGGTGGATCCAATCGACCTTTTTTCGATGAATAAAAAAAAGTACAGAATTTCGATAGACCAAAATGGACTTTTATATCAATCATATGGCCTGATTCGGTTGATCGAATGTTCACATTCGGTTGACTGAATTGAAACATCATTTATCTTAAGTTTCATATTTTTAAGTTCAGGTGAACCAATTCAGTCTGTTTCGATTCAAAATAATTGATTAGGGCCAAAAGATCCTGTCGCCACAGTAACCTATTTTCTGAAAATTTGTATTTTAGTCATCTTTTCAGCTTCAAAATTTGTATTTTCAGCTTCAAAGTCTTGCATTTTAGTCCATTTTCAGTTTACAAAAGTTTGGATTTTATCTAGTTTTTTGCTATAAAAACTTGCATTTTTTTTATCCATAAAAAATATTTTAAAGCAATAAATTTTGGCAAGCAAAAATATTTTAAAGTAATAAATTTTTGGGCTAAGCTTATTGGCTTAGAGTTTATTTAAAAAATAGTAATAAATTTTGGCAAATAAATTTTGTAACAAAAAAAAATTATTTATGTAGGAAAATATGAGCTTACACAATTACTACAAACATAAACATACACAAGCATACATAAAGAGATATGCGATGAATACCCCAAGCTTGTATCTTAATTCTTCAACTTCTTTTGCGTGAGCATGTCTCCCTTTTTCATCAACTCGAATAAGCATTATATTCTATAATCATCAAAATATGTGTTTCTATGACTTAAGGTCAACATCATTTACTACCAAAACTCTAATAATTTATTTACTTATCCACACTAAGAATATTAAAAATATAAAAGTATGTCAAGTATAAATTTTTTTGCATTCGTTAATTCGGGTAGAAAAATATAAAAATACTCATTACTTTGTTCTTCAAAATAAAACATTATAAAAGATATTTGTTTTTTACTAATAATGATAATAATTTTTAAAATTTGAATTTCAATATAGTTAATGTATAAATATGTTTGTGTTATATTGAATAAAATTAATGATTTTTTGCACAAGAGTTATTCTTTTAGATAAAATCTAATGCAATATATAAAACAAATTAAAATTAAAATTTTTAGTTTTAAATTTTTTCGAAGTTAAATTAATTGATTTTATTATTAAGATTATGAGATATGAATAAATTATTTTTGTTGTATATTATTTTTTTTTCTAAATTAAGAATATAAGGAGAGGAGAAAAACAAGGAAGATGAAAAATAAAGAATTGTTTTCTGATTAATTAAATTTTATAAAAATATAATTCTACCTTCATAATTGTTTAAAATAAAGATAAAAATTACGTGTAAGAGTATTATGATTACTTTCGTGAATTTTAAGGTCAAATTAAGGACTATTACATAACGAGGGATAAATTAAAAATTACCTCTCCTCGCACTAACTGTCAAGAGTGGACGAAAATTCGATCAAAACACTTATACACTTATGTGACATTGACTAAAATAATTTGAATTTAAGTGATGAATTTTATAAAATTTGAGAACCTTTCTATCTAACTTGTTAAACATACCAATTAAGTGACATTTTCACATTTGCTATCATTAGACTTGATTGTGAATTGTTTATTGCTCGATAATATCTAAGTTGACATGTGCAAGTATTATATTTAAAGAAAAAGAAAGAAACGTCTCGGAGGTGATGCCAGTAGTGAAAATTTATTTTATTTGGTTTATTGGGATGCTTCAATTATTGGTCATTAAACAATTACACAATCGTCTTTAATCTTCATTTATATAATTTTTCATGTGAAGCGAAGATCTATAAGTAGGTTGCATCGGGCAACTTCGATGATCAGCAAGAGCTGCTCTCTGATATTAGTCAATTATCAATTCCCTCTATGGCTCTACAATTTGTGCTCATACCATCAAAACCCCGTCACCAGCGATGCATTAACATCTTACCGTCATTTCCGAAGATTTCTCAATTCGGATGGCCATCTCGTGGTCATCGTTCCCTAGCAAAGTCGGTTAGTAAACCATTAAAAGCATGTTTAAATTTGTCTAAAACAAGCAGCCAAGCAGATTATCGTCCATTGGCAAACTTTTCACCTTGTATATGGAAGGACACTTTCGCCTCCATTCCCTTCCCTCACGAGGTAACATAACCTTGTATGAGTTAGGAACTTTTTAATAATATTTGTCAAATTATTATTAATCATGTTTGGGTAAGTTATTTAAACTTTCATCAAAGTAATTTTTTCTTTTACTTAACTAGATTTGAGCTGTTTAGTGAGATAAATTTATCCTATTTTTTGTTATTTATCATTTTAATCAATTAAAATTTTCTTTTGATTTTTCATTTCACAAAATTGTTATATTTGATACTTGTATTTTTTAGTCGTTTAAATTAGAATGACATCTAATAAATCTCGTTTCTAAAAGAATATCTAACTCAAAGAGTTGGATTAGCTTTCAACATGTTTTGGCCTGCTCTCTCTATCCCTACATCAAATACGTATAAATCAACTTAGTTTGCATATAAATATATCAACTGGTTAGATCAGCTAAATTTTTTTTCTTTGCTTCCGGCACAGGAATTTGAAGCCTATGATAAGCAAGTACAAGAGCTGAAAGAAAAAGTGAAGGAAATGTTAACGGCATCTACCCAAGACCTGGCAGAGAATATTAGCTTGATCGATTCATTATGTCGCCTTGGTGTTTCATATCACTTTCAGACTGAGATTGAAGAACAATTAAATTGTATTTTTGAATTGCATGCTAACCTTGCTGATGATAACGATTATGACCTACACACTATTGCTCTTCTGTTTCGAGTTCTCAGACAACATGGCTTCAAAATGCCCTGTGGTAAGTACCTATATATCTCAGTGATTTAGGTATATATTTTATAAAGAATTCTCAGTAACTGATTTATGTATTTAATTTATGGTAAAGGTCTTCTTAGTCCTAAATATGTGGTCTAATACTCTTCTTAAGGGTATTTAGAATCCCATCCAAGACCAATCCACTCAATTCAATACCATTCAATTTGCTTTCTAATGAATTGGATGGATTAGGTTGAAAATCTAGAATATGCTTATTATAGATTTGTATTGTCAATTTGCTAAAGTCCGATCAAATCTGCAAAAAATAATACAATATAGTTCAAACGAAAGATTAGTTCGTTGTACATAAAATTATATCTTTTATATAAAAAAATGTAATACATATTGAATTATACTTTTTTTCCTTAACCTTCTTTGTTTCCTTCTCAACTTCATTTTTTGGTTTTTTTTTTTTAAGATGATCAATTTTTTTATTTACGATATATTTTTTCTTGTTAAAATAAAATTTGACAATAATATTGGGTGAAAAGTTTATAAGTTTTAATCATATATTCCTATAGACTTACCGTAATTATCTTTGCTACTTTTAATTTTTGATATAACTTTGAAAAATGTAATTTCTTTTATTTAAAAAGAACCCAAGTATAATTATTTAGGTATTTATTTTTGTTAATTATTTTGGATAGGTACATTTTCTTAGAAGTTTAAATGAATCATATGTTATTTTCTTGATTATTTTCATTAATAAACTATAATCAATAGTAAAATTATATATTTTTATTTTATTTGGATTGTATCAAATTCAAAATTTTTTTAATGAAACTTATTAGGTCGGATTCTATCATGCGATGGATTGAATTGAATTGAAAAAGTTTTAATTCACCATGTGATGGACTGGATATAGATTTGGTCAAATTCGCCCAATTCAATTTGGTGAAAATCTTTACCCTTGTTGGTCATCATAATTTCAAAAATTAATACACTCAAAAGTCCCAATATATTAAGAAATGGACAATTATATTTCTATAAAACAGTAATAGTCATTATTAGACATTAAATGAAAATATAAATAAATATTAATTTATTATAAATATAAATTTACTTATTATACAACATATTTATAATATAATAATTTAAATAAATAAATGTATATATAGCTAATATATAAATAAAACAACAATACTTTATAATGCATTTTAGATATCTATTGTACTTAACCAAATTTTAAAGTTTTAGTATTTTTTTGTTAAATAATTTTTATTGCATAGGAGTACAAATATCATTTTGTAATTAATAATAATATTTTTAGGGTATTTCTGAAATTATTAAGATTAACGGTAGTGTTTGGCCAAACTGTTGGGACTAAAATTTGACATTGGAAAAAGAATTATTGCTATAGAAGATCGTCAACTCGAATACATAAAACTATGAAACTCTTGATACATAGAGAGTGGAGCAAACCTTTTTCTATACAAGAATTACTATTCCAAATGTTTTTAAAATTTATGGATCTTTCCGCAAAAGCAGTTTAATTCTATATATATATATATATATATCTAATGGATTATACTGAAACAGGTGTATTTAACAAATTTAAAGACAAAACCGGAATGTTCAAGGAAAGCATAGTCAGCGACGTGAAGGGGATGTTAAGTTTCTATGAAGCAACTCATTTGACCGTGCGTGGAGAAGATATTCTTGATGAGGCGCTTGTGTTCACAAAGACTCACCTGCCTTCCTGGCTGCAAACGCAAGCCCACATTTAGCACAACTTATAATTGACGCCCTTGAACAGCCCTTGCACAAAGACGTTGCAAGATTTAGTGCATACAAATATATTTCTTTTTATGAGCATGACGATTTGAGAAATGATACTCTACTGATATTTGCAAAATTAGATTTTAACAGGGTGCAATTACTGCATCAACAAGAACTGAGCCACCTCACAAGGTAATAAAATTTTATAAGTTCATTATAACTTTGTACGTATATACATATACATGCATATAAATGAGGTTTTATTTTATTTTATTTTATTAATAAGTTATTCAATCGATTTCTATTGTATGTAGCTGGTGGAAGGATTTAAACTTTAAATCAACACTTCCTCATGCAAGAGACAGAATCGTGGAAATTTATTTATGGAGTATTGCTAAATATTTTGAGCCTCGATATTGGCGTGGTCGGTTAACATACACTAAAGTAATGATGTTCTTATTGGTTATTGATGACACATATGATGCTTATGCTACTCTCGAAGAGTTGCAACAATTCACAGATGCAATAAACAGGTTATATTATATGAAACCTTTGGTATTTTTTTTTCATTTTCTTCGTATTGTTTTGCATTAGCATTTTACTCCTGTATAGTAATTAGTATAAAATTATAAATGATTTGCATGTAATTTTTTTAATTAGAATTCTTTCAACAAAATTCTTTATTTAACTTTCAGGTGGGATATTGATGCCCTTAATCAATTGCCAGATTATATGAAAACTCTATATAGCTCTTTCTTGAATTATTTTGAGGAATTGGAAGATGAATTCTCAAAGGAAGGAAGAGCTTATAGTGTCAGTTTTACGGAGGAAAAGGTAATAATAATATTTGGCTAGCTACAGCTTTCGTTTCATTTTTTCTATCCTTTGAATTACATAGCTTTCATTTCTTTGCTATATGTCGGTGTATATTACTAGATCATTTTGATAACTTTGTATTTTTGTTAAATATTCAGTATAAAGAACTTGTGGGTGCATATTTTGTCGAGGCCCAATGGTTCCGTGGAGGTTACGTGCCATCATTTGAAGAGCGGCTGAAAAATGCAATACTCTCGAGCGTTTGCTTTTTAGATCCAGCAACAGTACTTCTTGGATTGGAAGAAGAAATTGCAGGGATGAATGCGATTCAGTGGTTGGAAACTAAACCAAAACTTGTTAATGCTACATTTACAGTCGTTCGTCTCCTGGCTGACATAGTCTCTCACCAGGTATATGTGAATATAACTCCGAGAAAATGTCGGTTATTTTCTTATATAATATAATCTACTTTTCTTACGCCATTGAATATTTGAAGGATGAGCAAAAGAGGGGACATGTTGCGTCTGTAGTGGAATGTTATATGAAGGAATACGGCACCTCAAGGGAGGAAGCAGTTGAAAAGCTTAGAATAATGGTTGCAGATGCGTGGAAGGATGTGAATGAGGAATGCATGAGGCCAACAGTTGTTCCAATCAAAGTACTTACTTCGATAACAAGTGTTGCTCGCTCAGTGGAAGTCATGTACAAGAAGGTTGATGGAGTCACAAAACCAGAGTCTTTGAAAGATTACATTACCAAATTGTTCATTGATAAAATGCCTCTTTAATTAAACGTTTGCATATATATCCTTCATGTATTTGACTGTTTTGGCTTACTTTTATTTTGCAAGGTGTGCACGTTTCGAATGCTTTAAATAATTCGAAAAGAATTAAGACTTAATTATTTTTGCTATATAATTTGCTGTGTTATGATTAACTTTTTATTAATTTATGATGGATAATTATAATTAAATCCTACAAATAAAGTGACTATCTAGACTAGTTCCAATCAGTATTTTAAATCAAAATGCTAAAGATGAAATGGAAAAAATCTAAATAATTATTTTGATGCCAAAAAATTAAAATAATAAATTATAATATATATGAATTTAATTTGTTAAAATTACACAATTAATTAAACTAATAATTGTGCTTTTAAACAATTAATTTCTCTTTAAATGTTAAGAAATCTATCTAATTTGTTTAGAACTTTTTGTAATTTATTTGTACTTGAAGAAGATAAGTAAAATGAATAATACTCTTAAAGAAGATATGTATGAAAATTAAAGGATTTCATGAGTTGATTTTGAAGACTAATATTTTTTTGTTGCCGAAATTAGGACTTATTGCATATTAATGGAAGGAAAATTTCCACGGCTTGTTTTGATTTTTGTATTAGAATTTAAAATTATGGATATATATATATAATAACTTTTTATCTGTATATTATTGCCTAATAGAATTTAAAATGAAAATTAAATCAATATAAACAGATTAAAAGATACAAATGATTGAGAATAGAAATTCAAGATCCTAATATTGTCTAACTTATTCTTTAAAAATATTCATTCTTCGAGATTGTTTGACATAATGTTTCAATTTTCTTGCATTCAATTATTCAAAAGTCTTTGACATATGCTTACATGTTTGTATATTTATTTAAAATCTATTTTTTTTACATAAAGAGGATAAATTTAACCAACACTTATATGTTTAATAATTCTGTAAGTGTTTGTTAGGAGAATTAAGATTTGAGTTTATATTGTTAGTTGTTTATGGACAAAGAATATATTATTTATATTGTTATTTGTAACTTAGGAAAATTGAAATTTAGGATGTTATCACATTCCTCCCGTGAAGTTTTAGCTTGTATTACTTGAAGAGAAAGAATGGAGATTGTATCACAAACCTCCTCTATGATGTTAGTCTTCCATTAATTGACCTTTATATTCGGAGTCAAAAATGTAAAACCATTTTTACTTTTCCTTCTTCTTTCTTGTTTGGTTGTTCCACTCTTTTAGAAGACATTTATTAATTCGCACACGTTGGACAAGAATAATAAGACCAGTAGAGCAGTATATGATATGAGATGGCATTATTCAAAATTAAATTGGGTTTGTAAGTTAGGCCTAAGAATAGTATGATCCAATTTATAAAAATTTATAAGAAAATATCTAAATATTTAATAATAAAATCTAAATAAATGTGGTAAATATCTAGGTATTATTATGTATATTTCTAGAAGAAGATTCGTAACCATTAGATTAGATGTGTTAGAATAATCATAACCATTGGTTAAGGAGGTGTCATATTATAAATAGGAGTGAGTTCTTCCATTGTTTGCCAAGGCTAAAAATTAGAAATCAATAAGACTGTAATCGTCTCTTTCCTTCCTTGTCGATAATTATTCCTGGTAAATTTATTTCCTTTTATAATATCAGAGTTAAGGTGTAAGTGATCATGGCAAGCAATAGAATGGCCCTCTTCCAAGTTCCAATGCTTACCAAGAGAAATTATGATAATTGGCACATCAAGATGAAGGCTCTGCTAAGAGCTTAGGATATGTACGAAGTTGTGGAGGAAGGGTTTGATAT